>JAPDOI010000173.1:0-530000 GCA_029168955.1 Aplectana chamaeleonis
GTACGTCTTGCCACGCCGTCAGTACGCGCATTTTCACGGGGTCGGTACGCACTTTCACGTGGTCGGTACGTCTTGCCACGCCGTCGTACGCATTTTCACGGGGTCGGTACGCATCGCCACGCGGTTGGTACAAATTTCGCGTGTAGGATTGGCCCGCGGTTAGTACGCACTCACGCGTGATAGGCCCGATTTCCCATCACGCTGTTAGTAAAAATTTTTTGAAGACTTGACCGCTATTACTACGTATCTGGCCCCAAAAAAAATTTAAAATAAGCAACAGTTGGGAGTAGGATGGTGCTCCGGGGTAACGCACAAACAACTTGAAACAGCCCAACCTGGCTGGCCTTCCAACTGGAAATGACACGAGCTTTTTCTTAATCAACAACATCTAAAGTCTGGTTCGCTCCAGATGAGTCCGCGCGGAGCAAGCAGAGGAGCGGTTGGTCCTTGACAAAATAAGGATATCTTGGCATGATAAACCTGATACGCCCTACTTCGACCGGCTCAAAATTGAGGAGCTAGGCCCTGTCAGGAGTTGGACGAAAAATTGTCGTAACCTGCCGTGGCCAACCAGGTGGAAACGCTATGAAGACGCATGGACGATGGAGGTTGCAAAAGACCCAGTGCGGCCAGCTGGGGCTGGCGCGGTCAACTATGTATGAATTGTGTGGAACGATGTTATGGATATCATTCATTTCTTATATTCTATCATAGGGACGTTGGTCGGGTCAGCCGCCCCGGGTGTTTTCACCCCCACCTCCATTCATGTCCTCCACGATTGTCGACCGGCTGGCCCAACGCCTATTGGCCAGATTATGACCGAGGCCTTACCAAACCTACCGCGTCTTGCTCAAAATCGCCCCATCCGCGATCTAGCTGGAGAGAGAGTTTGGTTCTGTTAATTTGATGTTTATGAAAGATGACTATATTTAGCGATGGGAGGCCAGCCGCGTTAAGCCTTTTTCTTGCTTACACGTTTTTTCTCGTGAATTTCACTTATTTTTACTCCATTGGTGGCCAGATATACACCTTTACGATGAAATCTCCAGAGTAACTTTGCTTTTTATCACGAATGCTTCTTTTAAACATTAATGCTCGTCATTCTGATGGGAGCAATGCATACCTGCTGCGTGCGCGTGCTTACCAACCGCTGTCACTTTTTAAACGAAAGTTTCGTATTAGAAGACATTTCACTACAGTTCCTCTCGCATTTTAAAATCTTCCAATTCTGATCACTTTGCATTTCCTTCTTTGCCTTCTTCCTTATCCTTCTATAAGAAACTCAAGGTGTTCGTGTTGTGAGATTAGTATCCGTGTGTTTTATTTAATATGAATCCTTGTGGGGATCAGAATGTCCTCGTTGATAGTGTCAGCTGTTGAAATTGATTGTAAAGTGTGCCCGAACGAGAATGGCGGCCCACGCGGCCGGCGTGCTTGGCAGGCGGCCGTCGCATGTGCCGTCCTCCGGACGAGTTTTGGATTTCAACGACGGCCGTCCCCTCTCCCAACGTCTGCATAGCTGATTGATCGGCGCAGTACTTGCGCTGCCAGCCGGTGCCGGCCCCGTTCGTAGTCGATGACGGTGGGGACTTTCGCAGCTCGTCCGAGGCGGCGAACGCGCCGGCACTGCCTGCCAAGCGCGCTGGCCGCGTGCGCCGCCATTCTCATTCGGACGCACCTTACTGTCGTTATCGTGCTGGAAATTCTGCTCTGCGATTGCGGCGGGTCGCTGTTTCAGCGCGCAGCACAATTATAATCGTGCTGGGAGAAGGGGTAGTTGTGTCGGGACCCGTTAGTCTAGCACAATTATCGTCGTGCTGCGTGCTGCAAGCGCGTCTGTCACGCAACTGCGGCTGGGAATTCCACCCCGCCTAACTGACAGTACGAAGTGCTCCAATGTCTATTTTGCAAGCACAAGCGAATATTCATATTCTTACAGAGGATAAACTCGGTCTTTTTGCAACGAAAATTTTCATTCGAGTCTACGTGAACAGCCATTTTTGTCGATGAGTTTTGAAAAAGATTCGAAAACATCAAATTTTGGATATTAACACTGTAGATCATTCGTAAGCATGACTACACCAAGAAAAACAAGATGATGAAAGGAACAGTATAAGTAAGTAAGGAAAAGACGATCGAGATCAAGAGAAAGAAAGAAGAAAATCCCACTCGCCAAACTCTCCCTCGGCGCGCGGTTGACTTTCTTCCACGTGGGAAAAATTAAATAAATTAAGAAAAGATAAATAAACGAGTAAATAAATAAATAAATAAATAAATAAAAAGAAGTAAAGAAATAAATAAAAATGAATGAATAGATAAATGAATGAATTAGTAAATAAATTAATTAAAAAGTAGTTAAATAAATAAGTAAATAAATGCATAATTAAATAAATAATTTAATTAATTAATAAAATTAATTAAAAAGTAATTGAAAAAATAAGTAAGCACGTGTATAAATAAAAAAGTAAATAAATAAATAAGTAGTTGAAGCGAAGAAAAGTATCACGCATTAACGAAAAGATAAAACCACGAGTAATGAGAAGAAGTTGTTGGAATTGTAGAGAGTGAGAAGAAAGTGAGGAAGATAGAGAAAAGAAGAGCAGTACGAGAGATTGGGGCCTATGAAGAAAAACCCCGGCGATTTGAATGAAATCGCCAATTTTTCAGTTGACTGTCTGGGGCACGCCAGTGGGAGACGGGAGAAAAAGTTGATGGGGTGGCCACTAGCGTGTTCGATAGCAAAGGTGATCAAGGAGAGGTCACCAGAGGTTTTGGAGTGACGAAGAGCTCGTTAAGGGATGTCGATTCTGGCCAGTGAAGATCAATCATTTCATTGAATCGTGCGTGATCGTGATCAAGAGTAGCCTTCGCCGTGTTATCAACTTTTGCTAGCATGATCAGGATATCAATGACAAGTTGCCTAGATATACATGCGCAACAGTAAATTGATAGTTTGTCCACTGCCTGGCTGAAAAAGAACTGGCAAAGGCTGGCGCACGCGACCGCCGCGCCAGCTGTGGTGAAATTTAAATGTTTTCTCTTGAGGGAAACAAGCCACTGTTTCCCTAAATATAGCTGTTTAATTTTTTCATATTGAGCTGTATAGTTTAATCCGCTTTGTATAAGCTGCTCTTTGGTTCGATTAGCCAGGTGGTTTGTTTTAAAGTGCGATTTCTGCTTTCCCTCATGAGTTGTAATTGATTTAAGAATATTTTTATTCACATTTTGAGAGTCGTCTTTTTCTATTCTTCTAAATTTTTTATTCACGTTTAGCAGTATTTTTCTGTTTATGTCTACTGTGTGTATATAAATTTAACAAAAATCTAACAGAAAATTCTCTCAGTTCCTGGTTGCAAGCTACTGTAATCATGTTCTTAGAGTTTTTATATCGATTAATAACTAGATGCTCGAGAACCTCAATGGCATTCAAATCTTCACACATGAACCGAAATAGCCTCCGAAGTCCTGCCTGCGTATTTTTACATTGGGCGCACCGGGTTGGTAAGGTTTCTTCGCTTCACATCAGCAGGCTGTACTATAGCACCAACTCCGAAGTAATTTCACCACTGTTCCGCCAAACCGTGACCTCGATTTACAGATATACTGTGTTTCCTCTATTAAAAGTACAACTATCAGAAGAAGATTTAAAATAGAGGCCTTAAAATAAGAAGTACACCCCTAATACAAGTACACACCTCCTTTTCGGTGATCTTCCGGTATCGAGTTCTTGGCAATCCAGATATGTGGCATTAGAGAGAGACCAGATTGCGCGAGATGTCTTTGAATATTTGGAGTGGTTTGAATATTCTAAGAAAATTATCAGGGCCCAGAAGATTGCTCGTATGGGACAACTTCCCGATGCCACTTCAGCGCAATAATCAAATAAGGTTCAGGGTTTAAAATAGATGCTACGGTTAGGCCCGGATCATACTACCGTCGCAGCGATGTGTGAGAAAAGGCCGGGATCATACTTCCAGCGACGGGCGACGCGACGCAATGCGTAACAACATCAATATCGACCGAAAATCGATATACTCCATTTGCACTGTCGCTGTCGCTGGTCATAGCAAGTATGATCCCGGCCAAAGAGCAGTTTCGATCAATCGCGGCCGATACTAGCGCTTCTGAGGGAACCGATTGCTTGACGGCTCAAAACAGCTTATCCTAAGAAGTGACATGGAACGGCAAACGGCAATGGAAGTAGGATCTGGTCAGGTTGTGGACTCTCCTAACATACTGTAGTCTGATTGTGTTATCACTCCATTTTTTTAGAAGAAATAACTGAGATTGGTCGGTGGGTTTTGTTTCCACTCTCACATTTTCATTGCTTCCACAGATGTGATCGTATCGATGAGAAAACACAGACTCACCGATCTATCACAGCTGTTTCGGAAATATGAGTGATACCACTAACAAACTACTGTATGTTAGGACGAGAATCAGGTCCTTTACATTGCTGTAGATCGCACGGACTGACCAAACTGACCTCGCCCACCCAGTTTGACTGTGTACTGAACGCGGGGGGTTTGCGAACTGAATGCGAACACTTGCGCGTACCGACCACGCGCAGACTGACAAACTGATCTTCCTCACCCAGTTTGCCTGCGTACTGAACGCGGGCGATCGGGTACTGAACGCGAACGATTGCGTACCGACGGTTACCAAACCGACACAGCGACCTCACCGACCAGTTTTCTTGCGTGCTGAACGCGGGCGGTCGCGTACCGAACGTGAGCACATACGTACTGACCACGTGTGCTCACGTACCGATTTCCGCAACGAAAAGTCATATTTCGTACTGACCGCGCGCAAAGATGAATGCTCGCGGTCAGTACGCCTCCATGGAACTTCGCCAGCGGTTAGTACGGAGCTCAGGCGTATCGACCGCGTGCTCTATTTCGCTTGCGCGGTCAGTACGCGAATAAGCGCGTTCAGCACGAAATGTATTTTTTGCCCGCGGTCAGTACGATAGTGGCACGCGGTCGGTAGGAAACGCGAGTTTTCGCCCGCGGTCGGTCCACTCCATTGTCTGAGCATGTAAGAGTGCGTCGGACGCCATAGAAAGTGTGAGAGGCCCATGTAAAAATGCGCCGGACGCCATATAAAGTGTTTGGGACCCATGTAAGAGTGCGCCGGAAGCCATGGAAAGTGCACTGGACCCATGTAAGAGTGCGCCGGACGCCATATAAAAGTGTGAGAGACCCGTGTAAGAGTGCGCCGGACGCCATAAAAAGTGTGCGGGACCCATGTAAGAGTGCGCCAAACGCCATATGAACTGTGCGGGACCCATGTAGGAGGGCCCCGGACGCCATATTAAATGTGAGGGACCCATGTAAGAGTAAGTCCGACGCCATAAAAATGTGCGGGACCCATGTAAGAGTGCGCCGGACGCCATGGAAAGTGCACGGGACCCATGTAGGAGTGCGTCGGACGCCATATAAAAGTGTGAGAGACCCGTGTAAGAGTGCGCCGGACGCCATAAAAGTGTGCGGGACCCATGTAAGAGTGCGCCGAACGCCATATGAACTGTGCGGGACCCATGTAGGAGGGCCCCGGACGCCATATTAAATTTGAGGGACCCATGTTAGAGTAAATCCGACGCCATAAAAATGTGCGGGACCCATGTAAGAGTGCGCCGGAGGCCATGGCAAGTGCACGGGACCCATGTAAGAGTGCGCCGGACGCCATATAAAGTGTGAGGGACCCATGTAAGAGCGCGCCGAACGCCATATAAAGTGTGCGGGACCCATGTAAGAGTGCGCCGAACGCCATATGAAGTGTTCGGGACCCATGTAAGAGTGCGCCGGACGCCATATAAAGTGTGCGGGACCCATTTGAGAGTGCGACGGACGCCATATAAAGTGTGCGGTACCCATGTAAGAGTGCCCTGGATGCCATAAAAATGTGCGGGACCCATGAAAGAGTGCGCCGGACGCCATGAAAAGTGCACTGGACCCATGTAAGAGTGCGCCGGACGCCATATAAAGTGTGCGGGACCCATGCAAGAGCGCGACGAACGCCATATAAAGTGTGCGGGACCCATGTAAGAGTGCGCCGGACGCCATATGAAGTGTGCAGGACCCATGTAAGAGTGCGCCGAACGCCATATTTGAGGACCCATGTAAGAGTGCCTCGGACGCCATAGAAAGTGTGAGAGGCCCATGTAAGAGCGCGCCGGACGCCATATAAAGTGTTTGGGACCCATGTAAGAGTGCGCCGGAAGCCATGGAAAGTGCACTGGACCCATGTAAGAGTGCGCCGGACGCCATATAAAGTGTGCGGGACCCATGTAAGAGTGCGCCGGACGCCATATGAAGTGTGAGGGACCCATGCAAGAGCGCGCCGAACGCCATATAAAGTGTGCGGGACCCATTTCAGAGTGCGCCGGACGCCATATAAAATGTACGGGACCCATGTAAGAGTGCGCCGGACGCCATATGAAGTGTGCGGGACCAATGTAAGAGTGCGCCGAACGCCCTATGAAATGTGCGAGACCCATGTGGGAGTGCGCCGGACGTCATATAAAGTGTGCGGGACCCATGTAAGAGTGCCCCGGACGCCATATTAAATGTGAGGGACCCATGTAAGAGTGCGTCGGACGCCATAGAAAGTGTGAGAAGTCCATGTAAAAGTGCGCCGGACGCCATATAAAGTGTTTGGGACCCATGTAAGAGTGCGCCGAACGCCATATGAAGTGTGCGGGACCCATTTCAGAGTGCGCCGGACGCCATATAAAATGTACGGGACCCATGTAAGAGTGCGCCGGACGCCATATGAAGTGTGCGGGACCAATGTAAGAGTGCGCCGGACGCCATATGAAGTGTGCGGGACCCATGTAATAGCGCGCCGGACGTCATATAAAGTGTTCGGGACCCATGTAAGAGTGCCCCGGACGCCATATAAAGTGTGCGGGACCCATGTACCATGTAAGAGTGCGCCGGACGCCATATGAAGTGTGCGGGACCCATGTAAGAGTGCGCCGAAGGCCATGGAAAGTGCACTGGACCCATGTAAGAGTGCGCCGGACGCCATATAAAGTGTGCCGGACCCATGCAAGAGCGCGCCGAACGCCATATAAAGTGTGCGGGACCCATTTCAGAGTGCGCCGGACGCCATATAAAATGTACGGGACCCATGTAAGAGTGCGCCGGACGCCATATGAAGTGTGCGGGACCAATGTAAGAGTGCGCCGAACGCCATATGAAGTGTGCGGGACCCATGTAAGAGTGCGCCGGACGCCATATAAAGTGTGAGGGACCCATGTAAGAGCGCGCCGAACGCCATATAAAGTGTGCGTCACCCATGTAAGAGTGCGCCGAACGCCATATGAAGTGTTCGGGACCCATGTAAGAGTGCGCCGGACGCCATATAAAGTGTGCGGGACCCATTTGAGAGTGCGACGGACGCCATATAAAGTGTGCGGTACCCATGTAAGAGTGCCCTGGATGCCATAAAAATGTGCGGGACCCATGAAAGAGTGCGCCGGACGCCATGAAAAGTGCACTGGACCCATGCAAGAGCGCGCCGAACGCCATATAAAGTGTGCGGGACCCATGTAAGAGTGCGCCGAACGCCATATGAAGTGTGCGGGACCCATTTCAGAGTGCGCCGGACGCCATATAAAACGTACGGGACCCATGTAAGAGTGCGCCGGACGCCATATGAAGTGTGAGGGACCAATGCAAGAGCGCGCCGAACGCCATATAAAGTGTGCGGGACCCATGTAAGAGTGCGCCGAACGCCATATGAAGTGTGCGGGACCCATTTCAGAGTGCGCCGGACGCCATATAAAACGTACGGGACCCATGTAAGAGTGCGCCGGACGCCATATGAAGTGTGAGGGACCAATGCAAGAGCGCGCCGAACGCCATATGAAGTGTGCGGGACCCATGTAATAGCGCGCCGGACGTCATATAAAGTGTTCGGGACCCATGTAAGAGTGCCCCGGACGCCATATAAAGTGTGCGGGACCCATGTACCATGTAAGAGTGCGCCGGACGCCATATGAAGTGTGCGGGACCCATGTAAGAGTGCGCCGGAGGCCATGGAAAGTGCACTGGACCCATGTAAGGGTGCGCCGGACGCCATATAAAGTGTGCCGGACCCATGCAAGAGCGCGCCGAACGCCATATGAAGTGTGCGGGACCAATGTAAGAGTGCGCCGAACGCCATATGAAGTGTGCGGGACCCATGTAAGAGTGCGCCGGACGCCATATAAAGTGTGAGGGACCCATGTAAGAGCGCGCCGAACGCCATATAAAGTGTGCGTCACCCATGTAAGAGTGCGCCGGAGGCCATGGAAAGTGCACTGGACCCATGTGGGAGTGCGCCGGACGTCATATAAAGTGTGCGGGACCCATGTAAGAGTGCCCCGGACGCCATATTAAATGTGAGGGACCCATGTAAGAGTGCGTCGGACGCCATAGAAAGTGTGAGAAGTCCATGTAAAAGTGCGCCGGACGCCATATAAAGTGTTTGGGACCCATGTAAGAGTGCGCCGAACGCCATATGAAGTGTGCGGGACCCATTTCAGAAGTGCGCCGGACGCCATATAAAATGTACGGGACCCATGTAAGAGTGCGCCGGACGCCATATGAAGTGTGCGGGACCAATGTAAGAAGTGCGCCGAACGCCGCCGCCATATGAAGTGTGCGGGACCCATGTACAGCGCGCCGGACGTCATATAAAGTGTTCGGGACCCATGTAAGAGTGCCCCGGACGCCATATAAAGTGTGCGGGACCCATGTACCATGTAAGAGTGCGCCGGACGCCATATGAAGTGTGCGGGACCCATGTAAGAGTGCGCCGAAGGCCATGGAAAGTGCACTGGACCCATGTAAGAGTGCGCCGGACGCCATATAAAGTGTTTGGGACCCATGTAAGAGTGCGCCGAACGCCATATGAAGTGTGCGGGACCACATGTAAGAGTGCGCCGGACGCCATATGAAGTGTGCGGGACCCATGTAGAGTGCACCGGACGCCATATAAAAAGTGTGCGGACCCATGTGAAGAGTGCGCCGGACGCCATGAAAAGTGCAGGGACCCATGTAAGTGCGCCGGACGCCATATAAAGTGTGCAGGACCCATGTGAGAGTGCGCCGGACGCCATATGAAGTGTGCGGGACCCATTTAAGAGTGCGCCGGACGCCATATAAATGTGCGGGACCCATGTAGAAGTGCGCCGGACGCCATATGAAGTGTGAGGACCAATGCAGAGCGCGCCGAACGCCATATAAAGTGTGCGGGACCCATGTAAGAGTGCGCCGGACGCCATATAAAGTGTGCGGGACCCATGTAAGAGTGCGCCGAACGCCATGAAGTGTGCGGGACCCATGTAGAGTGCGCCGGACGCCATATAAAGTGTGCGTCACCCATGTAAGAGTGCGCCGGACGCCATATAAAGTGTGCGGGACCCATGTAGAGAGTGCGCCGGACGCCATATAAAGTGTGCGGGACCCATGTAAGAGTGCCCCGGACGCCATATAAAATGTGCGGGACCCATGTAGAGTGCGCCGGACGCCATAGGAAATGAGCGGGATCCATTTAATAGTGCGCCGGACGTCATATAAAGTGTGCGGCACCCATGTGGAAGTGCGCCGAACGCCATATAAAGTGTGCGTCACCCATGTAGAGTGCGCCGGACGCCATATAAAGTGCACTGGACCCATGTGGGAGTGCGCCGGACGTCATATAAAGTGTGCGGGACCCATGTAGAGTGCCCCGGACGCCATATAAAGTGTGCGGGACCCATGTAAGAGTGCGTCGGACGCCATAGAAAGTGTGCGGGACCCATGTAAAGAGTGCGCCGGACGCCATATAAAGTGTTTGGGACCCATGTAAGAGTGCGCCGAACGCCATATGAAGTGTGCGGGACCCATTTCAGAGTGCGCCGGACGCCATATAAAATGTGCAGGACCCATGTAGAGTGCGCCGGACGCCATATGAAGTGTGCGGGACCAATGTAAGAGTGCGCCGGACGCCATATGAAGTGTGCGGGACCCATGTAATAGCGCGCCGGACGTCATATAAAGTGTTCGGGACCCATGTAAGAGTGCCCCGGACGCCATATAAAGTGTGCGGGACCCATGTACCATGTAAGAGTGCGCCGGACGCCATATGAAGTGTGCGGGACCCATGTAAGAGTGCGCCGAAGGCCATGGAAAGTGCACTGGACCCATGTAAGAGTGCGCCGGACGCCATATAAAGTGTGCCGGACCCATGCAAGAGCGCGCCGAACGCCATATAAAGTGTGCGGGACCCATTTCAGAGTGCGCCGGACGCCATATAAAATGTACGGGACCCATGTAAGAGTGCGCCGGACGCCATATGAAGTGTGCGGGACCAATGTAAGAGTGCGCCGAACGCCATATGAAGTGTGCGGGACCCATGTAAGAGTGCGCCGGACGCCATATAAAGTGTGAGGGACCCATGTAAGAGCGCGCCGAACGCCATATAAAGTGTGCGTCACCCATGTAAGAGTGCGCCGAACGCCATATGAAGTGTTCGGGACCCATGTAAGAGTGCGCCGGACGCCATATAAAGTGTGCGGGACCCATTTGAGAGTGCGACGGACGCCATATAAAGTGTGCGGTACCCATGTAAGAGTGCCCTGGATGCCATAAAAATGTGCGGGACCCATGAAAGGGTGCGCCGGACGCCATGAAAAGTGCACTGGACCCATGTAAGAGCGCGCCGAACGCCATATAAAGTGTGCGGGACCCATGTAAGAGTGCGCCGAACGCCATATAAAGTGTGCGGGACCCATTTCAGAGTGCGCCGGACGCCATATAAAACGTGCGGGACCCATGTGAAGTGCGCCGGACGCCATATGAAGTGTGAGGGACCAATGCAGAGCGCGCCGAACGCCATATAAAGTGTGCGGGACCCATGTAGAGTGCGCCGAACGCCATATGAAGTGTGCGGGACCCATTTCAGAGTGCGCCGGACGCCATATAAAACGTGCGGGACCCATGTAAGAAGTGCGCCGGACGCCATATGAAGTGTGAGGGACCCATGCAAGAGTGCGCCGAACGCCATATAAAGTGTGCGGGACCCATGTAAGAGTGCGCCGGACGCCATATAAAGTGTGCGGGACCCATGTAAGAGTGCGCCGGACGCCATATGAAGTGTGCGGGACCATGTAAGAGTGCGCCGAACGCCATATGAAATGTGCGGGACCCATGTGAGAGTGCGGCGGACGCCATATGAAGTGTGCGGGACCCATGTAAGAGTGCGCCGGACGCCATATGAAGTGTGCTGGACCCATGTAAGAGTGCGCTGGACGCCATATAAAGTGTGCGGGACCCGTGTAAGAGCGCGCCGAACGCCATATAAAGTGTGCGGGACTCATGTAAGAGTGCGCCGGACGCCATATGAAGTGTGCGGGACCCATGTCAGAGTGCGCCGGACGCCATATAAAGTGTGCGGGACCCATGTAAGAGTGCGCCGAACGCCATATGAAGTGTGCGGGACCAATGTAAGAGTGCGCCGGACGCCATATGAAGTGTGCGGGACCCATGTAATAGCGCGCCGGACGTCATATAAAGTGTGCGTCACCCATGTAAGAGTGCGCCGGAGGCCATATAAAGTGTGCGGGACCATGTACCATGTAAGAGTGCGCCGGACGCCATATGAAGTGTGCGGGACCCATGTAAGAGTGCGCCGAAGGCCATATAAAGTGCACTGGACCCCATGTAAGAGTGCGCCGGACGCCATATAAAGTGTGCCGGACCCATGTAAGAGTGCGCCGGACGCCATATAAAGTGTGCGGGACCCATGTAAGAGTGCGCCGGACGCCATATAAAGTGTGCGGGACCCATGTAAGAGTGCGCCGGACGCCATATGAAGTGTGGGGGTCCCAAGTAAGAGGGCGCCGAACGCCATATAAAGTGTGCGGGACTCATGTAAGGGTGCGCCGGACGCCATATAAAGTGTGCGGGACCCATGTCAGAAGTGCGCCGGACGCCATATAAAGTGTGCGGGACCCATGTAAGAGTGCGCCGGACGCCATATGAAGTGTGCGGGACCCATGTAAGAGTGCGCCGGACGCCATATAAAGTGTGCGGGACCCATGTAAGAGTCCGCCGGACGCCATATAAAGTGTGCGGGACCCATGTAAGAGTGCGCCGGACGCCATATAAAGTGTGCGGGACCCATGTAAGAGTGCGCCGGACGCCATATAAAGTGTGCGGGACCCATGTAAGAGTGCGCCGGACGCCATATGAAGTGTGCAGGACCCATGTAAGAGTGCGCCGGACGCCATATAAAGTGTGCGGGACCCATGCAAGAGTGCGCCGGACGCCATATAAAGTGTGCGGGACCCATGTAAGAGTGCGCCGGACGCCATATGAAGTGTGCGGGACCCATGTAAGAGTGCGCCGGACGCCATATAAAGTGTGCAGGGACCCATGTAAGAGTGCGCCGGACGCCATATGAAGTGTGCGGGGACCATGCAAGAGTGCGCCGGACGCCATATAAAGTGTGCGGGACCCATGTAAGAGTGCGCCGAACGCCATATGAAGTGTGCAGACCCATGTAAGAGTGCGCCGGACGCCATATAAAGTGTGCGGACCCATGTAAAGAGTGCGCCGGACGCCATATGAAGTGTGCGGGACCCATGTAAGAGTGCGCCGGACGCCATATAAAGTGTGCGGGACCCATATAAGAGCGCGCCGGACGTCATATGAAGTGTGCGGAACCCATGTAAGAGTGCGCCGGACGCCATATAAAGTGTGCGGGACCCATGCAAGAGTGCGCCGGACGCCATATGAAGTGTGCGGAACCCATGTAAGAGTGCGCGGGACGCCATATGAAGTGTGCGGGACCCATGTAAGAGTGCGCCGGACGCCATATAAAGTGTACGGGACCCATGTAAGAGTGCGCCGGACGCCATATGAAGTGTGAGGACCCATGTAAGAGTGCGCCGGACGCCATATAAAGTGTGCGGGACCCATGTAAGAGTGCGCCGAACGCCATATGAAGTGTGCGGGACCCATTTCAGAAGTGCGCCGGACGCCATATAAAATGTGCAGGACCCATGTAAGTGCGCCGGACGCCATATGAAGTGTGCGGGACCAATGTAAGAGTGCGCCGGACGCCATATAAAGTGTGCGGGACCCATGTAAGTGCGCCGGACGCCATATAAAGTGTTCGGGACCCATGTAAGGTGCTGGACGCCATATGGAAATGTGTGGACCATGTACCATGTAAAGTGCGCCGGATGCCATATAAAGTGTACGGGACCCATGTAAAAGTGCGCCGGACGCCATTTAAAGTGTGCGGGACCCATGTAAGAGTGCGCCGGACGCCATATAAAGTGTGCGGGACCCATGCAAGAGCGCGCCCAACGCCATATAAAATGTGCGGGACCCATGTAAGAGTGCGCCGGACGCCATATAAAGTGTGCGGGACCCATGTAAGAGTGCGCCGGACGCCATATGAAGTGTGCGGCACCCATGCAAGAGGGCGCCGAACACCATATAAAATGTGCGGGACCCATGTATGAGTACGCCGGACGCCATATAAAGTGTGCAGGACCCATGTAGAAGTGCGCCGGACGCCATATAAAGTGTGCGGGACCCATGTAAGAGTGCGCCGGACGCCATATGAAGTGTTCGGGACCCATGTAAGAGTGCGCCGGACGCCATATAAAGTGTGCGGGACCCATTTGAGAGTGCGCCGGACGCCATATAAAGTGTGCGGGACCCATGTAAGAGTGCCCTGGACGCCATAAAAGTGTGCGGGACCCATGAAAGAGTGCGCCGGACGCCATAGAAAGTGTGAGACCCATGTAAGAGTGCGCCGGACGCCATATAAAGTGTGCGGGACCCATGTAAGAGTGCGCCGGACGCCATATGAAGTGTGCGGGACCCATAAGAAGTGCGCCGGACGCCATATAAAGTGTGCGGGACCCATGTAAGAGTGCGCCGGACGCCATATAAGCTGTGGGGGACCCCTGTAAGAGTGCACCGGACGCCATATAAAGTGTGCGGGACCCATGTAAGAGTGCGCCGGACGCCATATGAAGTGTGTGGGACCCATGTAAGAGTGCGCCGGACGCCATATAAAGTGTGCGGAACCCATGTAAGAGCGCGCCGAACGCCATAAGAAGTGTGCGGGACCCATTTCAGAGTGCGCCGGACGCCATATAAAATGTGCAGGACCCATGTAAGAGTGCGCCGGACGCCATATGAAGTGTGCGGGACCAATGTAAGAGCGCGCCGAACGCCATATGAAGTGTGCGGGACCCATGTAATAGTGCGCCGGACGCCATATAAAGTGTGCGGGACCCATGTAAGAGTGCGCCGGACGCCATATGAAGTGTGCGGACCCATAGCCATGTAAGAGTGCGCCGGACGCCATATGAAGTGTGCGGGACCCATGTAAGAGTGCGCCGGACGCCATAGAAGGTGTACGGGACCCATCTGGAAGTGCGCCGGACGCCATAGAATATGTGCGGGACCCATGTAAGAGCACGCAGGACGCCATATGAAGTGTGCTGGACCCATGTAAGCGTGCGCCAAACGCCATATAAAGTGTGCGGGACCCATGTAGGCCTGCGCCGGACGCCATAGAAAGTGTACGAGACCCATGTAAGAGCACGCAGGACGCCATATGAAGTGTGCGGGACCCATGTAAGAGTGCGCCGGACGCCATATAAAGTGTGCGGGACCCATGTAAGAGTGCGCCGAACGTCATATAAAGTGTGCGGGACCCATGAAGAGTGCCCCGGACGCCATATTAAATGTGAGGACCCATGTAAGAGTGCGTCGGACGCCATAGAAAGTGTGAGAAGCCCATGTAAAAGTGCGCCGGACGCCATATAAAGTGTTTGGGACCCATGTAAGAGTGCGCCGGACGCCATATGAAGTGTGCGGGACCCATGTAAGAGTGCGCCGAACGCCATATAAAGTGTGCGGGACCCATGTAAGAGTGCGCCGGACGCCATGAAGTGTGCGGGACCCATGTAAGAGTGCGCCGGACGCCATATGAAGTGTGCGGGACCCATGTAAGAGTGCGCCGGACGCCATATAAAGTGCACGGGACCCATGTAGAGTGCGCCGGACGCCATATAAAGTGTGCGGGACCCATGTACCAAGAGCGCGCCGAACGCCATATAAAGTGTGCGGGACCCATGTAAGAGTGCGCCGGACGCCATATAAAGTGTGCGGGACCCATGTAAGAGTGCGCCGGACGCCATATAAAGTGTACGGGACCCATGTAAGAGTGCGCCGGACGCCATATAAAGTGTGCGGGACCCATGTAAGAGTGCGCCGGACGCCATATGAAGTGCACGGGACCCATGTAAGAGTGCGCCGGACGCCATATAAAGTGTACGGGACCCATGTAAGAGTGCGCCGAACGCCATATAAAAAGTGCGGGACTCATGCAAGAGCGCGCCGAACGCCATATAAAGTGTGCGGGACCCATGTAAGAGGGCGCCGAACGCCATATAAAGTGTGCGGGACCCATGTAAGTGCGCCGGACGCCATATAAAGTGTGCGGGACCCATGTAAGAAGTGCGCCGGACGCCATATTAAGTGTGCGGGACCCATGTAAGAGTGCGCCGGACGCCATATAAAGTGTGCGGGACCCATGTAAGAGTGCGCCGGACGCCATATAAAGTGTTTGGGACCCATGTAAGAGTGCGCCGGACGCCATATGAAGTGTGCGGGACCCATGTAAGAAGTGCGCCGGACGCCATATAAAGTGTGCGGGACCCATGTAAGAGTGCGCCGGACGCCATAAAAAGTGTGCAGGACCCATGTAAGAGTGCGCCGGACGCCATATAAAGTGCACTGGACCCATGTAAGAGTGCGCCGGACGCCATATAAAGTGTGCGGGACCCATGCAAGAGTGCGCCGGACGCCATATAAAGTGTGCGGGACCCATGTAAGAGTGCGCCGGACGCCATATGAAGTGTGCGGGACCCATTTCAGAGTGCGCCGCACGCCATATAAAGTGTGCGCGCCCCAAGTAAGAGTGCGCCGCACGCCATATAAAGTGTGCGGGACCCATGTAAGAGTGCGCCGGACGCCATATGAAGTGTGCGGGACCCATGTAAGAGTGCGCCGGACGCCATATAAAGTGTGCAGGACCCATGTGAAGTGCGCCGGACGCCATATAAAGTGTGCGGGACCCATGTAGCAGAAGAGTGCGCCAGACGTCATATGAAGTGTGCGGGGCCCATGTAAGAGTGCGCCGGACGCCATATAAAGTGTGCGGGACCCATGTAAGAGTGCGCCGGACCCCATATAAAGTGTGCGGGACCCATGTAAGAGTGCGCCGGACGCCATATGAAGTGTGCGGGACCCATGTAAGAGTGCGCCGGACGCCATATAAAGTGTGCGGGACCCATGTAAGAGTGCGCCGGACGCCATATAAAGTGTGCGGAACCCATGTAAGAGCGCGCCGAACGCCATATAAAGTGTGCGGGACCCATGTAAGAGTGCGCCGGACGCCATAAGAAGTGTGCGGGACCCATGTGGGAGTGCGCCGGACGCCATAGAAAATGTGCAGAATCCATGTAAGAGTGCGTCGGACGCCATAGAAAATGTGCGGGACCCATGTTAGAGTGCGTTCGACGCCATAGAAAGTGTGAGAAGACCCATGTAAAAGTGCGCCGGACGCCATATAAAGTGTTTGGGACCCATGTAAGAGTGCGCCGAACGCCATATGAAGTGTGCGGGACCCATGTAAGAGTGCGCCGGACGCCATATAAAGTGTGAAGGACCCATGTAGCAGAGTGCGCCGGACGCCATATAAAGTGTGCGGGACCCATGTAGAGTGCGCCGGACGCCATATGAAGTGTGCGGGACCCATGTAAGAGTGCGCCGGACGCCATATAAAGTGTGCGGGACCCATGTAAGAGTGCCCCGGACGCCATATAAAGTGTGCGGGACCCATGTACCATGTAGAGTGCGCCGGACGCCATATGAAGTGTGCGGGACCCATGTAAGAGTGCGCCGAACGCCATATGGAAAGTGCACTGGACCCATGTAAGAGTGCGCCGGACGCCATATAAAGTGTGCGGGACCCATGCAAGAGTGCGCCGAACGCCATATAAAGTGTGCGGGACCCATTTCAGAGTGCGCCGGACGCCATATAAAATGTGCAGGACCCATGTAAGAGTGCGCCGGACGCCATATGAAGTGTGCAGGACCAATGTAAGAGTGCGCCGAACGCCATATGAAGTGTGCGGGACCCATGTAAGAGTGCGCCGGACGCCATATAAAGTGTGAGGGACCCATGTAAGAGCGCGCCGAACGCCATATAAAGTGTGCGTCACCCATGTAGAGTGCGCCGAACGCCATATGAAGTGTGCGGGACCCATGTAAGAGTGCGCCGGACGCCATATAAAGTGTGCGGGACCCATTTGAAGTGCGACGGACGCCATATAAAGTGTGCGGTACCCATGTAAGAGTGCGCCGGATGCCATAAAAATGTGCGGGACCCATGAAAGAGTGCGCCGGACGCCATGAAAAGTGCACTGGACCCATGCAAGAGCGCGCCGAACGCCATATAAAGTGTGCGGGACCCATGTAAGAGTGCGCCGAACGCCATATGAAGTGTGCGGGACCCATTTCAGAGTGCGCCGGACGCCATATAAAACGTACGGGACCCATGTAAGAGTGCGCCGGACGCCATATGAAGTGTGAGGGACCAATGCAAGAGCGCGCCGAACGCCATATAAAGTGTGCGGGACCCATGTAAGAGTGCGCCGAACGCCATATGAAGTGTGCGGGACCCATTTCAGAGTGCGCCGGACGCCATATAAAACGTACGGGACCCATGTAAGAGTGCGCCGGACGCCATATGAAGTGTGAGGGACCAATGCAAGAGCGCGCCGAACGCCATATGAAGTGTGCGGGACCCATGTACCATGTAAGAGTGCGCCGGACGCCATATGAAGTGTGCGGGACCCATGTAAGAGTGCGCCGGAGGCCATGGAAAGTGCACTGGACCCATGTAAGGGTGCGCCGGACGCCATATAAAGTGTGCCGGACCCATGCAAGAGCGCGCCGAACGCCATATGAAGTGTGCGGGACCAATGTAAGAGTGCGCCGAACGCCATATGAAGTGTGCGGGACCCATGTAAGAGTGCGCCGGACGCCATATAAAGTGTGAGGGACCCATGTAAGAGCGCGCCGAACGCCATATAAAGTGTGCGTCACCCATGTAAGAGTGCGCCGGAGGCCATGGAAAGTGCACTGGACCCATGTAAGAGTGCGCCGGACGCCATATAAAGTGTGCCGGACCCATTTCAGAGTGCGCCGGACGCCATATAAAATGTACGGGACCCATGTAAGAGTGTGCCGGACGCCATATGAAGTGTGCGGGACCAATGTAAGAGTGCGCCGAACGCCATATGAAATGTGCGGGACCCATGTGGGAGTGCGCCGGACGTCATATAAAGTGTGCGGGACCCATGTAAGAGTGCCCCGGACGCCATATTAAATGTGAGGGACCCATGTAAGAGTGCGTCGGACGCCATAGAAAGTGTGAGAAGCCCATGTAAAAGTGCGCCGGACGCCATATAAAGTGTTTGGGACCCATGTAAGAGTGCGCCGAACGCCATATGAAGTGTGCGGGACCCATTTCAGAGTGCGCCGGACGCCATATAAAGTGTGCGGTACCCATGTAAGAGTGCCCTGGATGCCATAAAAATGTGCGGGACCCATGAAAGAGTGCGCCGGACGCCATGAAAAGTGCACTGGACCCATGTAAGAGTGCGCCGGACGCCATATAAAGTGTGCGGGACCCATGCAAGAGTGCGCCGGACGCCATATGAAGTGTGCGGGACCCATGTAAGAGTGCGCCGGAGGCCATGGAAAGTGTGCCGGACCCATTTCAGAGTGCGCCGGACGCCATGTAAAATGTGCAGGACCCATGTAAGAGTGCGCGGCACGCCATATGAAGGGTGCGGGACCAATGTAAGAGTGCGCCGAACGCCATATGAAATGTGCGGGACCCATGTGGGAGTGCGCCGGACGCCATATAAAGTGTGCCGGACCCATGCAAGAGCGCGCCGAACGCCATATGAAGTGTGCGGGAGCAATGTAAGAGTGCGCCGAACGCCATATGAAGTGTGCGGGACCCATGTAAGAGTGCGCCGGACGCCATATAAAGTGTGCGTCACCCATGTAAGAGTGCGCCGGAGGCCATGGAAAGTGCACTGGACCCATGTAAGAGTGCGCCGGACGCCATATAAAGTGTGCCGGACCCATTTCAGAGTGCGCCGGACGCCATATAAAATGTACGGGACCCATGTAAGAGTGCGCCGGACGCCATATGAAGTGTGCGGGACCAATGTAAGAGTGCGCCGAACGCCATATGAAATGTGCGGGACCCATGTGGGAGTGCGCCGGACGTCATATAAAATGTGCGGGACCCATGTGGGAGTGCGCCGGACGTCATATAAAGTGTGCGGGACCCATGTAAGAGTGCCCCGGACGCCATATTAAATGTGAGGGACCCATGTAAGAGTGCGTCGGACGCCATAGAAAGTGTGAGAAGCCCATGTAAAAGTGCGCCGGACGCCATATAAAGTGTTTGGGACCCATGTAAGAGTGCGCCGGACGCCATATGAAGTGTGAGGGACCAATGCAAGAGCGCGCCGAACGCCATATGAAGTGTGCGGGACCCATGTACCATGTAAGAGTGCGCCGGACGCCATATGAAGTGTGCGGGACCCATGTAAGAGTGCGCCGGAGGCCATGGAAAGTGCACTGGACCCATGTAAGGGTGCGCCGGACGCCATATAAAGTGTGCCGGACCCATGCAAGAGCGCGCCGAACGCCATATGAAGTGTGCGGGACCAATGTAAGAGTGCGCCGAACGCCATATGAAGTGTGCGGGACCCATGTAAGAGTGCGCCGGACGCCATATAAAGTGTGAGGGACCCATGTAAGAGCGCGCCGAACGCCATATAAAGTGTGCGTCACCCATGTAAGAGTGCGCCGGAGGCCATGGAAAGTGCACTGGACCCATGTAAGAGTGCGCCGGACGCCATATAAAGTGTGCCGGACCCATTTCAGAGTGCGCCGGACGCCATATAAAATGTACGGGACCCATGTAAGAGTGTGCCGGACGCCATATGAAGTGTGCGGGACCAATGTAAGAGTGCGCCGAACGCCATATGAAATGTGCGGGACCCATGTGGGAGTGCGCCGGACGTCATATAAAGTGTGCGGGACCCATGTAAGAGTGCCCCGGACGCCATATTAAATGTGAGGGACCCATGTAAGAGTGCGTCGGACGCCATAGAAAGTGTGAGAAGCCCATGTAAAAGTGCGCCGGACGCCATATAAAGTGTTTGGGACCCATGTAAGAGTGCGCCGAACGCCATATGAAGTGTGCGGGACCCATTTCAGAGTGCGCCGGACGCCATATAAAGTGTGCGGTACCCATGTAAGAGTGCCCTGGATGCCATAAAAATGTGCGGGACCCATGAAAGAGTGCGCCGGACGCCATGAAAAGTGCACTGGACCCATGTAAGAGTGCGCCGGACGCCATATAAAGTGTGCGGGACCCATGCAAGAGTGCGCCGGACGCCATATGAAGTGTGCGGGACCCATGTAAGAGTGCGCCGGAGGCCATGGAAAGTGTGCCGGACCCATTTCAGAGTGCGCCGGACGCCATATAAAATGTACGGGACCCATGTAAGAGTGCGCCGGACGCCATATGAAGTGTGCGGGACCAATGTAAGAGTGCGCCGAACGCCATATGAAATGTGCGGGACCCATGTGGGAGTGCGCCGGACGCCATATAAAGTGTGCCGGACCCATGCAAGAGCGCGCCGAACGCCATATGAAGTGTGCGGGAGCAATGTAAGAGTGCGCCGAACGCCATATGAAGTGTGCGGGACCCATGTAAGAGTGCGCCGGACGCCATATAAAGTGTGCGTCACCCATGTAAGAGTGCGCCGGAGGCCATGGAAAGTGCACTGGACCCATGTAAGAGTGCGCCGGACGCCATATAAAGTGTGCCGGACCCATTTCAGAGTGCGCCGGACGCCATATAAAATGTACGGGACCCATGTAAGAGTGCGCCGGACGCCATATGAAGTGTGCGGGACCAATGTAAGAGTGCGCCGAACGCCATATGAAATGTGCGGGACCCATGTGGGAGTGCGCCGGACGTCATATAAAGTGTGCGGGACCCATGTAAGAGTGCCCCGGACGCCATATTAAATGTGAGGGACCCATGTAAGAGTGCGTCGGACGCCATAGAAAGTGTGAGAAGCCCATGTAAAAGTGCGCCGGACGCCATATAAAGTGTTTGGGACCCATGTAAGAGTGCGCCGAACGCCATATGAAGTGTGCGGGACCCATGTAAGAGTGCGTCGGACGCCATAGAAAGTGTGAGAGGCCCATGTAAAAATGCGCCGGACGCCATATAAAGTGTTTGGGACCCATGTAAGAGTGCGCCGGAAGCCATGGAAAGTGCACTGGACCCATGTAAGAGTGCGCCGGAAGCCATGGAAAGTGCACTGGACCCATGTAAGAGTGCGCCGGACGCCATATAAAGTGTGCCGGACCCATGCAAGAGCGCGCCGAACGCCATATAAAGTGTGCGGGACCCATTTCAGAGTGCGCCGGACGCCATATAAAATGTACGGGACCCATGTAAGAGTGCGCCGGACGCCATATGAAATGTGCGGGACCCATGTGGGAGTGCGCCGGACGTCATATAAAGTGTGAGGGACCCATGTAAGAGTGCGTCGAACGCCATAGAAAGTGTGAGAAGCCCATGTAAGAGTGCGTCGGACGCCATAGAAAGTGTGAGAAGCCCATGTAAAAGTGCGCCGGACGCCATATAAAGTGTTTGGGACCCATGGAAGAGTGCGCCGAAGGCCATCTGAGATGTGCAGGACCCATTTCAGAGTGCGCCGGACGCCATATAAAACGTACGGGACCCATGTAAGAGTGCGCCGGACGCCATATGAAGTGTGAGGGACCAATGCAAGAGCGCGCCGAACGCCATACAAAGTGTGCGGGACCCATGTAAGAGTGCGCCGGACGCCATATGAAGTGTGCGGGACCCATGTAAGAGTGCACCGGACGCCATATAAAGTGTGCGGGACCCATGTAAGAGTGCGCCGGACGCCATATGAAGTGTGCGGGACCAATGTAAGAGTGCGCCGGACGCCATATGAAGTGTGCGGGACCCATGTACCATGTAAGAGTGCGC
Organism: Aplectana chamaeleonis; assembly: GCA_029168955.1. Classification (NCBI taxonomy): domain Eukaryota; kingdom Metazoa; phylum Nematoda; class Chromadorea; order Rhabditida; family Cosmocercidae; genus Aplectana; species Aplectana chamaeleonis. Next base: position 22,192 of record JAPDOI010000173.1, read on the forward strand.
CGGACGCCATATGAAGTGTGCGGGACCCATGTAAGAGTGCGCCGGAGGCCATGGAAAGTGCACTGGACCCATGTAAGAGTGCGCCGGACGCCATATAAAGTGTGCCGGACCCATGCAAGAGCGCGCCGAACGCCATATAAAGTGTGCGGGACCCATTTCAGAGTGCGCCGGACGCCATATAAAATGTACGGGACCCATGTAAGAGTGCGCCGGACGCCATATGAAGTGTGCGGGACCAATGTAAGAGTGCGCCGAACGCCATATGAAGTGTGCGGGACCCATGTGGGAGTGCGCCGGACGTCATATAAAGTGTGCGGGACCCATGTAAGAGTGCCCCGGACGCCATATTAAATGTGAGGGACCCATGTAAGAGTGCGTCGGACGCCATAGAAAGTGTGAGAAGCCCAAGTAAAAGTGCGCCGGACGCCATATAAAGTGTTTGGGACCCATGTAAGAGTGCACCGGACGCCATATAAAGTGTGCGGGACCCATGTAAGAGTGCGCCGGACGCCATGGAAAATGCACTGGACCCATGTAAGAGTGCGCCGGACGCCATATAAAGTGTGCCGGACCCATGCAAGAGCGCGCCGAACGACATATAAAGTGTGCGGGACCCATGTAAGAGTGCGCCGAACGCCATATGAAGTGTGCGGGACCCATTTCAGAGTGCGCCGGACGCCATATAAAATGTACGGGACCCATGTAACAGTGCGCCGGACGCCATAAGAAGTGTGAGGACCAATGCAAGAGCGCGCCGAACGCCATATAAAGTGTGCGGGACCCATGTAAGAGTGCGCCGAACGCCATATGAAGTGTGCGGGACCCATTTCAGAGTGCGCCGGACGCCATATAAATGTGCGGGACCCATGTAAGAGTGCGCCGGACGCCATATGAAATGTGCGGGACCAATGTAAGAGTGCGCCGGACGCCATATGAAGTGTGCGGGACCCATGTAAGAGTGCCCCGGACGCCACATAAAGTGTGCGGGACCCATGTACCATGTAAGAGTGCGCCGGACGCCATATGAAGTGTGCGGGACCCATGTAAGAGTGCGCCGGAGGCCATGGAAAGTGCACGGGACCCATGTAGGAGTGCGTCGGACGCCACAGAAAGTGTGAGAGACCCGTGTAAGAGTGCGCCGGACGCCATATAAAGTGTGCGGGACCCATGTAAGAGTGCGCCGAACGCCATATGAAGTGTGCGGGACCCATGTAAGAGTGCCCCGGACGCCATATGAAGTGTTTGGGACCCATGTAAGAGTGCGCCGAACGCCATATGAAGTGTGCGGGACCCATTTCAGAGTGCGCCGGACGCCATATAAAGTGTGCGGTACCCATGTAAGAGTGCCCTGGATGCCATAAAAATGTGCGGGACCCATGAAAGAGTGCGCCGGACGCCATGAAAAGTGCACTGGACCCATGTAAGAGTGCGCCGGACGCCATATAAAGTGTGCGGGACCCATGCAAGAGCGCGACGAACGCCATATAAAGTGTGCGGGACCCATGTAAGAGTGCGCCGGACGCCATATGAAGTGTGCGGGACCCATGTAAGAGTGCGCCGAACGCCATATGAAGTGTGCGGGACCCATGTAAGAGTGCGTCGGACGCCATAGAAAGTGTGAGGCCCATGTAAAAATGCGCCGGACGCCATATAAAGTGTTTGGGACCCATGTAAGAGTGCGCCGGAAGCCATGGAAAGTGCACTGGACCCATGTAAGAGTGCGCCGGAAGCCATGGAAAGTGCACTGGACCCATGTAAGAGTGCGCCGGACGCCATATAAAGTGTGCCGGACCCATGCAAGAGCGCGCCGAACGCCATATAAAGTGTGCGGGACCCATTTCAGAGTGCGCCGGACGCCATATAAAATGTACGGGACCCATGTAAGAGTGCGCCGGACGCCATATGAAGTGTGCGGGACCAATGTAAGAGTGCGCCGAACGCCATATGAAATGTGCGGGACCCATGTGGGAGTGCGCCGGACGTCATATAAAGTGTGCGGGACCCATGTAAGAGTGCCCCGGACGCCATATTAAATGTGAGGGACCCATGTAAGAGTGCGTCGGACGCCATAGAAAGTGTGAGAAGCCCATGTAAAAGTGCACCGGACGCCATATAAAGTGTTGGGGACCCATGTAAGAGTGCGCCGAACGCCATATGAAGTGTGCGGGACCCATTTCAGAGTGCGCCGGACGCCATATAAAACGTACGGGACCCATGTAAGAGTGCGCCGGACGCCGTATGAAGTGTGAGGGGCCAATGCAAGAGCGCGCCGAACGCCATATAAAGTGTGCGGGACCCATGTAAGAGTGCGCCGAACGCCATATGAAGTGTGCGGGACCCATTTCAGAGTGCGCCGGACGCCATATAAAATGTACGGGACCCATGCAAGAGTGCGCCGGACGCCATATGAAGTGTGCGGGACCAATGTAAGAGTGCGCCGGACGCCATATGAAGTGTGCGGGACCCATGTAATAGCGCGCCGGACGTCATATAAAGTGTTCGGGACCCATGTAAGAGTGCCCCGGACGCCATATAAAGTGTGCGGGACCCATGTACCATGTAAGAGTGCGCCGGACGCCATATGAAGTGTGCGGGACCCATGTAAGTGTGCGCCGGAGGCCATGGAAAGTGCACTGGACCCATGTAAGAGTGCGCCGGACGCCATATAAAGTGTGCCGGACCCATGCAAGAGCGCGCCGAACGCCATATAAAGTGTGCGGGACCCATTTCAGAGTGCGCCGGACGCCATATAAAATGTACGGGACCCATGTAAGAGTGCGCCGGACGCCATATGAAGTGTGCGGGACCAATGTAAGAGTGCGCCGAACGCCATATGAAGTGTGCGGGACCCATGTGGGAGTGCGCCGGACGTCATATAAAGTGTGCGGGACCCATGTAAGAGTGCGCCGAACGCCATATGAAGTGTGCGGGACCCATGTGGGAGTGCGCCGGACGTCATATAAAGTGTGCGGGACCCATGTAAGAGTGCCCCGGACGCCATATAAAGTGTTTGGGACCCATGTAAGAGTGCGCCGGACGCCATATAAAGTGTGCGGGACCCATGTAAGAGTGCGCCGGACGCCATGGAAAATGCACTGGACCCATGTAAGAGTGCGCCGGACGCCATATAAAGTGTGCCGGACCCATGCAAAAGCGCGCCGAACGCCATATAAAGTGTGGGGGACCCATGAAGAGTGCGCCGAACGCCATATGAAGTGTGCGGGACCCATTTCAGAGTGCCCCGGACGCCATATTTGAGGGACCCATGTAAGAGTGCGCCGGACGCCATATGAAGTGTGAGGGACCAATGCAAGAGCGCGCCGAACGCCATATAAAGTGTGCGGGACCCATGTAAGAGTGCGCCGAACGCCATATGAAGTGTGCGGGACCCATTTCAGAGTGCGCCGGACGCCATATAAAATGTACGGGACCCATGTAAGAGTGCGCCGGACGCCATATGAAGTGTGCGGGACCAATGTAAGAGTGCGCCGGACGCCATATGAAGTGTGCGGGACCCATGTAAGAGTGCCCCGGACGCCACATAAAGTGTGCGGGACCCATGTACCATGTAAGAGTGCGCCGGACGCCATATGAAGTGTGCGGGACCCATGTAAGAGTGCGCCGGAGGCCATGGAAAGTGCACGGGACCCATGTAGGAGTGCGTCGGACGCCACAGAAAGTGTGAGAGACCCGTGTAAGAGTGCGCCGGACGCCATATAAAGTGTGCGGGACCCATGTAAGAGTGCGCCGAACGCCATATGAAGTGTGCGGGACCCATGTAAGAGTGCCCCGGACGCCATATTAAATGTGAGGGACCCATGTAAGAGTAAGTCCGACGCCATAAAAATGTGCGGGACCCATGTAAGAGTGCGCCGGACGCCATGGAAAGTGCACGGGACCCATGTAGGAGTGCGTCGGACGCCATATAAAAGTGTGAGAGACCCGTGTAAGAGTGCGCCGGACGCCATAAAAAGTGTGCGGGACCCATGTAAGAGTGCGCCGAACGCCATATGAACTGTGCGGGACCCATGTAGGAGGGCCCCGGACGCCATATTAAATGTACGGGACCCATGTAAGAGTGCGCCGGACGCCATATGAAGTGTGCGGGACCAATGTAAGAGTGCGCCGGACGCCATATGAAGTGTGCGGGACCCATGTAATAGCGCGCCGGACGTCATATAAAGTGTTCGGGACCCATGTAAGAGTGCCCCGGACGCCATATAAAGTGTGCGGGACCCATGTACCATGTAAGAGTGCGCCGGACGCCATATGAAGTGTGCGGGACCCATTTCAGAGTGCGCCGGACGCCATGGAAAATGCACTGGACCCATGTAAGAGTGCGCCGGACGCCATATAAAGTGTGCCGGACCCATGCAAGAGCGCGCCGAACGCCATATAAAGTGTGCGGGACCCATTTCAGAGTGCGCCGGAGGCCATATAAAATGTACGGGACCCATTTCAGAGTGCGCCGGACGCCATATAAAACGTACGGGACCCATGTAAGAGTGCGCCGGACGCATTATGAAGTGTGCGGGACCCATGTAAGAGTGCGCCGGACGCCATATAAAGTGTGAGGGACCCATGTAAGAGCGCGCCGAACGCCATATAAAGTGTGCGTCACCCATGTAAGAGTGCGCCGAACGCCATATGAAGTGTTCGGGACCCATGTAAGAGTGCGCCGGACGCCATATAAAGTGTGCGGGACCCATTTGAGAGTGCGACGGACGCCATATAAAGTGTGCGGTACCCATGTAAGAGTGCCCTGGATGCCATAAAAATGTGCGGGACCCATGAAAGAGTGCGCCGGACGCCATGAAAAGTGCACTGGACCCATGCAAGAGCGCGCCGAACGCCATATAAAGTGTGCGGGACCCATGTAAGAGTGCGCCGAACGCCATATGAAGTGTGCGGGACCCATTTCAGAGTGCGCCGGACGCCATATAAAACGTACGGGACCCATGTAAGAGTGCGCCGGACGCCATATGAAGTGTGAGGGACCAATGCAAGAGCGCGCCGAACGCCATATAAAGTGTGCGGGACCCATGTAAGAGTGCGCCGAACGCCATATGAAGTGTGCGGGACCCATTTCAGAGTGCGCCGGACGCCATATGAAGTGTTTGGGACCCATGTAAGAGTGCGCCGGACGCCATATGAAGTGTGAGGGACCAATGCAAGAGCGCGCCGAACGCCATATGAAGTGTGCGGGACCCATGTACCATGTAAGAGTGCGCCGGACGCCATATGAAGTGTGCGGGACCCATGTAAGAGTGCGCCGGAGGCCATGGAAAGTGCACTGGACCCATGTAAGGGTGCGCCGGACGCCATATAAAGTGTGCCGGACCCATGCAAGAGCGCGCCGAACGCCATATGAAGTGTGCGGGACCAATGTAAGAGTGCGCCGAACGCCATATGAAGTGTGCGGGACCCATGTAAGAGTGCGCCGGACGCCATATAAAGTGTGAGGGACCCATGTAAGAGCGCGCCGAACGCCATATAAAGTGTGCGTCACCCATGTAAGAGTGCGCCGGAGGCCATGGAAAGTGCACTGGACCCATGTGGGAGTGCGCCGGACGTCATATAAAGTGTGCGGGACCCATTTCAGAGTGCGCCGGACGCCATATAAAATGTGCGGGACCCATGTAAGAGTGCGCCGGACGCCATATGAAGTGTGCGGGACCAATGTAAGAGTGCGCCGAACGCCATATGAAATGTGCGGGACCCATGTAAGAGTGCGCCGGACGTCATATAAAGTGTGCGGGACCCATGTAAGAGTGCGCCGGACGCCATATTAAATGTGAGGGACCCATGTAAGAGTGCGTCGGACGCCATAGAAAGTGTAAGACCCATGTAAAAGTGCGCCGGACGCCATATAAAGTGTTTGGGACCCATGTAAGAGTGCGCCGAACGCCATATGAAGTGTGCGGGACCCATTTCAGAGTGCGCCGGACGCCATATAAAGTGTGCGGGACTCATGTAAGAGTGTCCCGGACGCCATAAAAATGTGCGGGACCCATGTAAGAGTGCGCCGGACGCCATGGAAAGTGCACGGGACCCATGTAAGAGTGCGCCGCACGCCATATAAAGTGTGCGGGACCCATGTAGGAGTGCGCCGGACGCCATATGAAGTGTGCGGGACCCATGTAAGAGTGCGCCGGACGCCATATGAAGGGTGCGGGACCCATTTCAGAGTGCGCCGGACGCCATATAAAATGTACGGGACCCATGTAAGAGTGCGCCGGACGCCATATGAAGTGTGCGGGACCAATGTAAGAGTGCGCCGAACGCCATATGAAATGTGCGGGACCCATGTGGGAGTGCGCCGGACGCCATATAAAGTGTGCCGGACCCATGCAAGAGCGCGCCGAACGCCATATGAAGTGTGCGGGAGCAATGTAAGAGTGCGCCGAACGCCATATGAAGTGTGCGGGACCCATGTAAGAGTGCGCCGGACGCCATATAAAGTGTGCGTCACCCATGTAAGAGTGCGCCGGAGGCCATGGAAAGTGCACTGGACCCATGTAAGAGTGCGCCGGACGCCATATAAAGTGTGCCGGACCCATTTCAGAGTGCGCCGGACGCCATATAAAATGTACGGGACCCATGTAAGAGTGCGCCGGACGCCATATGAAGTGTGCGGGACCAATGTAAGAGTGCGCCGAACCCCATATGAAATGTGGGGGACCCGTGTGGGAGTGCGCCGAACGCCATATAAAGTGTGCGGGACCCATGTAAGAGTGCCCCGGACGCCATATTAAATGTGAGGGACCCATGTAAGAGTGCGTCGGACGCCATAGAAAGTGTGAGAAGCCCATGTAAAAGTGCGCCGGACGCCATATAAAGTGTTTGGGACCCATGTAAGAGTGCGCCGAACGCCATATGAAGTGTGCGGGACCCATGTAAGAGTGCGTCGGACGCCATAGAAAGTGTGAGAGGCCCATGTAAAAATGCGCCGGACGCCATATAAAGTGTTTGGGACCCATGTAAGAGTGCGCCGGAAGCCATGGAAAGTGCACTGGACCCATGTAAGAGTGCGCCGGAAGCCATGGAATTTGCACTGGACCCATGTAAGAGTGCGCCGGACGCCATATAAAGTGTGCCGGACCCATGCAAGAGCGCGCCGAACGCCAATAAAGTGTGCGGGACCCATTTCAGAGTGCGCCGGACGCCATATAAAATGTACGGGACCCATGTAAGAGTGCGCCGGACGCCATATGAAATGTGCGGGACCCATGTGGGAGTGCGCCGGACGTCATATAAAGTGTGAGGGACCCATGTAAGAGTGCGTCGAACGCCATAGAAAGTGTGAGAAGCCCATGTAAGAGTGCGTCGGACGCCATAGAAAGTGTGAGAAGCCCATGTAAAAGTGCGCCGGACGCCATATAAAGTGTTTGGGACCCATGTAAGAGTGCGCCGAACGCCATATGAAGTGTGCGGGACCCATTTCAGAGTGCGCCGGACGCCATATAAAACGTACGGGACCCATGTAAGAGTGCGCCGGACGCCATATGAAGTGTGAGGGACCAATGCAAGAGCGCGCCGAACGCCATATAAAGTGTGCGGGACCCATGTAAGAGTGCGCCGAACGCCATATGAAGTGTGCGGGACCCATTTCAGAGTGCGCCGGACGCCATATAAAATGTACGGGACCCATGTAAGAGTGCGCCGGACGCCATATGAAGTGTGCGGGACCAATGTAAGAGTGCGCCGGACGCCATATGAAGTGTGCGGGACCCATGTAATAGCGCGCCGGACGTCATATAAAGTGTTCGGGACCCATGTAAGAGTGCCCCGGACGCCATATAAAGTGTGCGGGACCCATGTACCATGTAAGAGTGCGCCGGACGCCATATGAAGTGTGCGGGACCCATGTAAGAGTGCGCCGGAGGCCATGGAAAGTGCACTGGACCCATGTAAGAGTGCGCCGGACGCCATATAAAGTGTGCCGGACCCATGCAAGAGCGCGCCGAACGCCATATAAAGTGTGCGGGACCCATTTCAGAGTGCGCCGGACGCCATATAAAATGTACGGGACCCATGTAAGAGTGCGCCGGACGCCATATGAAGTGTGCGGGACCAATGTAAGAGTGCGCCGAACGCCATATGAAGTGTGCGGGACCCATGTGGGAGTGCGCCGGACGTCATATAAAGTGTGCGGGACCCATGTAAGAGTGCCCCGGACGCCATATTAAATGTGAGGGACCCATGTAAGAGTGCGTCGGACGCCATAGAAAGTGTGAGAAGCCCATGTAAAAATGCGCCGGACGCCATATAAAGTGTTTGGGACCCATGTAAGAGTGCGCCGGACGCCATATAAAGTGTGCGGGACCCATGTAAGAGTGCGCCGGACGCCATGGAAAATGCACTGGACCCATGTAAGAGTGCGCCGGACGCCATATAAAGTGTGCCGGACCCATGCAAGAGCGCGCCGAACGCCATATAAAGTGTGCGGGACCCATGTAAGAGTGCGCCGAACGCCATATGAAGTGTGCGGGACCCATTTCAGAGTGCGCCGGACGCCATATAAAACGTACGGGACCCATGTAAGAGTGCGCCGGACGCCATATGAAGTGTGAGGGACCAATGCAAGAGCGCGCCGAACGCCATATAAAGTGTGCGGGACCCATGTAAGAGTGCGCCGAACGCCATATGAAGTGTGCGGGACCCATTTCAGAGTGCGCCGGACGCCATATAAAATGTACGGGACCCATGTAAGAGTGCGCCGGACGCCATATGAAGTGTGCGGGACCAATGTAAGAGTGCGCCGGACGCCATATGAAGTGTGCGGGACCCATGTAAGAGTGCCCCGGACGCCATATAAAGTGTGCGGGACCCATGTACCATGTAAGAGTGCGCCGGACGCCATATGAAGTGTGCGGGACCCATGTAAGAGTGCGCCGGAGGCCATGGAAAGTGCACGGGACCCATGTAGGAGTGCGTCGGACGCCACAGAAAGTGTGAGAGACCCGTGTAAGAGTGCGCCGGACGCCATATAAAGTGTGCGGGACCCATGTAAGAGTGCGCCGAACGCCATATGAAGTGTGCGGGACCCATGTAAGAGTGCCCCGGACGCCATATGAAGTGTTTGGGACCCATGTAAGAGTGCTCCGAACGCCATATGAAGTGTGCGGGACCCATTTCAGAGTGCGCCGGACGCCATATAAAGTGTGCGGTACCCATGTAAGAGTGCCCTGGATGCCATAAAAATGTGCGGGACCCATGAAAGAGTGCGCCGGACGCCATGAAAAGTGCACTGGACCCATGTAAGAGTGCGCCGTACGTCATATAAAGTGAGTGGGACCCATGTAAGAGTGCCCCGGACGCCATATAAAATGTACGGGACCCATGTAAGAGTGCGCCGGACGCCATATGAAGTGTGCGGGACCAATGTAAGAGTGCGCCGAACGCCATATAAAGTGTGCGGGACCCATGTAAGAGTGCGTCGGACGCCATAGAAAGTGTGAGAGGCCCATGTAAAAATGCGCCGGACGCCATATAAAGTGTTTGGGACCCATGTAAGAGTGCGCCGGAAGCCATGGAAAGTGCACTGGACCCATGTAAGAGTGCGCCGGAAGCCATGGAAAGTGCACTGGACCCATGTAAGAGTGCGCCGGACGCCATATAAAGTGTGCCGGACCCATGCAAGAGCGCGCCGAACGCCATATAAAGTGTGCGGGACCCATTTCAGAGTGCGCCGGACGCCATATAAAATGTACGGGACCCATGTAAGAGTGCGCCGGACGCCATATGAAATGTGCGGGACCAATGTAAGAGTGCGCCGAACGCCATATGAAATGTGCGGGACCCATGTGGGAGTGCGCCGGACGTCATATAAAGTGTGCGGGACCCATGTAAGAGTGCCCCGGACGCCATATTAAATGTGAGGGACCCATGTAAGAGTGCGTCGGACGCCATAGAAAGTGTGAGAAGCCCATGTAAAAGTGCACCGGACGCCATATAAAGTGTTGGGGACCCATGTAAGAGTGCGCCGAACGCCATATGAAGTGTGCGGGACCCATTTCAGAGTGCGCCGGACGCCATATAAAACGTACGGGACCCATGTAAGAGTGCGCCGGACGCCATATGAAGTGTGAGGGGCCAATGCAAGAGCGCGCCGAACGCCATATAAAGTGTGCGGGACCCATGTAAGAGTGCGCCGAACGCCATATGAAGTGTGCGGGACCCATTTCAGAGTGCGCCGGACGCCATATAAAATGTACGGGACCCATGCAAGAGTGCGCCGGACGCCATATGAAGTGTGCGGGACCAATGTAAGAGTGCGCCGGACGCCATATGAAGTGTGCGGGCCCCATGTAATAGCGCGCCGGACGTCATATAAAGTGTTCGGGACCCATGTAAGAGTGCCCCGGACGCCATATAAAGTGTGCGGGACCCATGTACCATGTAAGAGTGCGCCGGACGCCATATGAAGTGTGCGGGACCCATGTAAGTGTGCGCCGGAGGCCATGGAAAGTGCACTGGACCCATGTAAGAGTGCGCCGGACGCCATATAAAGTGTGCCGGACCCATGCAAGAGCGCGCCGAACGCCATATAAAGTGTGCGGGACCCATTTCAGAGTGCGCCGGACGCCATATAAAATGTGCAGGACCCATGTAAGAGTGCGCCGGACGCCATATGAAGTGTGCGGGACCAATGTAAGAGTGCGCCGAACGCCATATGAAGTGTGCGGGACCCATGTGGGAGTGCGCCGCACGTCATATAAAGTGTGCGGGACCCATGTAAGAGTGCGCCGAACGCCATATGAAGTGTGCGGGACCCATGTGAAGTGCGCCGGACGACATATAAAGTGTGCGGGACCCATGTAAGAGTGCCCCGGACGCCATATAAAGTGTTTGGGACCCATGTAAGAGTGCGCCGGACGCCATATAAAGTGTGCGGGACCCATGTAAGAGTGCGCCGCACGCCATGGAAAATGCACTGGACCCATGTAAGAGTGCGCCGGACGCCATATAAAGTGTGCCGGACCCATGCAAGAGCGCGCCGAACGCCATATAAAGTGTGCGGGACCCATGTAAGAGTGCGCCGAACGCCATATGAAGTGTGCGGGACCCATTTCAGAGTGCGCCGGACGCCATATAAAACGTACGGGACCCATGTAAGAGTGCGCCGGACGCCATATGAAGTGTGAGGGACCAATGCAAGAGCGCGCCGAACGCCATATAAAGTGTGCGGGACCCATGTAAGAGTGCGCCGAACGCCATATGAAGTGTGCGGGACCCATTTCAGAGTGCGCCGGACGCCATATAAAATGTACGGGACCCATGTAAGAGTGCGCCGGACGCCATATGAAGTGTGCGGGACCAATGTAAGAGTGCGCCGGACGCCATATGAAGTGTGCGGGACCCATGTAAGAGTGCCCCGGACGCCACATAAAGTGTGCGGGACCCATGTACCATGTAAGAGTGCGCCGGACGCCATATGAAGTGTGCGGGACCCATGTAAGAGTGCGCCGGAGGCCATGGAAAGTGCACGGGACCCATGTAGGAGTGCGTCGGACGCCACAGAAAGTGTGAGAGACCCGTGTAAGAGTGCGCCGGACGCCATATAAAGTGTGCGGGACCCATGTAAGAGTGCGCCGAACGCCATATGAAGTGTTCGGGACCCATGTAAGAGTGCCCCGGACGCCATATTAAATGTGAGGGACCCATGTAAGAGTAAGTCCGACGCCATAAAAATGTGCGGGACCCATGTAAGAGTGCGCCGGACGCCATGGAAAGTGCACGGGACCCATGTAGGAGTGCGTCGGACGCCATATAAAAGTGTGAGAGACCCGTGTAAGAGTGCGCCGGACGCCATAAAAAGTGTGCGGGACCCATGTAAGAGTGCGCCGAACGCCATATGAACTGTGCGGGACCCATGTAGGAGGGCCCCGGACGCCATATTAAATTTGAGGGACCCATGTTAGAGTAAGTCCGACGCCATAAAAATGTGCGGGACCCATGTAAGAGTGCGCCGGAGGCCATGGAAAGTGCACGGGACCCATGTAAGAGTGCGCCGGACGCCATATAAAGTGTGCGGGACCCATGTAAGAGTGCGCCGAACGCCATATGAAGTGTTCGGGACCCATGTAAGAGTGCGCCGGACGCCATATAAAGTGTGCGGGACCCATGTACCATGTAAGAGTGCGCCGGACGCCATATGAAGTGTGCGGGACCCATGTAAGAGTGCGCCGGAGGCCATGGAAAGTGCACGGGACCCATGTAAGAGTGCGCCGGACGACATATAGTGTGAGGGACCCATGTAAGAGCGCGCCGAACGCCATATAAAGTGTGCGGGACCCATGTAAGAGTGCGCCGAACGCCATATGAAGTGTTCGGGACCCATGTAAGAGTGCGCCGGACGCCATATAAAGTGTGCGGGACCCATGTAAGAGTGCGCCGGACGCCATATAAAGTGTGCGGGACCCATGTAAGAGTGCGCCGAACGCCATATGAAGTGTGCGGAACCCATGTGGGAGTGCGCCGGACGTCATATAAAGTGAGCGGGACCCATGTAAGAGTGCCCCGGACGCCATATTTGAGGGACCCATGTAAGAGTGCGTCGGACGCCATAGAAAGTGTGAGAGGCCCATGTAAAAATGCGCCGGACGCCATGGAAAGTGCACTGGACCCATGTAAGAGTGCGCCGGACGCCATATAAAGTGTGCCGGACCCATGCAAGAGCGCGCCGAACGCCATATAAAGTGTGGGGGACCCATGTAAGAGTGCGCCGAACGCCACATGAAGTGTGCGGGACCCATTTCAGAGTGCGCCGGACGCCATATAAAATGTACGGGACCCATGTAAGAGTGCGCCGGACGCCATATGAAGTGTGCGGGACCAATGTAAGAGTGCGCCGAACGCCATATAAAGTGTGCGGGACCCATGTAAGAGTGCCCCGGACGCCATATTAAATGTGAGGGACCCATGTAAGAGTGCGTCGGACGCCATAGAAAGTGTGAGAAGCCCAAGTAAAAGTGCGCCGGACGCCATATAAGTGTGCGGGACCCATGTAAGAGTGCGCCCGACGCTATATAAAGTGTGCCTGACCCATGCAAGAGCGCGCCGAACGACATATAAAGTGTGCGGGACCCATGTAAGAGTGCGCCGAACGCCATATGAAGTGTGCGGGACCCATTTCAGAGTGCGCCGAACGCCACATGAAGTGTGCGGGACCCATTTCAGAGTGCGCCGGACGCCATATAAAATGTACGGGACCCATGTAAGAGTGCGCCGGACGCCATATGAAGTGTGCGGGACCAATGTAAGAGTGCGCCGAACGCCATATGAAGTGTGCGGGACCCATGTAAGAGTGCGCCGGAGGCCATGGAAAGTGCACGGGACCCATGTAGGAGTGCGTCGGACGCCACAGAAAGTGTGAGAGACCCGTGTAAGAGTGCGCCGGACGCCATATAAAGTGTGCGGGACCCATGTAAGAGTGCGCCGAACGCCATATGAAGTGTTCGGGACCCATGTAAGAGTGCCCCGGACGCCATATTAAATGTGAGGGACCCATGTAAGAGTAAGTCCGACGCCATAAAAATGTGCGGGACCCATGTAAGAGTGCGCCGGACGCCATGGAAAGTGCACGGGACCCATGTAGGAGTGCGTCGGACGCCATATAAAAGTGTGAGAGACCCGTGTAAGAGTGCGCCGGACGCCATAAAAAGTGTGCGGGACCCATGTAAGAGTGCGCCGAACGCCATATGAACTGTGCGGGACCCATGTAGGAGGGCCCCGGACGCCATATTAAATTTGAGGGACCCATGTTAGAGTAAGTCCGACGCCATAAAAATGTGCGGGACCCATGTAAGAGTGCGCCGGACGCCATATAAAGTGTGAGGGACCCATGTAAGAGCGCGCCGAACGCCATATAAAGTGTGCGGGACCCATGTAAGAGTGCGCCGAACGCCATATGAAGTGTTCGGGACCCATGTAAGAGTGCGCCGGACGCCATATAAAGTGTGCGGGACCCATGTACCATGTAAGAGTGCGCCGGACGCCATATGAAGTGTGCGGGACCCATGTAAGAGTGCGCCGGAGGCCATGGAAAGTGCACGGGACCCATGTAAGAGTGCGCCGGACGACATATAAAGTGTGAGGGACCCATGTAAGAGCGCGCCGAACGCCATATAAAGTGTGCGGGACCCATGTAAGAGTGCGCCGAACGCCATATGAAGTGTTCGGGACCCATGTAAGAGTGCGCCGGACGCCATATAAAGTGTGCGGGACCCATGTAAGAGTGCGCCGGACGCCATATAAAGTGTGCGGGACCCATGTAAGAGTGCGCCGAACGCCATATGAAGTGTGCGGAACCCATGTGGGAGTGCGCCGGACGTCATATAAAGTGAGCGGGACCCATGTAAGAGTGCCCCGGACGCCATATTTGAGGGACCCATGTAAGAGTGCGTCGGACGCCATAGAAAGTGTGAGAGGCCCATGTAAAAATGCGCCGGACGCCATGGAAAGTGCACTGGACCCATGTAAGAGTGCGCAGGACGCCATATAAAGTGTGCCGGACCCATGCAAGAGCGCGCCGGACGCCATATGAAGTGTGCGGGACCCATGTAAGAGTGCCCCGGACGCCACATAAAGTGTGCGGGACCCATGTACCATGTAAGAGTGCGCCGGACGCCATAAAAATGTGCGGGACCCATGTAAGAGTGCGCCGAACGCCATATGAAGTGTGCGGGACCCATGTAAGAGTGCCCCGGACGCCATATGAAGTGTTTGGGACCCATGTAAGAGTGCGCCGAACGCCATATGAAGTGTGCGGGACCCATTTCAGAGTGCGCCGGACGCCATATAAAATGTACGGGACCCATGTAAGAGTGCGCCGGACGCCATATGAAGTGTGCGGGACCAATGTAAGAGTGCGCCGGACGCCATATGAAGTGTGCGGGACCCATGTAAGAGTGCCCCGGACGCCACATAAAGTGTGCGGGACCCATGTACCATGTAAGAGTGCGCCGGACGCCATAAAAATGTGCGGGACCCATGTAAGAGTGCGCCGAACGCCATATGAAGTGTGCGGGACCCATGTAAGAGTGCCCCGGACGCCATATGAAGTGTTTGGGACCCATGTAAGAGTGCTCCGAACGCCATATGAAGTGTGCGGGACCCATTTCAGAGTGCGCCGGACGCCATATAAAGTGTGCGGTACCCATGTAAGAGTGCGCCGGACGCCATATAAAATGTGCGGGAGCCATGAAAGAGTGCGCCGGACGCCATGAAAAGTGCACTGGACCCATGTAAGAGTGCGCCGGACGCCATATAAAGTGTGCGGGACCCATGCAAGAGCGCGACGAACGCCATATAAAGTGTGCGAGACCCATGTAAGAGTGCGCCGGACGCCATATGAAGTGTGCGGGACCCATGTAAGAGTGCGCCGAACGACATATAAAATGTGCGGGATCTATGTAAGAGTGCGTCGGACGCCATAGAAAGTGTGAGACCCATGTAAAGTGCGCCGGACGCCATATAAAGTGTTTGGGACCCATGTAAGAGTGCGCCGGAAGCCATGGAAAGTGCACTGGACCCATGTAAGAGTGCGCCGGAAGCCATGGAAAGTGCACTGGACCCATGTAAGAGTGCGCCGGACGCCATATAAAGTGTGCCGGACCCATGCAAGAGCGCGCCGAACGCCATATAAAGTGTGCGGGACCCATTTCAGAGTGCGCCGGACGCCATATAAAGTGTGCGGTACCCATGTAAGAGTGCGCCGGACGCCATATGAAGTGTGCGGGACCAATGTAAGAGTGCGCCGAACGCCCTATGAAATGTGGGGGACCCATGTGGGAGTGCGCCGGACGTCATATAAAGTGTGCGGGACCCATGTAAGAGTGCCCCGGACGCCATATTAAATGTGAGGGACCCATGTAAGAGTGCGTCGGACGCCATAGAAAGTGTGAGAAGCCCATGTAAAAGTGCGCCGGACGCCATATAAAGTGTTTGGGACCCATGTAAGAGTGCGCCGAACGCCATATGAAGTGTGCGGGACCCATTTCAGAGTGCGCCGGACGCCATATAAAACGTACGGGACCCATGTAAGAGTGCGCCGGACGCCATATGAAGTGTGAGGGACCCATGCAAGAGCGCGCCGAACGCCATATAAAGTGTGCGGGACCCATTTCAGAGTGCGCCGGACGCCATATAAAATGTACGGGACCCATGTAAGAGTGCGCCGGACGCCATATAAAATGTGCGGGACCCATGTAAAAGTGCGCCGGACGCCATATAAAGTGTTTGGGACCCATGTAAGAGTGCGCCGAACGCCATATGAAGTGTGCGGGACCCATTTCAGAGTGCGCCGGACGCCATATAAAGTGTTCGGGACCCATGTAAGAGTGCCCCGGACGCCATATAAAGTGTGCGGGACCCATGTACCATGTAAGAGTGCGCCGGACGCCATATGAAGTGTGCGGGACCCATGTAAGAGTGCGCCGAAGGCCATGGAAAGTGCACTGGACCCATGTAAGAGCGCGTCGAACGCCATATAAAGCGTGCGGTACCCATGTAAGAGCGCGTCGAACGCCATATAAAGTGTGCGGGACCCATGAAGAGTGCGCCGGACGCCATGTAAAATGTGCGGGACCCATGTAAGAGTGCGCCGCACGCCATAGAAAGTGTTCGGAATCCATGTAAGAACGCCGGACGTCATATAAAGTGTGCGGTACCCATGTAAGAGTGCCCAGGACGCCATATAAAATGTGCGGGACCCATGTAAGAGTGCGCCGGACGCCATATGAAGTGTGCGGGACCCATGTGGGAGTGCGCCGGACGTCATATAAAGTGTGCGGGACCCATGTAAGAGTGCCCCGGACGCCATATAAAGTGTTTGGGACCCATGTAAGAGTGCGCCGGACGCCATATAAAGTGTGCGGGACCCATGTAAGAGTGCGCCGGACGCCATGGAAAATGCACTGGACCCATGTAAGAGTGCGTCGGACGCCATATAAAGTGTGCCGGACCCATGCAAGAGCGCGCCGAACGCCATATAAAGTGTGCGGGACCCATGTAAGAGTGCGCCGAACGCCATATGAAGTGTGCGGGACCCATTTCAGAGTGCGCCGGACGCCATATAAAATGTACGGGACCCATGTAAGAGTGCGCCGGACGCCATATAAAGTGTGCGGAACCCATGTAAGAGCGCGCCGAACGCCATACAAAGTGTGCGGGACCCATGTAAGAGTGCGCCGGACGCCATATGAAGTGTGCGGGACCCATGTAAGAGTGCGCCGGACGCCATATAAAGTGTGCGGGACCCATGTAAGAGTGCGCCGGACGCCATAAGAAGTGTGCGGGACCCATGTAAGAGTGCGCCGGACGCCATATGAAGTGTGCGGGACCCATGTAAGAGTGCACCGGACGCCATATAAAGTGTGCGGGACCCATGTACCATGTAAGAGTGCGCCGGACGCCATATGAAGTGTGCGGGACCCATGTAAGAGTGCGCCGGAGGCCATGGAAAGTGCACGGGACCCATGTAGGAGTGCGTCGGACGCCACAGAAAGTGTGAGAGACCCGTGTAAGAGTGCGCCGGACGCCATATAAAGTGTGCGGGA
Organism: Aplectana chamaeleonis; assembly: GCA_029168955.1. Lineage (NCBI taxonomy): Eukaryota > Metazoa > Nematoda > Chromadorea > Rhabditida > Cosmocercidae > Aplectana > Aplectana chamaeleonis. The sequence goes on from JAPDOI010000173.1 coordinate 39,753, forward strand.
CCCATGTAAGAGTGCGCCGAACGCCATATGAAGTGTGCGGGACCCATGTAAGAGTGCCCCGGACGCCATATTAAATGTGAGGGACCCATGTAAGAGTAAGTCCGACGCCATAAAAATGTGCGGGACCCGTGTAAGAGTGCGCCGGATGCCATAAAAGGTGTGCGGGACCCATGTAAGAGTGCGCCAAACGCCATATGAACTGTGCGGGACCCATGTAGGAGTGCCCCGGACGCCATATTAAATTTGAGGGACCCATGTAAGAGTGCGCAGGACGCCATATTAAGTGTTCGGAACCCGTGTAAGAGTGCGCCGGACGCCATAGAAAATGCACGGGACCCATGTAAGAGTGCGCAGGACGCCATATTAAGTGTTCGGGACCCGTGTAAGAGTGCGCCGGACGCCATGGAAATTGTACGGGACCCATGTAAGAGTGCGCCGGTCGCCATATAAAGTGCACGGGACCAATGTGAAAGTGCGCCGGACGCCATATTAGGTGTTCGGGACCCATTTAAGAGTGCACCGGACGCCATATGAAGTGTGCGGGACCCATGTACCATGTAAGAGTGCGCCGGACGCTATATAAAGTGTGCGGGACCCATGTAAAGTACGCCGGACGCCATGGAAAGTGCACGGGACCCATGTAAGAGTGCGCCGGACGCCATATGAAGTGTGCGGGACCCATGTAAGAGTGCGCCGGACTCCATATAAAGTGTGCGGGACCCATGTAAGAGTGCCCCGGACGCCATATTAAATGTGCGGGGCCCATGTAAGGGTGCGCCGGACGCCATATTAAATGTGAGGGACCCATGTAAGAGTGCGCCGGACGCCATATAAAGTGTGAGGGACCCATGTGAAAGTGCGCCGGACGCCATATTAGGTGTTCGGGACCCATTTAAGAGTGCACCGGACGCATAAATTAGTTTGCGAGACCCATGTGAGAGTGCGCCGGACGCCATATAAAATGTACGGGACCCATGTAAGAGTGCGCCGGACGCCATATGAAGTGTGCGGGACCCATGTAGGAGTGCGTCGGACGCCATATTAATTGTGAGGGACCCATGTAAGAGTAAGTCCGACGCCATAAAAATGTGCGGGACCCATGTAAGAGTGCGCCGAACGCCATATGAAGTGTACGGGACCCATGTAAGAGTGCGCCGAACGCCATATGAAGTGTGCGGGACCCATGTAAGAGTGCGCCGAACGCCATATGAAGTGTGCGTCGGACCCATGTAAGAGTGCCCCGGACGCCATATAAAGTGTGCGGGACCCATGTACCATGTAAGAGTGCGCCGGACGCCATATGAAGTGTGCGGGACCCATGTAAGAGTGCGCCGGAGGCCATGGAAAGTGCACGGGACCCATGTAAGAGTGCGCCGGACGACATATAAAGTGTGAGGGACCCATGTAAGAGCGCGCCGAACGCCATATAAAGTGTGCGGGACCCATGTAAGAGTGCGCCGAACGCCATATGAAGTGTTCGGGACCCATGTAAGAATGCGCCGGACGCCATATAAAGTGTGCGGGACCCATGTAAGAGTGCGCCAGACGCCATATAAAGTGTGCGGGACCCATGTAAGAGTGCGCCGAACGCCATATGAAGTGTTCGGGACCCATGTAAGAATGCGCCGGACGCCATATAAAGTGTGCGGGACCCATGTAAGAGTGCGCCGGACGTCATATAAAATGTGCGGGACCCATGTAGGAGTGAGTCGGACGCCATATAAAGTGTGCGGGACCCATGTACCATGTAAGAGTGCGCCGGACGCCATATGAAGTGTGCGGGACCCATGTAAGAGTGCGCCGGACGCCATGGAAAGTGCACGGGACCCATGTAAGAGTGCGCCGGACGCCATATAAAGTGTGCGGGACCCATGTAAGAGTGCGCCGAACGCCATATAAAGTGTGCGGGACCCATGTAAGAGTGCGCCGGACGCCATATGAAGTGTGCGGGACCCATGTAAGAGTGCGCCGGACGCCATATAAAGTGTGCGGGACCCATGTAAGAGTGCGCCGGACGCTATATAAAGTGTGCGGGACCCATGTAAGAGTGCACCGGACGCCATATGAAGTGTGCGAGACCCATGTAAGAGTGCGCCGGACGCCATATAAAGTGTGCGGGACCCATGTAAGAGTGCGCCGGACGCCATATGAAGTGTGCGGGACTCATGTAAGAGTGCGCCGGACGCCATATAAAGTGTGCCGGACCCATGTAAGAGTGCGCCGCACGCTATATAAAGTGTGCGGGACCCGTGTAAGAGTGCGCCGAACGCCATATGAGGTGTGCGGGACCCATGTAAGGGTGCGCCGGACGCCATGTGAAGTGTGTGGGACCCATGTAAGAGCGTGCCGGACGCTATATAAAGTGTGCGGGACCCGTGTAAGAGTGCGCCGGACGCCATATGAGATGTGCGGGACCCATGTAAGAGTGCGCCGGACGCCATATAAAGTGTGCGGGACCCATGTAAGAGTGCACCGGACGCCATATAAAGTGTGCGGGACCCATGTAAGAGTGCGCCGGACGCCATATGAAGTGTGCGGGACCCATGTAAGAGTGCGCCGGACGCCATATAAAGTGTGCGGAACCCATGTAAGAGCGCGCCGAACGCCATATAAAGTGTGCGGGACCCATGTAAGAGTGCGCCGGACGCCATAAGAAGTGTGCGGGACCCATGTAAGAGTGCGCCGGACGCCATATGAAGTGTGCGGGACCCATGTAAGAGTGCACCGGACGCCATATAAAGTGTGCGGGACCCATGTAAGAGTGCGCCGGACGCCATATGAAGTGTGCGGGACCCATGTAAGAGTGCGCCGGACGCCATATGAAGTGTGCGGGACCCATGTAAGAGTGCGCCGGAGGCCATGGAAAGTGCACGGGACCCATGTAGGAGTGCGTCGGACGCCACAGAAAGTGTGAGAGACCCGTGTAAGAGTGCGCCGGACGCCATATAAAGTGTGCGGGACCCATGTAAGAGTGCGCCGAACGCCATATGAAGTGTGCGGGACCCATGTAAGAGTGCCCCGGACGCCATATTAAATGTGAGGGACCCATGTAAGAGTAAGTCCGACGCCATAAAAATGTGGGGGACCCATGTAAGAGTGCGCCGGACGCCATGGAAAGCGCACGGGACCCATGTAGGAGTGCGTCGGACGCCATAGAAAGTGTGAGAGACCCATGTAAGAGTGCGCCGGACGCCATATAAAGTGTGCGGGACCCATGTAAGAGTGCGCCGAACGCCATATAAAGTGTGCGGGACCCATGTAGGACTGCGTCGGACGCCATATTAAATTTGAGGGACCCATGTAAGAGTAAGTCCGACGCCATAAAAATGTGCGGGACCCATGTAAGAGTGCGCCGGAGGCCATGGAAAGTGCACGGGACCCATGTAAGAGCGCGCCGAACGCCATATAAAGTGTGCGGGACCCATGTAAGAGTGCGCCGAACGCCATATGAAGTGTGCGGGACCCATGTAAGAGTGCGCCGGACGCCATATAAAGTGTGCGGGACCCATGTAAGAGTGCGCCGGACGCCATATGAAGTGTGCGGGACCCATGTAAGAGTGCGCCGGACGCCATATGAAGTGTGCGGGACCCATGTAAGAGTGCGCCGGACGCCATATAAAGTGTGCGGACCCCATGTAAGAGCGCGCCGAACGCCATATAAAGTGTGCGGGACCCATGTAAGAGTGCGCCGGACGCCATATGAAGTGTGCGGGACCCATGTAAGAGTGCGCCGGACGCCATATAAAGTGTGCGGGACCCATGTAAGAGTGCGCCGGACGCCATATAAAGTGTGCGGGACCCATGTAAGAGCGCGCCAGACGTCATATGAAGTGTGCGGGACCCATGTAAGAGTGCGCCGGACGCCATATGAACTGTGCGGGACCCATGTAGGAGTGCCCCGGACGCCATATTAAATGTGAGGGACCCATGTAAGAGTAAGTCCAACGCCATAAAAATGTGCGGGACCCGTGTAAGAGTGCGCCGGACGACATATAAAGTGTGAGGTACCCATGTAAGAGCGCGCCGAACGTCATATAAAGTGTGCGGGACCCATGTAAGAGTGCGCCGAACGCCATATGAAGTGTTCGGGACCCATGTGAGAGTGCGCCGGACGCCATATAAAGTGTGCGGGACCCATGTAAGAGTGCACCGGACGCCATATAAAGTGTGCGGGACCCATGTAAGAGCACGCAGGACGCCATATGAAGTGTGCGGGATCCATCTAAGAGTGCGCCGGACGCCATATAAAGTGTGCTGGACCCATGTAAGAGTGCGCCGAACGCCATATAAAGTGTGCGGGACCTATGTAGGAGTGCGCCAGACGCCATAGAAAGTGTGCGAGACTCATGTAAGAGTGCGCCAAACGCCGTAGAAAGCGTAAGGGACTCACGTGAGAGTGCGCCGGACGTCATCGATGGTGTACGGGACCCATGTAGGAGTGCGCCAGACGCCGTAGAAAGTGTGAGGACCCATGTTGGAGTGCGCCGAACGACATATAAAGTGTGAGGGACCCATGTAAGAGCGCGCCGAACGCCATATAAAGTGTGCGGGACCCATGTAAGAGTGCGCCGGACGCCATATAAAGTGTGCGGGACCCATGTAAGAGTGCGCCGGACGTCATATAAAGTGTGCGGGACCCATGTAAGAGTGCGCCGGACGCCATATGAAGTGTGCGGGACCCATGTAGGAGTGCGTCGGACGCCATAGAAAGTGTGAGAGACCCATGTAAGAGTGTGCCGGACGCCATATAAAGTGTGCGGGACCCATGTAAGAGCGCGCCGAACGCCATATAAAGTGTGCGGGACCATGTAAGAGTGCGCCGGACGCCATATGAAGTGTGAGGGACCCATGTAAGAGTGCGCCGGACGCCATATAAAGTGTGCGGGACCCATGTAAGAGTGCGCCGAACGCCATAGAAAGTGTACGGCACCCATGTAAGGGTGCCCCGGACGCCATATTAAATGTGCGGGACCCATGTAAGAGTGCGCCGGACGCCATATAAAGTGTGCGGGGCCCATGTAAGAGTGCGCCGGACGCCATAAAAATGTGCGGGACCCATGTAAGAGTGCGCCGGAGGCCATGGAAAGTGTGCGGGACCCATGTAAGAGTGTGCCGAACGCCATATGAAGTGTTCGGGACCCATGTAAGAGTGCGCCGGACGCCATATAAAGTGTGCGGGACCCATGTACCATGTAAGAGTGCGCCGGACGCCATATGAAGTGTGCGCCGGACCCATGTAAGAGTGCCCCGGACGCCATATTAAATGTGAGGGACCCATAGAAGAGTGCGCCAGACGACATATAAAGTGTGAGGGACCCATGTAAGAGCGCGCCGAACGCCATATAAAGTGTGCGGGACCCATGTAAGAGTGCGCCGAACGCCATATGAAGTGTTCGGGACCCATGTAAGAGTGCGCCGGACGCCATATAAAGTGTGAGGTACCCATGTAAGAGCGCGCCGAACGCCATATAAAGTGTGCGGGACCCATGTAAGAGTGCGCCGGACGCCATATGAAGTGTGCGGGACCCATGTAAGAGTGCGCCGGACGCCATATGAAGTGTGCGGGACCCATGTAAGAGTGCGCCGGACGCCATATAAAGTGTGAGGTACCCATGTAAGAGCGCGCCGAACGCCATATAAAGTGTGCGGGACCCATGTACCATGTAAGAGTGCGCCGGACGTCATACGAAGTGTGCGGGACCCATGTAAGAGTGCGCCGGAGGCCATGGAAAGTGCACGGGACCCATGTAAGAGTGCGCCGGACGACATATAAAGTGTGAGGTACCCATGTAAGAGCGCGCCGAACGCCATATAAAGTGTGCGGGACCCATGTAAGAGTGCCCCGGACGCCATATTAAATGTGAGGGACCCATGTAAGAGTGCGCCGGACGCCATATAAAGTGTGCGGGACCCATGTAAGAGTGCGCCGGACGTCATATAAAGTGAGTGGGACCCATGTAAGAGTGCGCCGACCGCCATAGAAAGTGTGCAGGACCCATGTAAGAGTGCGCCGGACGCCATATAAAGTGTGCGGGACCCATGTAAGAGTGCGCCGGACGCCATATAAAGTGCACGGGACCCATGTAAGAGTGCGCCGGACGCCATATAAAGTGTACGGGACCCATGTAAGAGTGCGCCGAACGCCATATAAAGTGTGCGGGACCAATGTAAGAGCGCGCCGGACGCCATATAAGGTGTGCGGGACCCATGTAAGAGTGCGCCGGACGCCATATAAAGTGTGAGAGACCCACGTAAGAGTGCGCCGGACGTCATATAAAGTGTGCGGGACCCATGTAAGAGTGCGCCGAACGCCATATAAAGTGGGCGGGACCCATGTAAGAGTGCGCCGAACGCCATATAAAGTGTGCGAGACCCATGTAAGAGCGCACCGAACGCCATATAAAGTGTGCGAGACCCATGTAAGAGTGCGTCGGACGCCATATGAAGTGTGCGGGACCCATGTAAGGGTGCCCCGGACGCCATATAAAGTGTACGGGACCCATGTAAGAGTGCGCCGGACGCCATATAAAGTGTGCGGGACCCATGTAAGGGTGCGCCGAACGCAATATGAAGTGTGCGGGACCCATGTAAGAGTGCGCCGGACGCCATATAAAGTGTGCGGGACCCATGTAAGAGTGCGCCTGACGTCATATAAAGTGTGCGGGACCCATGTAAGAGTGCGCCGGACGCCATATGAAGTGTGCGGGACCCATGTAAGAGTGCGCCGGATGCCATATAAAGTGTGCGGGGCCCATGTAAGAGCGCGCCGGACGTCATATAAAGTGTGAGAGACCCATGTAAGAGTGCGCCGGACGCCATATAAAGTGTGCGGGACCCATGTAAGAGTGCGCCGAACGCCATATGAAGTGTGCGGGACCCATGTAAGAGTGCCCCGGACGCCATATTAAATGTGAGGGACCCATGTAAGAGTAAGTCCGACGCCATAAAAATGTGCGGAACCCATGTAAGAGTGCGCCGGACGCCATGGAAAGTGCACGGGACCCATGTAGGAGTGCGTCGGACGCCAAATAAAAGTGTGAGAGACCCGTGTAAGAGTGCGCCGGATGCCATAAAAGGTGTGCGGGACCCATGTAAGAGTGCGCCAAACGCCATATGAACTGTGCGGGACCCATGTAGGAGTGCCCCGGACGCCATATTAAATTTGAGGGACCCATGTAAGAGTAAGTCCGACGCCATAAAAATGTGCGGGACCCATGTAAGAGTGCGCCGGAGGCCATGGAAAGTGCACGGGACCCATGTAAGAGTGCGCCGGACGCCATATAAAGTGTGCGGGACCCATGTAAGAGTGCGCCGAACGCCATATGAAGTGTTCGGGACCCATGTAAGAGTGCGCCGGACGCCATATAAAGTGTGCGGGACCCATGTACCATGTAAGAGTGCGCCGGACGCCATATGAAGTGTGCGGGACCCATGTAAGAGTGCGCCGGAGGCCATATGAAAGTGCGGGACCCGTGTAAGAGTGCGCCGGACGACATATAAAGTGTGAGGTACCCATGTAAGAGCGCGCCGAACGTCATATAAAGTGTGCGGGACCCATGTAAGAGTGCGCCGAACGCCATATGAAGTGTTCGGGACCCATGTGAGAGTGCGCCGGACGCCATATAAAGTGTGCGGGACCCATGTAAGAGTGCGCCGGACGTCATATAAAATGTGCGTGACCCATGTAAGAGTGCGCCGGACGCCATAAAAATGTGCGGGACCCATGTAAGAGTGCGCCGGAGGCCATATAAAGTGTGGGGGACCCATGTTAGAGTGCGCCGGACGCCATATAAAGTGTGCGGGACCCATGTAAGAGTGCGTCGGACGCCATATAAAGTGTGCGGGACCCATGTAAGAGTGCGCCGAACGCCATATAAAGTGTGCGGGGCCCATGTAGGAGTGCCCCAGACGCCATATGAAATGTGCGGGACCCATGTAAGAGTGCGCCGGACGCCGTAGAAAGTGTACGGTACCCATGTAAGAGTGCGCCGGACGCCATATAAAGTGTGCGGGACCCATGTAAGAGTGCGCCGAACGCCGTATAAAGTGTACGGGACCCATGTAAGAGTGCGCCGAACGCCACATGAAGTGTGCGGGAACCATGTATGAGTGCGCCGAACGCCGTGTAAAGTGTGCGGGACCCATGTAAGAGTGCGCCGGACGCCATGTGAAGTGTGCGGGACCCATGTAAGAGTGCGCCGGACGTCATATAAAGTGTGCGTGATCCATGTAAGAGTGCACCGGACGCCATATAAAGTGTGCGGGACCCATGTAAGAGTGCGCCGGACGCCATATGAAGTGTGCGGGACCCATGTAAGAGTGCACCGGACGCCATATAAAGTGTGCGGGACCCATGTAAGAGTGCGCCGGACGCCATATAAAGTGTGCGGGACCCATGTAAGAGTGCACCGGACGCCATATAAAGTGTGCGGGACCCATGTAGGAGTGCGCCGGACGCCATATGAAGTGTGCGGGACCCATGTAAGAGTGCGCCGGACGCCATATAAAGTGTGCGGAACCCATGTAAGAGTGCGCCGGACGCCATATAAAGTGTGCGGGACCCATGTAAGAGTGCGCAGGACGTCATAAGAAGTGTGGGGGACCCATGTAAGAGTGCGCCGGACGCCATATAAACTGTGCGGGACCCATGTAAGAGTGCACCGGACGCCATATAAAGTGTGCGGGACCCATGTAAAAGTGCGCCGGACGCCATATAAAGTGTTTGGGACCCATGTAAGAGTGCGCCGGACGCCATATAAAGTGTGCGGGACCCATGTAAGAGTGCGCCGGACGCCATATAAAGTGTGCCGGACCCATGCAAGAGCGCGCCGAACGACATATAAAGTGTGCGGGACCCATGTAAGAGTGCGCCGAACGCCACAGAAAGTGTGCGGAACCCATGTAAGAGTGCGCCGAACGCCACAGAAAGTGTGCGGAACCCATGTAAGAGTGTCCCGGACGCCATAAAAATGTGGGGACCCATGTAATAGTGCGCCGGACGCCATATAAAGTGTGCGGGACCCATGTAAGAGCGCGCCGAACGCCATATAAAGTGTGGGGGTCCCATGTAAGAGTGCGCCGGACGCCAGACAAAGGGTGCGGGGCCCATGTAGTAGAGTGCGCCGGACGCCATATGAAGTGTGCGGGACCCATGTAAGAGTGCGCCGGACGCCATGGAAAGTGCACGGAACCCATGTAATAGTGCGCCGGACGCCATATAAAGTGTGCGAGACCCATGTAAGAGTGTGCCGGGCGCCATATAAAGTGTGCGGGACCCATGTAAGAGTGCGCCGAACGCCATATAAAAAGTGCGGGACCCATTTAAGAGTGCGCCGGACGCCATATAAAGTGTGGGGGACCCATTTAAGAGTGCGCCGGACGCCATATAAAGTGTGCGGGACCCATTTAAGAGTGCGCCGGACGCCATATAAAGTGTGCGGGACCCATGTAAGAGTGCGCCGAACGCCATATGAAGTGTGCGCCGGACCCATGTAGGAGTGCCCCGGACGCCATATTAAATGTGAGGGACCCATGTAAGAGTAAGTCCAACGCCATAAAAATGTGCGGGACCCATGTAAGAGTGCGCCGGACGCCATGGAAAGTGCACGGGACCCATGTAAGAGTGCGCCGGACGCCATGTGAAGTGTGAGAGACCCATGTAAGAGTGCGCCGGGCGCCATATGAAGTGTGCGGGACCCATGTGAGAGTGCGCCGGACGCCATATAAAGTGCACGGGACCCATGTAAGAGTGCGCCGGACGCCATATAAAGTGTGAGGAACCCATGTAAGAGTGCCCCGGACGCCATATAAAGTGTGCGGGACCCGTGTAAGACCGCGCCGAACGCCATATAAAGTGTGCGGGACTTATGTAAGAGAGCGCCGGACGCCATATAAAGTGTACGGGACCCATGTAAGAGTGCGCCGGACGTCATAAAAATGTGCGGGAGACATGTAAGAGTGCGCCGGACGCCATATAAAGTGTGCGGGACCCATGTAAGAGTGCGCCTGACGCCATAGAAAGTGTGAGAGACCCATGCAAGAGTGCGCCGGACGCCATATAAAGTGTGCGGGACCCATTTATGAGTGCGCCGCACGCCATAGAAAATGTGCGGGACCCATGTAAGAGTGCGCCGGACGCCATATCAAGTGTGAGGGACCCATGTAAGAGTAAGTCCGACGCCATAAAAATGTGCGGGACCCATGTAAGAGTGCGCCGGACGCCATGGAAAGTGCACGGGACCGTGTAAGAGTGCGCCGCACGCCATATAAAGTGTGCGGGACCCATGTAGGAGTGCGCCGGACGCCATATAAAGTGTGCGGGACCCATGTAAGAGTGCGCCGAACGCCATATGAAGTGTGCGGAACCCATGTGGGAGTGCCCCGGACGCCATATAAAGTGTGCGGGACCCAAGTACCATGTAAGAGTGCGCCGGACGCCATATGAAGTGTGCGGGACCCATGTAAGAGTGCGCCGGAGGCCATGGAAAGTGCACGGGACCCATGTAAGAGTGCGCCGGACGCCATATAAAGTGTGAGGGACCCATGTAAGAGCGCGCCGAACGCCATATAAAGTGTGCGGGACCCATGTAAGAGTGCGCCGAACGCCATATGAAGTGTTCGGGACCCATGTAAGAGTGCGCCGGACGCCATATAAAGTGTGCGGGACCCATGTAAGAGTGCGCCGGTGGCCATATAAAGTGTGCGGGACCCATGTACCATGTAAGAGTGCGCCGGACGCCATATGAAGTGTGCGGGACCCATGTAAGAGTGCGCCGGAGGCCATGGAAAGTGCGCGGGACCCATGTAAGAGTGCGCCGGACGACATATAAAGTGTGAGGTAACCATGTAAGAGCGCGCCGAACGCCATATAAAGTGCACGGGACCCATGTAAGAGTGCGCCGAACGCCATATAAAGTGTGAAGGACCCATGTAAGAGCGCGCCGAACGCCATATAAAGTGTGCGGGACCCATGTAAGAGCGCGCCGAACGCCATATAAAGTGTGCGGGACCATGTAAGAGTGCGCCGGACGCCATAAAAAGTGTGCGGGACCTATGTAAGAGTGCGCCGAACGCCATATGAACTGTGCGGGACCCATGTAAGAGTGCGCCGAACGCCATATAAAGTGTGAAGGACCCATGTAAGAGCGCGCCGAACGCCATATAAAGTGTGCGGGACCCATGTAAGAGCGCGCCGGACGCCATATCAATTTTGAGGGACCCATGTAAGAGCGCGCCGAACGCCATATAAAGTGTGCGGGACCATGTAAGAGTGCGCCGGACGCCATAAAAAGTGTGCGGGACCCATGTAAGAGTGCGGCGAACGCCATATAAAGTGTGAAGGACCCATGTAAGAGTGCGCCGAACGCCATATAAAGTGTGCGGGACCCATGTAAGAGCGCGCCGAACGCCATATAAAGTGTGCGGGACCATGTAAGAGTGCGCCGGACGCCATAAAAAGTGTGCGGGACCTATGTAAGAGTGCGCCGAACGCCATATGAACTGTGCGGGACCCATGTAAGAGTGCGCCGAACGCCATATAAAGTGTGAAGGACCCATGTAAGAGCGCGCCGAACGCCATATAAAGTGTGCGGGACCCATGTAAGAGCGCGCCGGACGCCATATCAATTTTGAGGGACCCATGTAAGAGTAAGTCCGACGCCATAAAAATGTGCGGGACCCATGTAAGAGTGCGCCGGAGGCCATGGAAAGTGCACGGGACCCATGTAAGAGTGCGCCGGACGCCATATAAAGTGTGAGGTACCCATGTAAGAGCGCGCCGAACGCCATATAAAGTGTGCGGGACCCATGTAAGAGTGCGCCGAACGCCATATGAAGTGTGCGCCGGACCCATGTAAGAGTGCCCCGGACGCCATATTAAATGTGAGGGACCCATGTAAGAGTAAGTCCGACGCCATAAAAATGTGCGGGACCCGTGTAAGAGTGCGTCGGACGCCATGGAAAGTGCACGGGACCCATGTAGGAGTGCGTCGGACGCCATATAAAAGTGTGAGAGACCCGTGTAAGAGTGCGCCGGATGCCATAAAAAGTGTGCGGGACCCATGTAAGAGTGCGCCAAACGCCATATGAACATTGCGGGACCCATGTAGGAGTGCCCCGGACGCCATATTAAATTTGAAGGACCCATGTAAGAGTAAGTCCGACGCCATAAAAATGTGCGGGACCCATGTAAGAGTGCGCCGGAGGCCATGGAAAGTGCACGGGACCCATGTAAGAGTGCGCCGGACGCCATATAAAGTGTGAGGGACCCATGTAAGAGCGCGCCGAACGCCATATAAAGTGTGCGGGACCCATGTAAGAGTGCGCCGAACGCCATATGAAGTGTTCGGGACCCATGTAAGAGTGCGCCGGACGCCATATAAAGTGTGCGGGACCCATGTACCATGTAAGAGTGCGCCGGACGTCATATGAAGTGTGCGGGACCCATGTAAGAGTGCGCCGGAGGCCATGGAAAGTGCGCGGGACCCATGTAAGAGTGCGCCGGACGACATATAAAGTGTGAGGTAACCATGTAAGAGCGCGCCGAACGCCATATAAAGTGTGCGGGACCCATGTAAGAGTGCGCCGAACGCCATATGAAGTGTTCGGGACCTATGTAAGAGTGCGCCGGACGCCATATAAAGTGTGCGGGACCCATGTAAGAGTGCGCCGGACGTCATATAAAATGTGCGGGACCCATGTAGGAGTGAGTCGGACGCCATAGAAAGTGTGAGAGACACATTTAAGTCTGCGCCGGACGCCATATGAAGTGTGCGGGACCCATGTAAGAGTGCGCCGGACGTCATATAAAATGTGCGGGACCCATGTAGGAGTGAGTCGGACGCCATAGAAAGTGTGAGAGACACATTTAAGTCTGCGCCGGACGCCATATGAAGTGTGCGGGACCCATGTAAGAGTGCGCCGGAGGCCATGGAAAGTGCACGGGACCCATGTAGGAGTGCGTCGGACGCCACAGAAAGTGTGAGAGACCCGTCTAAGAGTGCGCCGGACGCCATATAAAGTGTGCGGGACCCATGTAAGAGTGCGCCGAACGCCATATGAAGTGTGCGCCGGACCCATGTAAGAGTGCCCCGGACGCCATATTAAATGTGAGGGACCCATGTAAGAGTAAGTCCGGCGCCATAAAAATGTGCGGGACCCGTGTAAGAGTGCGTCGGACGCCATGGATAGTGCACGGGACCCATGTAGGAGTGCGTCGGACGCCATATAAAAGTGTGAGAGACCCGTGTAAGAGTGCGCCGGGTGCCATAAAAAGTGTGCAAGACCCATGTAAGAGTGCGCCAAACGCCATATGAACTGTGCGGGACCCATGTAGGAGTGCCCCGGACGCCATATTAAATTTGAAGGACCCATGTAAGAGTAAGTCCGACGCCATGAAAATGTGCGGGACCCATGTAAGAGTGCGCCGGATGTCATATAAAATGTGCGGGACCCATGTAGGAGTGAGTCGGACGCCATAGAAAGTGTGAGAGACACATTTAAGTCTGCGCCGGACGCCATATATAGTGTGCGGGACCCATGTAAGAGCGCACCGAACGCCATATAAAGTGTTCGGGACCCATGTAAGAGTGCGCCGGACGCTATATAAAGTGTGCGGGACCCATGTAAGAGTGCGCCGGACGCCATATGAAGTGTGCGGGACCCATGTAGGAGTGCGTCGGACGCCATAGAAGGTGTGAGAGACCCATGTAAGAGTGCGCCGGACGCCATAAAAAGTGTGCGGGACCTATGTAAGAGTGCGCCGAACGCCATATGAACTGTGCGGGACCCATGTAAGAGTGCCCCGGACGCCATATCAAATTTGAGGGACCAATGTAAGAGTAAGTCCGACGCCATAAAAATGTGCGGGACCCATGTAAGAGTGCGCCGGAGGCCATGAAAAGTGCACGGGACCCATGTAAGAGTGCGCCGGACGCCATATAAAGTGTGAGGGACCCATGTAAGAGCGCGCCGAACGCCATATAAAGTGTGCGGGACCCATGTAAGAGTGCGCCGAACGACATATAAAGTGTGAGGGACCCATGTAAGAGCGCGCCGAACGCCATATAAAGTGTGCGGGACCCATGTAAGAGTGCGCCGGACGTCATATAAAATGTGCGGGACCCATGTAAGAGTGCGCCGGACGCCATATGAAGTGTGCGGGACCCATGTAGGAGTGCGTCGGACGCCGTAGAAAGTGTGAGAGACCCATGTAAGAGTGTGCCGGACGCCATAAAAAGTGTGCGGGACCTATGTAAGAGTGCGCCGAACGCCAAATGAACTGTGCGGGACCCATGTAAGAGTGCGCCGAACGCCATATAAAGTGTGAAGGACCCATGTAAGAGCGCGCCGAACGCCATATAAAGTGCGCGGGACCCATGTAAGAGCGCGCCGGACGCCATATCAATTTTGAGGGACCCATGTAAGAGTAAGTCCGACGCCATAAAAATGTGCGGGACCCATGTAAGAGTGCGCCGGAGGCCATGGAAAGTGCACGGGACCCATGTAAGAGTGCGCCGGACGCTATATAAAGTGTGAGGTACCCATGTAAGAGCGCGCCAAACGCCATATAAAGTGTGCGGGACCCATGTAAGAGTGCGCCGAACGCCATATGAAGTGTGCGCCGGACCCATGTAAGAGTGCCCCGGACGCCATATCAATTTTGAGGGACCCATGTAAGAGTAAGTCCGACGCCATAAAAATGTGCGCGACCCATGTAAGAGTGCGCCGGAGGCCATGGAAAGTGCACGGGACCCATGTAAGAGTGCGCCGGACGCCATATAAAGTGTGAGGTACCCATGTAAGAGCGCGCCGAACGCCATATAAAGTGTGCGGGACCCATGTAAGAGTGCGCCGAACGCCATATGAAGTGTTCGGGACCCATGTAAGAGTGCGCCGGACGCCATATAAAGTGTGCGGGACCCATGTACCATGTAAGAGTGCGCCGGACGCCATATGAAGTGTGCGGGACCCATGTAAGAGTGCGCCGGAGGCCATGGAAAGTGCACGGGACCCATGTAAGAGTGCGCCGAACGCCATATAAAGTGTGAAGGACCCATGTAAGAGCGCGCCGAACGCCATATAAAGTGTGCGGGACCCATGTAAGAGTGCGCCGAACGCCATATGAAGTGTTCGGGACCCATGTAAGAGTGCGCCGGAGGCCATGGAAAGTCCACGGGACCCATGTAAGAGTGCGCCGGACGCCATATAAAGTGTGCGGGACCCATGTACCATGTAAGAGCGCGCCGAACGCCATATAAAGTGTGAGGGACCCATGTAAGAGTGCGCCGAACGCCATATAAAGTGTGCGGGACCCATGTAAGAGTGCGCCGAACGCCATATGAAGTGTTCGGGACCCATGTAAGAGTGCGCCGGACGCCATATAAAGTGTGCGGGACCCATGTAAGAGTGCGCCGGACGTCATATAAAATGTGCGGGACCCATGTAGGAGTGAGTCGGACGTCATAGAAAGTGTGAGAGACACATTTAAGTCTGCGCCGGACGCCATATAAAGTGTGCGGGACCCATGTAAGAGCGCACCGAACGCCATATAAAGTGTTCGGGACCCATGTAAGAGTGCGCCGGCCGCTATATAAAGTGTGCGGGACCCATGTAAGAGTGCGCCGGACGCCATATGAAGTGTGCGGGACCCATGTAGGAGTGCCCCGGACGCCATATTAAATTTGAAGGACTCATGTAAGAGTAAGTCCGACGCCATAAAAATGTGCGGGACCCATGTAAGAGTGCGCCGGAGGCCATGGAAAGTGCACGGGACCCATGTAAGAGTGCGCCGGACGCCATATAAAGTGTGAGGGACCCATGTAAGAGCGCGCCGAACGCCATATAAAGTGTGCGGGACCCATGTAAGAGTGCGCCGAACGCCATATGAAGTGTTCGGGACCCATGTAAGAGTGCGCCGGACGCCATATAAAGTGTGCGGGACCCATGTACCATGTAAGAGTGCGCCGGACGCCATATGAAGTGTGCGGGACCCATGTAAGAGTGCGCCGGAGGCCATGGAAAGTGCACGGGACCCATGTAAGAGTGCGCCGGACGACATATAAAGTGTGAGGGACCCATGTAAGAGCGCGCCGAACGCCATATAAAGTGTGCGGGACCCATGTAAGAGTGCGCCGAACGCCATATGAAGTGTTCGGGACCCATGTAAGAGTGCGCCGGACGCCATATAAAGTGTGCGGGACCCATGTAAGAGTGCGCCGGACGTCATATAAAATGTGCGGGACCCATGTAGGAGTGAGTCGGACGCCATAGAAAGTGTGAGAGACACATTTAAGTCTGCGCCGGACGCCATATGAAGTGTGCGGGACCCATGTAAGAGTGCGCCGGACGTCATATAAAATGTGCGGGACCCATGTAGGAGTGAGTCGGACGCCATAGAAAGTGTGAGAGACACATTTAAGTCTGCGCCGGACGCCATATGAAGTGTGCGGGACCCATGTAAGAGTGCGCCGGAGGCCATGGAAAGTGCACGGGACCCATGTAGGAGTGCGTCGGACGCCACAGAAAGTGTGAGAGACCCGTCTAAGAGTGCGCCGGACGCCATATAAAGTGTGCGGGACCCATGTAAGAGTGCGCCGAACGCCATATGAAGTGTGCGTCGGACCCATGTAAGAGTGCCCCGGACGCCATATTAAATGTGAGGGACCCATGTAAGAGTAAGTCCGACGCCATAAAAATGTGCGGGACCCGTGTAAGAGTGAGTCGGACGCCATGGAAAGTGCACGGGACCCATGTAGGAGTGCGTCGGACGCCACAGAAAGTGTGAGAGACCCGTCTAAGAGTGCGCCGGACGCCATATAAAGTGTGCGGGACCCATGTAAGAGTGCGCCGAACGCCATATGAACTGTGCGGGACCCATGTAAGAGTGCGCCGGCCGCCATATTAAATGTGAGGGACCCATGTAAGAGTAAGTCCGACGCCATAAAAATGTGCGGGACCCGTGTAAGAGTGCGCCGGATGCCATAAAAGGTGTGCGGGACCCATGTAAGAGTGCGCCAAACGCCATATGAACTGTGCGGGACCCATGTAAGTGCGCCGGACGCCATATATAGTGTGCGGGACCCATGTAAGAGTGCGCCGAACGCCATATGAAGTGTGCGGGACCCATGTAAGAGTGCGCCGGACGCCATATAAAGTGTGCGGGACCCATGTAAGAGTGCGCCGGACGCCATATGAAGTGTGCGGGACCCATGTAGGAGTGCGTCGGACGCCATAGAAAGTGTGAGAGACCCATGTAAGAGTGCGCCGGACGCCATATAAAGTGTGCGGGACCCATGTAAGAGCGCGCCGAACGCCATATGAACTGTGCGGGACCCATGTAAGAGTGCCCCGGACGCCATATCAATTTTGAGGGACCCATGTAAGAGTAAGTCCGACGCCATAAAAATGTGCGGGACCCATGTAAGAGTGCGCCGGAGGCCATGGAAAGTGCACGGGACCCATGTAAGAGTGCGCCGGACGCCATATAAAGTGTGAGGGACCCATGTAAGAGCGCGCCGAACGCCATATAAAGTGTGCGGGACCCATGTAAGAGTGCGCCGGACGCCATATAAAGTGTGAGGGACCCATGTAAGAGCGCGCCGAACGCCATATAAAGTGTGCGGGACCCATGTAAGAGTGCGCCGGACGTCATATAAAATGTGCGGGACCCATGTAAGAGTGCGCCGGACGCCATATGAAGTGTGCGGGACCCATGTAGGAGTGCGTCGGACGCCATAGAAAGTGTGAGAGACCCATGTAAGAGTGTGCCGGACGCCATAAAAAGTGTGCGGGACCTATGTAAGAGTGCGCCGAACGCCAAATGAACTGTGCGGGACCCATGTAAGAGTGCGCCGAACGCCATATAAAGTGTGCGGGACCCATGTAAGAGTGCGCCGAACGCCATATGAAGTGTGCGCCGGACCCATGTAAGAGTGCCCCGGACGCCATATCAATTTTGAGGGACCCATGTAAGAGTAAGTCCGACGCCATAAAAATGTGCGGGACCCATGTAAGAGTGCGCCGGAGGCCATGGAAAGTGCACGGGACCCATGTAAGAGTGCGCCGGACGCCATATAAAGTGTGAGGTACCCATGTAAGAGCGCGCCGAACGCCATATAAAGTGTGCGGGACCCATGTAAGAGTGCGCCGAACGCCATATGAAGTGTTCGGGACCCATGTAAGAGTGCGCCGGACGCCATATAAAGTGTGCGGGACCCATGTACCATGTAAGAGTGCGCCGGACGCCATATGAAGTGTGCGGGACCCATGTAAGAGTGCGCCGGAGGCCATGGAAAGTGCACGGGACCCATGTAAGAGTGCGCCGAACGCCATATAAAGTGTGAAGGACCCATGTAAGAGCGCGCCGAACGCCATATAAAGTGTGCGGGACCCATGTAAGAGTGCGCCGAACGCCATATGAAGTGTTCGGGACCCATGTAAGAGTGCGCCGGAGGCCATGGAAAGTCCACGGGACCCATGTAAGAGTGCGCCGGTGGCCATGGAAAGTGCACGGGACCCATGTAAGAGTGCGCCGGACGACATATAAAGTGTGAGGGACCCATGTAAGAGCGCGCCGAACGCCATATAAAGTGTGCGGGACCCATGTAAGAGTGCGCCGAACGCCATATGAAGTGTTCGGGACCCATGTAAGAGTGCGCCGGACGCCATATAAAGTGTGCGGGACCCATGTAAGAGTGCGCCGGACGTCATATAAAATGTGCGGGACCCATGTAGGAGTGAGTCGGACGCCATAGAAAGTGTGAGAGACACATTTAAGTCTGCGCCGGACGCCATATAAAGTGTGCGGGACCCATGTAAGAGCGCACCGAACGCCATATAAAGTGTTCGGGACCCATGTAAGAGTGCGCCGGACGCTATATAAAGTGTGCGGGACCCATGTAAGAGTGCGCCGGACGCCATATGAAGTGTGCGGGACCCATGTAGGAGTGCGTCGGACGCCATAGAAAGTGTGAGAGACCCATGTAAGAGTAGGCCGGACGCCATATAAAGTGTGCGGGACCCATGTAAGAGCGCGCCGAACGCCATATAAAGTGTGCGGGACCATGTAAGAGTGCGCCGGACGCCATAAAAAGTGTGCGGGACCTATGTAAGAGTGCGCCGAACGCCATATGAACTGTGCGGGACCCATGTAAGAGTGCCCCGGACGCCATATCAAATTTGAGGGACCCATGTAAGAGTAAGTCCGACGCCATAAAAATGTGCGGGACCCATGTAAGAGTGCGCCGGAGGCCATGAAAAGTGCACGGGACCCATGTAAGAGTGCGCCGGACGCCATATAAAGTGTGCGGGACCCATGTACCATGTAAGAGTGCGCCGGACGCCATATGAAGTGTGCGGGACCCATGTAAGAGTGCGCCGGAGGCCATGGAAAGTGCACGGGACCCATGTAAGAGTGCGCCGGACGCCATATAAAGTGTGAGGGACCCATGTAAGAGCGCGCCGAACGCCATATAAAGTGTGCGGGACCCATGTAAGAGTGCGCCGGACGCCATATGAAGTGTGCGGGACCCATGTAAGAGTGCGCCGAACGCCATATGAAGTGTTCGGGACCCATGTAAGAGTGCGCCGGACGCCATATAAAGTGTGCGGGACCCATGTACCATGTAAGAGTGCGCC
Organism: Aplectana chamaeleonis; assembly: GCA_029168955.1. Lineage (NCBI taxonomy): Eukaryota > Metazoa > Nematoda > Chromadorea > Rhabditida > Cosmocercidae > Aplectana > Aplectana chamaeleonis. Next base: position 59,388 of record JAPDOI010000173.1, read on the forward strand.
GGACGCCATAAAAAGTGTGCGGGACCTATGTAAGAGTGCGCCGAACGCCATATGAACTGTGCGGGACCCATGTAAGAGTGCCCCGGACGCCATATAAATTTTGAGGGACCCATGTAAGAGTAAGTCCGACGCCATAAAAATGTGCGGGACCCATGTAAGAGTGCGCCGGAGGCCATGGAAAGTGCACGGGACCCATGTAAGAGTGCGCCGAACGCCATATAAAGTGTGAAGGACCCATGTAAGAGCGCGCCGAACGCCATATAAAGTGTGCGGGACCCATGTAAGAGTGCGCCGAACGCCATATGAAGTGTTCAGGACCCATGTAAGAGTGCGCCGGACGCCATATAAAGTGTGCGGGACCCATGTAGGAGTGCGTCGGACGCCATAGAAAGTGTGAAAGACCCATGTAAGAGTGTGCCGGACGCCATATAAAGTGTGCGGGACCCATGTAAGAGCGCGCCGAACGCCATATAAAGTGTGCGGGACCATGTAAGAGTGCGCTGGACCCCATATAAAGTGTGCGGGACCCATGTAAGAGTAAGTCCGACGCCATAAAAATGTGCGGGACCCATGTAAGAGTGCGCCGGACGCCATGGAAAGTGCACGGTACCCATGTAAGAGTGCGCCGGACGCCATATTAAGTGTGCGGGACCCAGGCAAGAGCGCGCCGAACGCCATATAAAGTGTGCGGGACCCATACGGGAGTGCGTCGGACGCCATAGAAAATGTGCGGGATCCATGTAAGAGTGCGCCGGACGCCATATAAACTGTGCGGGACCTATGTAAGAAGGCTATTGCGGAACAGACAAAAAATCTTGGGTACTCAAGCCGATTATAAAAGTTTTCTAAATTTTAACCCCGATTTTGTTGTATCTTAGCCACCGCAGAGCGGTGTGTCTTCTTTCACACACCGTTTTTCTCCAGAGATCGGCGGCTGAAAATCTGAATCTACTTCCCAGCTTCAGCCGCTGATCTCTGGAGAAGAACGGTGCGTGAATGAAGACACACCGCTCTGCCATTCTTCGATACCATACCCCTTATCAACCAGGTATCATCAGTTCTGCTTACAGTGTGTGTCCCAGAATTTTTGTCTGCTTTGCAATAGTCAAATAAATGTGCGCCGGACGCCATATGAAGTGTGCGGGACCCATGTAAGAGTGCGCTGGACGCCATAGAAAGTGTACGGGACCAAGTAGGAATGCGCCGGACGTCGTAGAAAGTGTGCTCGACCTCAGCGGGAGTGCTCCTGACGGCGTAGTAAGTGGGCGGTACTACGTAGCAATGCGCAGGACGCCGCAGAAAGAAGAATGCCTTTAAAATGAGCTCTAGAACGCTAATCAACAGTATTTACCGCACTTCGGATTGATTTTGTGTGCGTGCACAACTGAAGCAGATTTATTGCTTTTCTGGCTATAATTTGCCGCTGTCTGCCTTTCCATGTTTCCACATGTGCGGCAGGCAATTTTATGTCTACAACAAAATATATTGGGGTTAAATAATTTCTGAGCCGATTCTATATATGCAAAGACAACTTGATAATTTCTGCCGGAGGCGGAAATTCGGGGGTCTGGGGGCCAAGCCCCCAGCCAGCCGTCAGGCGGGCGGAGCCCGCAGGACGGCTGGTGAATACATAAATGATAGTATAAAAAGATTTAGAACGTTAAAATAATAAAACGTTTATAAACGCAAAAGAGCGCTATATTGAATCTGAAGAAGAGATAATTTAAAAAGGAAACTGTCTCCAATCAACAAGTGCATTTCCGTGGGTATTTTAACAGGTGAAAGAATCCAACCTAAACATCAGACCAAATTGATCGGGATCGGAATTGGAGAGCAACAATGAAATCAGATGAAATCAGTCAACAAACACAAAATAGATTTCGGCGATGAGCTGGTGACGAAGCTCTTCGAGCAAAAATACATTCGATTGCTCAAAACTGATAAGCACCACACAATAAAATGAAATAAGTAGGGAAGCTCAAAGCTGAAACTGCACGTAGGAAGTATTAAAAGGGGGCAAGATAGTGATTGATTCGGTTACTGCCCATGTATGTGGAGGGCATTACACAGCGCATCATGGCACACACGGTAGACCACCACGTCTTCAAAGATCATCAATAGACCCAAAAAAAGGTGAATCGTGTCGGCCGCGTTCCTTCACCTTTGTGATGAATCTTCAAGAGTGAAGTAGCGTCATCAGACTTATCAAACATAAACAACTTTCCTATAGGTGGGCTTGAAAAAATAGAACAAAACTGACATGCTTCTCAAAGATTTTCGAAAGCTCGCTACCCTCTGAAACAAGTGTGTTGGGGGAAAACCTTTCAAAATCGTCATGAAACTCTTTTCTATAGCGAGGTGGTGTGTTGCCTGTTGCTCCACATGCTCCATAAACTTGTGAAACTTACCGCGTAGCTCTCGCGAATTATTTGTTTCTCCATCTACTTTAGTTACATGTGCGTATTTCACCCTAAATGCAACACCAGAAGTTGGCGAAACAACTTGCTTGCAATATAAATACTTCGTCGCCACTTTAAAAGCGGTTTAGCTGTTAATAAAATGCGGGCCACATATACTGTGCTTATCTGGGCCAAATTCCGATGCGCAATCGCGTCTCGACACGGTTTGCGGCCGCACGCTCCCGGGTCGGAAGAGCTTCCAGCGTCGCAGCCGCCGATCTGCTGACTTTAGGTGGGTTTTGAAAACCGCAAACTAAAAAAATTGGCGAAAATTCTGTAAAAAAGCAACATCGAGTCGGCTTTGGCGCTGGAAATCCGACTAACTCGAGCGCGTGCGGCCGCAAAGCGTGTCGAGAAGCAATCGCAAACCGGAATTTGGCCCAGATAAGCACAGTACAGTGCGCGCCGGTACAATACATCCACCCCCATGTTCAGTCTATATGAGAAATAGTACTAAGATTGAATGTATTTGCACCTTTGTTCGGAAGTGTTTGGAATCATTCCATTTTATCGCGCCATCAGTATACATCCATCTTAGATGATAAGTTAGTATTGTTATCATAATACTTTGTCATATGATTTAGAAAAGTGTCCAAAATATAATGAAATAATTTTAATACAGTCATATATTCTATACATATGTAGACTAGTGTACGTATACGTACAATACTGTGTGTACCCTCTATAAAACGTCGTGATTAACATCATTCGAGGCGCGAGCGGCGCGCACCGCGACGCCTCAGCCTCCGTCTGCCCCACGCTCTCTCACTGTTTCTAACCTCCGCTCACCTGTTTCTAACCATTCCTACGCACCAGCATGCGTAGGAATCTATGAACTTCTGCGCTTTATAGCCTGTATGTATACGTGCATACGTTGACTATATTTATGCGTGTATTTTCAGGTGTCTTCTGACGTAAATAGTGTAACGCACACGCACACAAGGTTTGCAGAATATATTATATAAAGTAAGAACAATTTCAGCGGCATATGTTGCGAAGCTTCTGTACTTGGCAGAGTACCACCCTCCAAAGGGCCACCCATGGTTAGTACTCACCTAGAGTTTCCGAATGCAGGCCTTCTACAGTTGTGCACAACCACACCAGTAGTGACGCGGAGAGTCAAATGAGCATAGCCAGCTTTCTTATCTTATCTCTAATCTAGTAGAAACCTAGAGATTGCATTTGATTTCGTCCCCTCAGTTGAACAAGTTCATGCCTGTCTTGTTTTGTACGATACGTGTCAGCGGTGTAATGCATGCCAGAATGGAAGCTAATGGAAGCTCAATGCTGGTACGATAAATGCTGGTAATGGAAGCTCAATGCTGGTACGATTTCTTCAAAAATGTGACGCGGTTTCGCGCTGTCGACCTCTATCAATATTTATTTTTCAGCTCTAGGAAGTTATATAATATTGGTGTAAGTGGATATTCAGGATCCAAGCAGATTGTTATACCGTACACATGACGCTGAGCTCCCAATATTGTACTTGTATGAAGTTTTTGCGCACAAAACTCCATCTCTGATTTCTGTGTCTTACTCGAACCCTAGAAACATTTAACATCCCTTCTCGCCATGATCCTTAATAAAATTCAAAGGCGAGAAAATTGGACTCGTAGGATGATTCTGAAAATAAAACTCTAGAAACGCGAACACGTATTCTGACCAAATTCGTTGTGATGTATTGTAGTCACGCACAACTCCTAATTCCACTGAGCCCTGCGCACTCCTTTAGAAGTCTTGCACCTTCCACCCTTCCTCGTCCTGCACACTCCTTCCCAAGCCCTGATTACACTCCGTGACATCCTACACATCCCTATTGGGGTCCTGAACACGTCCCATGATGTCCTGCACACTCCTACTGTGGTACTGCACACATTCTGTGATGTCCTGCAGTCATTCCGTGCGGTCCTGCACATATCCCATGACGTCCTGCACACCCCTACTGGGGTCCTGCCCACATTCTATGATGTCCTTCACACTTCTATTGGGGTTCTGCACACTCCTAATGAGGTCCTGCACACATCCATGACGTTCTGCACGCTCTAACTGACACTGTGCACACATTCCACAACGTCCTGGCCAACCCTTCTGAGGTTCTGCGCTCAGGTCCTGCACAGTTCGCACTACGTCCTGGGCAGTCCTGATAATTTCCTGCACCTTTCCTTCAACGCCTTGCCCTTTTTTTCCAGTTCCTAAACGGTTTCCCGGTTTTCACTACTTTCCACGCATCTGAAGTACGTTTAGGCGGTGTAGGCTTCAATTATGGATCAAAATGCGCAACTACGAAGATTTACCGTTACCTTGTGATAAAATTTTTTTCACTGAAAAAAAACTGAAATCACCACAAAGCTACCAAAGAATCTCTTGTAAACTTCTTGTAAATCTCGTGAAAATGGCGAACTACAGAGATAAGTGGTAATTTTCTGGTAAACCGGTGGTAAATCTCTGGTAAAACCAAGAATCCACAGATATTAGTGGTGTTTTGGTAAAAAAATTCGGCCTGACGAGGTAATCTGCCAGAATTTTCCCGATTTTTCGTAAAGTTTAACTTTTCCTAGGAATTCACGCGGAAAAGCCAAAAGAAGGGGTCTGACGTGCGACAGAGCGACTAAAAGCATGTGACATGGGTGTTACGCGCTTAGCAGCCGTAGAAAGTAGCGAGAAATGTAGACAGGATACAGAATACATAGTGGCTAGCGAGTTTTAAGAAAGGGGCGGGGCTAGCGCAAATTCAGAGAAAGTTGGAAAGGAGGACTGCGATGTGGAAAATGGGCGGATCACGTATACTGAAGGAGCGGAGCAAGAGTAAAAATGATGTGTGAATGCTGTTAATGGGCGGGGCGGGCACAATAATGATGTGAATCCAAGTCGACGTGCGATGCGGCAACTGACGAAACCCGCTGAAATAACCTAATCACGCAGCACCGCGTGTTCAACACGTGAAATTTCCGTTTTCTGAGTGTATGGAGTGTTATCAGAGCACTTCGATCACGCGCGAACAACGAGTTAAGATCAAGGAACAGTGAGCGGGTGGGTTCATTAAGAACGTTGTTTCTTAATGAACCCACCCGCTCACTGTTCCTATTAACTATTAACTGAAAATCCGTAGAAGTACAAAACGCTGTCAGGCTTTGCGAAGTTTATAAAATGTGCCTCCACCCAAACTTCGCCCTAGGGGGGGGAAGGTAATTTTGAGCGTTGAACACAAGTATGAGGTCTATTTCCAGATTTTTCAAAGACCAATGTACGTTTCGGAAGGTACAATGAGTACGGAAAACTGGCGAAAAACGCCTATAACTATTTGGATACTTTTTGGATTTCCGAAGCATTAGGGAACTCTGAGCGCGGATTATTTATGTACTGCTGCACACCCACAACTGCGAAAACACTGTTTCTCGAAAATCTAGCATGAAATTTCGAGGAAGCACTTGTGAGACATATTCAAACACCACCATCGTTTCATTAATCTTCTCACACTCGGGATTCTTGAGTTACTCAATCATTGTTTAGAACGAATCGTTGAAGAGGAATAATTGAAAGTAAGACTCGAATTGGGGCACAGGAGAGAAACATTGTTTTCTACTCATACAAGCAACAGAGTAATAAGCGTTTGAAAGATTTTAAAGGATGCATAGAACGGAAAACGATGTGGAGTCGTTCGCGCGTCACTGGTAGCGCGCATCGTGTAGAGCGCTAGCGGTAGCGCTGTTTCATAGAGTCTATCGCGCTTCCCGTAGCGCGCCTTGCAAGTACTTGATACCGAACAGCGCTACGATGGCTGTGCCTAGCGCGCTTTGGCTATGCCAAGCGCGTTTAGGCTAGTCCAAGCAAGTTAGGGCTATGCCAAGCGCGTTTAGGCTATGCCAAGCGCGCTTAGGCTAGACCAAGCACGGTTGGGCTATGATGAGCGCGTTTGGGCTAAGACAAGCGCGCGCCTGCATGATACTTGATGGCGAATAGCGCTAAGCCGTCCCCATAACGCGTCTGCGCTAGTTTTGACGCGCGCTTTCTCGATTCTTAATGCCGTCCCTGGATGTCATCGCGAGCGTGGAGGACCCATTAGTAAAAAGGCTCAAGACTTCAACAAGAGCAGCGAAAGTGTGCAGAACCCATATGGTAGTGAGCAGAAACGTGTGCGGGACCTTCGTATAAGTACGCCAAGCGCTGGAAAAAGTATGTGGAACCTAACTGGGAGTGCGCAGAGCGCCGGAGAACGTGTGCGGGACCCAACTGGAAGTGCGCCGAGCAACGTGGGCGGGACCCAACTGGGAGTGCACCGTGAAGTTGCAGGGTCATGCCAGATTTGTGCAGGTTCCTATATGGAGAGAGCGGGATGTTGAGGGGTTAGGCAGAAATTTGACGGGTATGCGGGTGCGATTTTATGTGAGCGGAATGCTACAATATAAATATCCTGACTATTGAAGCTAGTTCCGGCATTCGGCGCATTTGAGGGAGGTTAGACATGATCATGGCTGTCTGTTGCAACTCGGTATCCCTACAGACCGTTTGACAACACAATGGGCCTCGCATAAGACATAAGTACAATAGTTTCGTGCAAGAAGTGCGCTTACACTGTGGAGCGCATTGTCAAAGAATTTTGCTGCAACGTAAATTTTCGAAGAGGCTGGTTAGCGCTAAGTTATCGACTGATTGCTTTTTCTGACCAACATTATCTTAAACATGTCTCATCAGTCATTTAATGAATTTTATTTACTATAGTCTGCTGTATACATTTCATTTAACATCTCCTCGTTTGCTGGATAGGTGAGTTAAGTCTTGTTCAAACTTACATACTAGGGCGCTCGGGGGACGGCGGCGACGCGGACGAGACACGGACCGTGGCGAAGGGGCAACCCCTCCGTTGCGTGCCATGACGGCGTATTCTACTGCGGGCTGTGCTCAGATGCTGAGGGAGACGGCCGGAGAACCTCTATGCCGGGAACGACGGCTGACGATTTCGAGGGTGCTGGCCAGCGGCTAACCATGTTGCATGCGACGCAGACGCAACGCGGAAATTGGCTTGCCCCCGAGCTGCAAAACACGCCAAGGCTGCTCCCGAAATACGCCTGCCATCTTCAATGCGGCCGGTTCGAAAAACAATTGATGAAAATTTCCAGTGGCCAAACGATGGGGATCGTAGCTCCGCTAACGTCTCACACAACGACCCGTTTGACTACCCATGGGGTGGACCACATTCAAAATCGGTAGTGGATCCAAATCTTCACCTGACCTATATGAAAAATATAGTTCTTAATTCGAAAGCGAGCGTCTTTTTCAGCTGTTCACACATGAAGAACGTCTTCGTCTAACCGGATCCTCAAACAAGAGCCCGAAGAACTACATTGCGTTGAAGTCTAAAGATTTTTTTTGCGCTGAGCAGTGAGTTTGTCAATAACGGCTTTTTTTTCAAATAAAAATTACATTAATTATATCGATGTTTTTAGGCGCATTAGTCCATGGTTATGGAGTTGGAGACGAGCCAAACAAGTGGCTTCCGACGGACGCCTTTGGCAATCACATGAGAGCCGCCCTGAATACACTTTGGTTAGTCGAACAGTTTTCAAAAATTATGACAGTAGAACAGTCCCCTCAGACTGGAAGTCAAGCACCACAGTCCCGATCTTCAAGAAGAAATTGAGTCCTGCTGAATGTTGCAACTACCGGCCCATCCGACTTCTTAGCCATACAATGAAGATTTTCGAGAGGATTCTGGATAGAAGAATACGTGATGTCGTTGAGCTGAGCGTGAATCAGTGTGGTTTTGTCAGGAACTGCGGCACCGTCGAGGCTATCCATGCGACCCGACTTCTTGTGGAAAAGCATCGTGAAAAAGGAGAAGCTGTTCACCTCACGGAAAAAGGAAAAGGAAAAAGGAGAAGCTGTTCTCGTGACCAAGAGGACGACCTAAGCAGAGATGGCTGGATGTCTTGCACAACGATATGAAAATTGCAGGCCTCCATCCTGACAACGCGAATGACAAGGTCAAATGGCGGCAACGTTCGAGAAAAGCGGACCCTGCTACAATGCGGGACAAACGCTGAAGAAGAAGAAGAAGAAGAAGATGACAGTAGAACAGTGTTTTCGATCCTACATTTTGATGGAATGAAATCGTGGCGTGTAAACACCCGCGGCTCAATTTTGGTTAGCCTTTCTTTACGCTCATGCTGCACATATAAAATTGGGGCACGATCTAAACAGAGGAATTTGAAGACATCATGCACGCCCAAGATTATATCGATTTTATAACATGAATAGAAGCTTCAGAGCTGGTAGGTCCCTGTCAGAGTTGATTGAGCGGACGTGTCCTGCCTGGTCGATGCACACAGAAAGCATTGGAAATGAGGTGCAAAAAACACCCGGTGTGGCCTGCCGTCACCCGCCCGATCGATACGTATGAATAGAATGGTGGGATGAGGTTGAGAAATTCACTCGGGGTGGCTTTACGTGGATGACGGCCATGAGGAAATTGCGGGTTTGGCGGGCCGATATTGAATTGTTGCGTATGACTAGGAAGCTATCCACCCAGCTACCTCATGTTCTTAACTTTACTCCCCTTCACTATTTCTATGAATGGGTGCAGTCACGTAACCATCGTCATCACTTCCGGTGGGCTTTAGTCGCCCACACTGGGTGATTTTCTCAACCTCACACCCCCCCCCCCCGTTTTATTCATAAGTATCGACCGGGCGGGTGTCGGCGGTTGACGGCGAGTTACAGTTGCAAATAGCACCAACTCTGACCGGGGCCGTAGAATTTGAAGCTGGCGAAAATATGATGCAAATATAGAAATAATAGGTTGATTCTTTTCTTCTTGCAGTGACTACGAGCGCCATAAGGAGCGTCGTCTTTGAAGCTGGATAGATCATACGAGAGGGTAATTCATAGAGAAGGCGAATTCCAAATGACGATTTCCCTGGAGACTTCCGTTTTTCAGAGCAAAATTTTGAGTCTAAAACTCAAAGAGTTATGACCTTATCAGTGGAGTTCAATAAGGTATCAATGCTTGACTTGTGTCAAGAGGAGCAGTTCCGAATACTGTTCGAAAATGGCGCAAGATGTTAATCTTATTTGGAATTCACTTTTTATATAAAGTATTCACCCGTGGTGCTTCTCACGTGTAGTACGTATACCATTTTATTAGGTTGTTTCTGATCTCTTATTTAGGTTACTTATAATCTCCTGTAATTTTCTCTTGTTACGGTTTAGGTTACGGTTTATTGTTTGTGATGTAACCTGTTTTTGACTGCCCTGTGAATAATTTTCTTAGCCTCCCTTGTTTGTGTTGAATGACAGTTTCTTTGTTTGTTTTCATAAAAAGACTTCAAGAAAAATGTGTGAACATTTGAAAGTATATTATTGATTCATGCATGAAATCATCTCATGGACAGTGCTCATGGTGGAAACTACTTCGGTGTTTAAGGTACTCAGGCCGAAAAAAATCTAGTAGATTTCCAAAAAATTTTCCTCCTTCACCAACAAAATCTACCGGAAAACGGATACAGATTTAGCGAAATTTACACGTAAAATTTCCGGAATTCTTCGGAATTCTACTAGAATTTTTCATAAATCTGCAGTGTTTCGGCCTGCGAAATCCTACCGGTTTTTGCCGAAATTCGTTGGTAATCTGGCGAAACGTACTTTTCTCGACCAGTACGACTCGTAACCGGCTGTCCGATTACGAGCGCAAGTTAAACGCACGCGCCAGTGCCTTTTTTGGTCAACTTGCAGCCTTTGTCACGTTTTTGGGTAATTTTACTAAAGCTAAGATATTCGTATTCATATTTGGATTAATACACATAACTTTCTTTAGGATAGGGATACAATTAGCCTACGTATAGTAGAATAACTCAAAAACGAGACAAAGACAGCAAATTGACAAAAAATGGCAGTTGCGCGTGCGTTTATCTCGGGCCCGTGATCGGATAGCCGGTTACGAGCCGTACAGGTCGAAATAGTACGTTTCACCGGACTATCAAAGAATTTGGCAATGAGCTGGCGATTTTCGCTAGCCCAGTAGCTCGAGGCCGTAACTGCTCCAACCGTTGCCGAAACTGCTGATCTTCATCGTAGCATCGAATGATCCTTTCATTACTTTTACTGCTGTCTTCTGCGGTAGCCTGTCTACATCGTTACCCCTACTTCTGTCCTTTGTGCCTACTCAGCAAGAAAAAATCTACCAGATTTCCTGAAAATTCGAGTACTTTACCGCTTCTTGCTGGCGGAATTTCTCCCAAAAATATCGGTAATTTTTAAGTAATCTACCAGAATTCTCTAGTAATCTGCCATTATTCTCTAGTAATCTACCAGAATTCTCTCGAATTCTGCTGGAAAACTCCCGTAAATCACCACAATTCTCCCGTATTACGGGTGAATTTTCGCCTGTAATCTACTAGAAATTTCCCTGAATATGCCTGAATTCTGCCACGTTACGACACAAAAATTTGAGAGTTTCCGACTAATTTCTGCCCCATAAAAATGCTCAACGCTGTGTTTTTCCGCCCAAACTTCGAAAATGGTTTATGTAGGGCTTTTGCCACAAATTTCAGGCCGTTTTTCGCTAATAGGAGGTATAGTTGTTATTTCAGGGGTAATTCTTCAATCGCGGATTACGCAATTGCGAAAACTCCGTCTAAGGCTCGTGATTCGATCCTTAGATATATCAATATATAAATCCTAGGACCGAATCACGAGCCTCAGGCGCAGTTTTCGCAATCGCGTGCTCCGCAATTGCGGAATTACCCCTGAAATGACCACTATACCTCCTATTAGCGAAAAACGGCCTGTAATTTGTGGCAAGAGCCCTAAATAAACCCTTTCGAAGTTTGGGCGGAAAAACACAGCGCTGAGAATTTCTATGGGGCAGAAATTAGTCGGAAAGTCCCAAATTTTCGTGTCGTAATTTGGCAGAATTTAGGCATATTAAGGGAAACTCTAGCCCATGAAGTCAGAACAAGCAGCGCAACCATTTATCCTATTTATCCTTGGTAAAAAAAAGATCAAATAACGAAACAAATTGATCAATTTAACAATCCACGAAGAATAAAATTTTCAATAATGGCTAGCGTTCAGCCCGCGTCAAGGGATAGTAAAGGGAACGATTCTGATTTGGGATAGTAAAGTGGTAAACGTAGGCGTTTCGCATCAACTTCGACCTTGCAGTTCAGAATCGACGCGGAAATCAGATTTTGCGTCCTGAATAACTGCACTGGACAGAAGTCTAGGGTAGTCAGCAAAACTGAACATTATCACGATTTTTCAGATGGAAAATGTCCTAATAGAATGCTTCTATAGTACAGAAAATTTGGCAAAAACACTTTTGTTTCTAAACAGCCTGATCAATCACTTACGAATAACGGTGCTCGGCACTTGCTATACATGCGCTTCCCAGGGTACAAAATAACCTTTTGATTTTGCATCCATGAAAGCACATGTAACGCAAGTGCCGAGCACCCTTATTCGTAAGTGATTGATCAGGCTGTTAACAAACAGAAGTGTTTTTGCCAAATTTTTCTGTACTTTAGAAGCATTCTATTAGAACATTTTCCATCTGAAAAATCGTGATAATATTCAGTTTTAGCCCAAGCCACAGTTTCGCCACCCTGAACTGTCGATCGCTGTCGAGTGATATCCCAAAAACTGCGCTATCCAGACTTCTGAGCTATTTCCATGCACCGTTTGCTGCTTTGCGGGAAACCCGCCTCAAGGATAGACCCGTCATCAGCGTCGGAGAGTACACCATCTACTGCGGTAACGCTGACGATAGAAGAGTGGGAGGTTGTGCAATAGCTGTAAGGAAGGATTTCTATGGTATGGTCAAGGACTTCATCTCAACGTCGTGCCGGAATGCATTCGTAAGAATTCGGATAGCGGGATCACAGAGGATTCAATCTGTGGATAGTGAGTGCTCATGCGCCCACTGAAACCGCCGAAGACAATTCGAAGGATGCGGTTTGTAAGGAACTCAATACGTTGCTGGCCAGGATACCTTGTCAACATGCTGTTGTCGTGGGGATTGACGCAAATGCGAAGATGGGACTTGATCAGGAATCCGAAGTACTCGGTAAATTGTTCTACCCAGTGGAGCAAACATCGGACAATGGCTACCGCCTTGTCGACTTTTGTGAACGCAGTGATCTGATTATTGCATCGACATTCAAGAGGAATCATCGCCTCCATCAGCTTACGTGGCAGGGACCAACCCAGCTATCTCCAGAAGAGCAGCGGAAGCGGAAGATGACAACTTTGAAACTACAGCTCGACTATGTTCTGACGAGGAATATTCCAGTATCGGACATTCGAAGATCTAGAGCTGTGTGGGATGTCCTCTGTCTGGGTGTCTGGGGTTCGTGAAATGATCAACACCCTCCGTGCTATATGGATGAGCGAAAGGACACCCGATTCGTGGAGACATGCGATCATCGTACCTCTTCTCAAGAAGCTATCCGTCACGGATACTAAAAACTACAGAGGAATCTCTCTACTTCGTGTCATGTACAAGGTTTTAGAACGTATCATTCTCGAGCGATTTATCAAACATCGTGAAGGAACGACCAGAGATGAGCAAGCCGGTTTTCGACCTGGAAAATCGACCATCGACCAAGTGTTCGTCGTGAGAAGAGTAATTGAATCGTGGCAGCGCTATTCGAAGCCATTACAGCTTGCTTTTTTGGACTCTGAAGCCGCGTTCGACTCTCCTCATCGTGATCGATTGCTCATTGCTCTGCGGGCAGATGGAGTCCCGGAAAAGTATGCTAGGTTAATCGAGGACATGAACAAAGGAACAACAGCAGCAGTTCGTACACCTGTCGGATTTACGTCAGCTTTCGAGGTGAAAACAGAAATAAGGCAAGAAGCCGTTTCAGGACCTTTTCTTTTCAACTTCGCCGTTGATGACATCATGTGTAGGGTTGTAGAACAGTTTCCTGCGGATGTGATCCTAACACCATCAGGACGCTCCCTTGTCGACCTGGAGTACGCCGACGACATTGTGTTATTTGCTGAAAACAACGCAAAACTGCAAAGGATTGTGAACCTCATTTCGAAGTATGCCGCAGCCTGTGGACTTCGTCTTCGTCCCGACAAATGCAAGCAGATGTGGGTCTTTCAGAGGCCTTCAAAGGGAGTCTGTGTGGACGGATAACGTATCGAACTGGTGGACGATTTCTGGTATTTGGGCTGTTTGCTGAAGAACGATGGTAGTTATGCAGCGGATATTCGACAACGATGTGCGAAAGCTACGTCTGCATTCAATTCTCTAACCAAGTGTTTGTGGTCTACCACCATCGCGAAGGAAGTCAAGTCGCGCGTCTACCTATCCGCTATTCGCCCTATCATGATGTACGGATCGGAGACGTGGGAAGCACCAAAGACGCAGATGGAAAGGTTGGATGTCACGGAGGGGAAGCTTTTTAGGCGTTCGCTTGTATATTTCTGGCCGCGTGTATGCCATAACGAAGACCCTTACAAGGAAAGCGACGCAGTACATCAACGCTTGACACGAGGGAGGTGCCAGCATCTCCTGACGCCATCTCAAGCAGCAATGGAAAGTCGACTTCGAATGCTCGGGCATATACTAAGAAGAACGCCAGTTTGTCTCGTACAACACGCTTTCAGAATGCTTCCAAATCCTGTCTGGAAACGGCCACCTGGGCGTAGGCGAAAGTTCTGGACGGATGTGGTTAAAGAGGATTTAAAGTCACTCGGCATCGAAAGACAGTTCAGGCGCGCTGTTTCGTTTCGCAGGTAATAGAATAGTGAGAGCTGGATGGAATGTCTTCAAATTGTGGCTGGAGACCGTGAAAAACGGACACGGCTGACTACTAGGAGGGCACACCTCGGTGAAGATGCGGAATGACCGCGTCAGGCGAAAGCCAACCGATTAAGTCAAGTAAGTCATTTAGTTTTGCTGACGCCCCCTAGATTTCTGTCCAGTGCAGTTATTCAGCACGCACAATCTGTGTTACGCTTCGATTTTGAACTGCATTGTCTAATTGGGTACGGAACACGAAATTGAATACTGTCGTATGCTCTTGACGCGTGCAGTATGAATGGCTTGAGTTTGATTTCTAATCTTCTGGACAGGAAAAGAAATCCGAATAACTGATCATTTTCCAATTCTTCATATAGCATCCTCGTGGTGTAGGTCTTTCTTTCGTGATCCTTCTTCTTTTTTATCGCCGCGCCATGCTGATTAAAAAATTTTCGCCTCTCATAGTCACTGCAATAATAAAGATTATTCGAGTGCGCGATGATCAGTTGCCACATTGCAACCAGGCATGTGCAGATTTTCCGATTTTCCAAAAGATGTTCTAATATTCCCCATTCCGTTTTCGGTTTCAGCCTTTAATAAAAAGGACATGAAAGTCATCAAGAGCTTGTTCATTTTATCTTTCAAATGATGTACATTTACTCCGTCCATTGGCAGTCAAGCCTGGTACCCCTTCTGCGGCCGTATTCATGAACCCAAGTGAGCCTACCGGGAAGATTCAAAGTGCACTAAACGTACCCACCCGGCGCGTAGACAGGGAGGCTGCCTGCTACCTGGCAGGTAAACGGCAGTGTTCTTAGCAACCTAGCAGGTGATGGAAAGGAGGGGGGGGGGGGTGACTGACTGCTACGTCGATCTCACATTTCAGATAATGATCCATGGTTCCCTGACAGGCAGCGCGCGCTCAACTGGACGCGCGCAACTCCGAATTTGAATAGGAGCGACATGCATCTATTTCCAGCCTCCTGCCCAAAAATGAGCTTATCTGAAATCGTAGCAGTATCGCGAGTCGTCTCGACTTGAAGTCGAAGCGACCAGCGATACTGCCGCGACCTGAAATCGTTTCGTCCACTCACTTCGAGTCGCTCAGGCGGACGCAGTTTTGCGTAAAAAATACGGACAATTGCGGACAACGCCGCAGGAATTGAAAAAAAAAATTTTTTTCTTGGTTTTTGCTGATTCCTCCTGATTATTTTTGTGACTTCGGTGCCTTTATAATCTAGATAAATTAGTTTTGCATAGTTTTCCAACAGAAAATGGTTTCAAAAGACGACGGGATGGAATTTGCTTGTACAGCATCGTAAAACTACTACTAACGTTAGTGATTGTCGGAAGCTCTGCATGAAATGTGATTTCTCGGTAGCCTCATTAAACTTTCTCATCTCTATAATCGTAAATGTGTAGAAAGAACTCGTTTTTCCCTTTCACATGCCGGGTTTAAGCCTCGCAGACACAGCGCACATGGGACATGGCGTCGAATAAATGAGCTGGTGTGCAACCACGGAGGCGACACACCGAATTTCACGCGCAAGTCGGTAATTCACCGCAATAACAGGGATAACCTGAAGTTTTTACGGTATCCAGTGGAACTATCTTAGCTCTTCACTAAATGGTCGAATTCGTTGTCACTATCAGATGCACCGGACCATATCCCCCGTGCAGTCCATAGAAAATGTGATCCCGCTCGCCCATGTTTTTAACCTGAGTTCATGAGGGCTGAATTTCCAAGCCGGTGGCGTACTTCATTTGTAACTCCTATTGTTATGAAGAAACTATCTACTCTACTAACCCTAAAGATTCTCGACCTATTCGTATCACCTCGATTTTCGCTAGGTTGTTTGAAAATGTGCTGAAGAAAAGAATAATGGACCACGTACTAGTGCTTACCCTACATTTCGCGAGGGCTCTTATAAAACCATGTTTTGATATTTATAGGTATGGGACACTGCATTGATAACTCGCTTTCCTAATCCCCTTAATGCCATAGAGATTTCAAAAAGTGGGCATTTCCACGGCTTTCCGAAGAGAAAAAAGATACAAAAATGGCAACTTTTAGGGTGCTGAAAAAATTGTCTCGAGTTGAGCCTAAAACTTTTTCTTGGGACTTTTCTGCACGCTGATTACGAATCTGAGGCCCATTTGTCGATATTCGAAAAAGTCCGTCTGACTTGGTCTGAAGCTTCAAAATAGGGAAATTTTTGTGGCAAAAAAAATTGACTTTTGACGACTTCGAGAATGGCACGATGGAATCGTCTTGAAACTTCTACATGGGAGTTATTTGGATTGCCTAACACAAATCTGTGGTCGGTTTATCGGTTTGCCTTGGATTTCGGTATGTAGCCGTGGGTAAATGGCAGCTCGGTTATAGTCTCAGATTACACTCAAAATTTTTCTGTGGTTGCTATTTGGAACGCTGAACACGAATTTGAGGTCCATTTTCGAAATGGTAAGGTAGGTAACGCCAGTTAAAAGGCATTATGCATACCGTGACCGACAGTAAACCTAAGTCTAGCAAAGAATATACCCCAGATTCGGGTTCAGCGTCCTAAATAACCCTCAGTTGGAAGTTTGGAGCCGAACCCGAAACATTTTCTTGAATACCTTAAAAAATCCCCAAATGGGTACCCTTACCTTTTTGCGGAGCAATGAAAATGCCGTTTTTTTGAATCCCCGCAGCCATTTAGGGAATTTCAAGCACGAGTCTTTATGTCCTTTCACAGACCTACAGCGACGACAACAAAGTTTCCCGAATCTCCACAGGGTAGGTGAAGCAGTCTCTAGTTAGACCGGTACTCTATCATTCCTGAGTGCTAGCATGGGTTCCAACGAAATAGGTCTACGACACGACAACCGGACCTGGGGTTTCTCATTCAAGGTGACACCAGTTTCGACTGTCACTGTAATCAGGAGGCTTCGAAAGCCAATAAAGTGATGCACAGCGTGTCCAGGGCGCTCTAAACCACTAATTCCGGTATTCTTGTCGAAGCTTTCGGGTCATGTAGTGGACCTCTTCTGGGATACGGGTGTTCAACCCGATTAAGATAAAGTCAATAGAGCTGCTCAAGAGTGTGCAGCGGAATTTCACGCGTAGGGTACATAAAAGGACCACTGACTTCAACTACGCTGGAAGTCTGGCTCATTTAGGCAGAAGCGCCGTGCTAGGGCTCATGACTTCAGCGGAGAGGAGGAGGAAGTTTGAATTGATAATGCTGTATAAAATTTCTCGTTTTGAGACCAAGTTTAAGTAGTAGTAGTTGATGTTTCAGATTAAAATCACACCTCGAATTGAAAAAAATTAAATCAAGCGCCGCAGACAAGGGCGAGACAAGCTGTTCTCTGCAAAACGCGGTCAAATCATATAAACTTCTTTTGAAATTCGTCAACACTCCGCGAAATCCCAAGAATATTCAAGCAGTACGGATTTAGAGGAAAATCTTGATTTGCTCGTAAAATTCGGTGTGTCGCGTCCGTGGTTGCACATAAGGTCATATATTCGACGCCATGTCCCATGTGCGCTGTGTCTGCGAGGCTTAAGCCACATGCCGTATTTTATTTTTTTAACCACATCCGTCCAGAACTTCCGCCTACGCCCAGGTGGCCGTTTCCAGACAGGAATTGGAAGCATTCTTAAAGAGGGTTGTACCAGACGATCCGGCGTTCTTCTTAGTATATGCCCGAGCAGTCGAAGTCGACTTTCCATTGCTGCTTCAGATGGCGTTGGGAGATGCTAGCACCTCCGTCGTGTCAAGCGTTGATGTAGTGCGTTGATTTCTTTGTAAAGATCTTCGTTATATATATATATATATATATATATATATATATATATATATATATATATATATATATATATATATATATATATATTTCTGAATTTTTGAGCCTTATTATGACATGGTATATGATAAGAAGTTATCACAAGGTAGCTGAGTTGAACGCAAAACTCAGATGTCAGGCAGAGACTCGAACCTGCATTGCACGCTTTCCGGGCGAGAGTGTTACCATTACACCACCGACACCCGTTCTGCATCACTCAGCATCATATATATATATATATATATATATATATATATATATATATATATATATATATATATATATATATATATATATATATATATATATATATATATATATATATATATATATATATATATATATATATATATATATATATATATATATATATATATATATATATATATATATATATATATATATATATATATATATATATATATATATATATATATATATATATATATATATATATATATATATATATATATATATATATATATATATATATATATATATATATATATATATATATATATATATATATATATATATATATATATATATATATATATATATATATATATATATATATATATATATATATATATATATATACATCATATATATATATATATATATATATATACATCATATATATATATATATCGACAGGAAAGCAACGAACAAAAAAAAATCGAGTTCCGTCTCAACCAAAAACAACCACATGGATGAGGAGAATCACAAAACATTCAGTAAACGAAGAATAAACAGACCCGAAGAGCCAGAGCTTCACGTGCTTGCCAAAAATTGAGAAAAAAGAAACGCAATCACCACTATCAGATAGCAGATCAGTTTTTTTTTGGAACTGTTTAGTATCAGCAATTTCCTTCACAGTGATATGTGAAAAAACGTGTTCTGGATGCCAATGATTTCACAAGAAGTGTGTAGACTTAGAACAGAGAGGATACGATCAGCCTGGGCAACGCAACTAGCCGAAGCTATTCTGAGGTGGGCCAATGGAGGTGCCTCTTTGATCTGGTACGAACCTCAGGCGTAAGACCCAGACCCAAGCAGGCAATGGTAAGCCATACCCCTTGTTGACCTGTACCTCCAGCTCTAGACTGTGGGGTTTGCAGTGCACAAACACGAAGTCTATTGGGCAGTCAATCGCTGGAGCCGACATTCAATTTTAGAGAGATTTCTGAGTTTGGAAGTGGTTGCTCTATCGAAATTGATAGTTGAAAAAAAACCATCTTAGCAAACTGGGGGCCAGCACATAAAGAGAAGGTCTATAAATTGAACACTTGGTATACATCAGGCACGCCTATCAATTCCATTAAATCAAGTTTTATGAGACCCTTTTTGAAAACAGACGTGCTTGGTTTCTGCGAAAGTTCAATTGGCAGCTTGTTCAACCACGCAGATTTTCGATGAAAGAATGAGTTGCTGTATTTGTTGCTCTTGAGAACACTACGTCGTCTATGTCTGGAAGTATCGATATTAAGACTAGGTCTTCTCGGAGAAGAGGGCCTGAAATGCCAAAAATTAGAAGCAGGGAGACGAAATTCTCCTCTGAGTATTCTGATCGCCATGACAATGTCGGCATAGGTCCGCCTATACAAAAGACTTCTCAAACCAAGCTCACTCAAGCGATTTCTGTATGATGACATGCTTCGAGGATAGCTAGGATCAGGAAAGGCACTGAAATAAGCGATACTTGTAAAAGTCATTTGGTGAGACCTTTTCTATCTTGTTTATGAGCTTTCTAGTGTAGGGATTCCAAACTTGGCTACAATACTCCAAAATATGTAGGTAACACATATGGGCTGGCATTCATCAACGGCAAGCCGTGGGCTACAGTTGGGTTTGCCGCGGAAATAGCGCACAATCCTCGGAGACAAACCCAAGCGTAGCCCATGGTTTGCGTTCATGAATCCCAGCCATGTTTTGTAAAGTTTGATCAGAACGGTAGTATCACTAGTTTTAACCGCTCTGAGCAAGCTATAAAGGCAGCGCATGGCCCTAGAAACGATATTTTTATGTGTGTTTCCCAATCAAGAGTGTTAGTTACGATAACTCTAAAGTCGCGGATTCTAGTAAGTGGCTCTGACAAAGCAACCCCATTGAGAGATTCGCTTCGTAGATTCGAAGAGTTTTGACCACGAGAAAACAAATACGTTTCACTTGAGTTGAGCTTTAATCCCCAATTACTAGCCCAGAGAGACATACGCTCAATCGCACTACGCATTCCTGATTGGACAACATGTCTGTTACTGTCATTGGAAATTGTATATACCTTCATATAATCCGCATATGGACACACATGAAAATCTTGGTTTATTTTCAGGAAGGCCGGGAGATCTGAGGTGTATATGCCGAACAGAAGAGGTGAAAATACTCCGCCCTGAGGGACTCCAGATGTACAAAAATGCGTATTAGAGAAAGTGCCATTACAGTTAACAACAAAAGTTCGCTCAGAAAGGAAAGATGTCAGCCAGCTCAATAGATTCCCCCTGAACCCTATTTTTTAGCATTTTCTGAGTAAGCTACCGTGATCGACGGTGTCAAATGCTTTGCTCAAATCAAAGTAAACAGCGTCAACAGCTTGTGACTAGCTTAGTGCACCAATCCAAGTGTGATTACATTCTAGAAGTTGCAGGCAAGTAGAGGAGTTTTTAAAAAAACCAAACTTTTCAGGAGAGATAACATTGAATTTGTCTAGCCAATCTTGAAAACAGACTTTCAAAATTTTTTCCATGACTTTGCAAGGTGTTGGTGTAATGCTTATAGGTCGAAATTCATTAGGTGATGAAGCAGAGGAGCTTTCAGGTATTGCAGTAACTATCGATCTCTTCCACAGTGGGAACCTGGCCAGTAATAAGCGAGATGTTGAAAATGTGACACAGAGGGATTGAGATTTTCTCAGCAAACATTTTATAGAAAACTGCAGGAATTTTGTCCGAAGCGATCGAAAAAGAGGCCTTAACTTTATGCGCTTACTTACGGACCAGTGAAGGATTAATCACTGGTAAGGGGCAATCAGGGATAACATGCGTAAGGAAGTTTGCGTTAGATTGACATGGAGGTGTGAAAACACTTGCGAAAAAGTCAGCCAGTGCATTGGCTTTATCGTTCGCAGTAGTGAGGACACCTACATCTGAACCATGTGAGCACGTCGAATTGTTCTTTTTACCCACACGTTTACTGACGTAGGCATAGAATTTCTCCATGTTGGGACTATTGGAAAGTTTTCATTCTTTATAATCAAAATAACGTTTCAGATGATAACTCAAATTCTTATTAACTGTTTTGTATTCCTCAGATTCAAGCGGATCCTCTATAGCGTTGAATAATCTCTCTTTATAACGGTAAAAGTTGCGAACGTGTTTTGGATAACTTTCTTGTACACGCGCAACTTTTCGAGTTGGAACAAACGTATCAATCAATTCATGCAACACAAGCAGGAAACGGTCGTAAACATTATCAATAGATTCGTAGTTATAAAAAACTGAGAAGCAGTCAATCTCATCGAGCTTAGCATTTATTTCTCTAGAATTCGCCGCCAAGAAGTCTTTCTTCGTACCAATTACAGAATTTGTAAACGATTTCTCGAATTTGAAGCTAACTATGTTGTGATCAGAAACACCAAGAGGGGGTCTGATAACAACATCGAAACTCAAAGTGTTTGATGACAGAACTATGTCAAGTACAGATGTACCACACGTGGGTTCACCAACGTGCTGCTCAAGCCCAACAGAGGAAACCAGGAATAAGAAACTTGTGAGAACGCGCAACGGGGGGATCGCTGGACCAATCGACATCTAAGTTCAGGTCACCAAAAAGGACAATATTATCGAAACCGGAACACAAATCAGAGAGCAGATTGCAGAGTTCTTCATCTTCGAGGGAATTTTGTTTTGGAGGACGATAAACGATGATAAATCGAATATACTCGATAGAAATCTCCAGAGTGTCGAAACATATAACATCAGCTGACATGTTTAGTGAATTAAAGGTAACCTGTTTGAAATCAGTATGGTCTTGAATTGAAGCACAAGTTCCTCCACCACTTCTGCCAACTCTGTCTTTCCTCATGGCTCTATACGGAAAATGAGAAATAATTCCACTGGTAGACACTTTAGAGTTTAACCTAGTTTCAGTTACAAAAATGAAGTGCGGTTTAGAAACAGAAACAAACTGGTAAAATTCAGATGATTTGTTAACCAAACTCCTTGCATTAAGTACACGATGAAAAATTTGAGCCTTACGTGTTTCCCCGTTTTTTTACCATTGTTCAGTATATTTGGAATTTTCGACCTTTTTATTACCTGTCCTCTCCATACAACATAAATGCGCTCGACGCTAGGATCAGCATCTTTTAATTCGGAAGCTTCAGCACGTAGTTGTTTCTCCTATTCTCGTTCAGCTGAAGTCATAGATCGACGAATATAGACATTGTTAAATTTAGAATTTGTCTTCAGAAGCCTGGCCTTTTTTAGAGTTTCAAAAAAGTTCCTCTAAGATGAGAAAATGCATTTTATAAGTTATGGCATACACGCGGCCAGAAATATCCAAGCAAACGCCTAAAGAGCTTCCTCTCCGTGCGATACAACCTTTCATCTGCGTCTTCGGTGCTGCCCACGTTTCCGATCCGTACATCATGATAGGGCGAATAGACGATAAGTAGGCGCGCAACTCGACTTTCTTCGCGATGGTGGTAGACCACAAACACTTGGTTAGAGAATTGAATGCAGACGTAGCTTTCGCACATCGTTGTCGAATATCCGCTGCATAACTACCATCGTTCTTCAGCAAACAGCCCAAATAACGGAAATCGTCCACCAGTTCGATACGTCGTCCGTCCACACAAACTCCCGTTGAATGCCTCTGAGAGACCCACATTTGCTTGCATTTGTGGGGACCAACACGAAGTCCATAGGCTGCGGCATACTTCAAAACGAGATTCACAATCCTTTGCAGTTTTGCGTTGTTCTCAGCGAATAACACAATGTCGTCGGCGTACTCCAGGTCGACAAGGGAGCGTCCTGATGGTTTTAGGATCACATCCGCAGGAAACTGTTCTGCAACTCTACGCATGATGTCATCAACGGCGGAGTTGAAAAGAAAAGGTCCTGCAACGGCTCCTTGCCTTACTCCTGTTTTCACCTCGGAAGCTGACGTAAATCCGACAGGTGTACGAACTGCTGCTGTTGTTCCTCTGCTCATGTTCTCGAATAACCGAACATACTTTTCCGGGACTCCATCTGCTCGTAGAGCGTTGAGCAATCGATCACGATGAGGAGAGTCGAACGCGGCTTCAAAGTTAAAAAAGCAAGCTGTAAAGGCTTTGAATACTGCTGCCACGATTCAATTACTCTTCTCACAACGAACACTTGGTCGATGGTCGATCTTCCAGGTCGAAAACCGGCTTGCTCCTCTCTGGTCGTTTCCTCACGGTGCTTGATGAGTCGCTCGAGAATGATACGTTCTAAAACCTTGTACATGACACGAAGTAGAGAAATTCCTATGTAGTTTTGAGGATCCGTGACGGATAGCTTTTTGTGAAGAGGCACGATGATCGCATGTCTCCACGAATCGGGTATTCCTTCGCTCATCCACATGTCACGGATGGTGTTGGTCATTTCACGAATCCCAGACGAAGGAAGAGCTTTCAGCATTTCAGCAGTGATGTTGTCATCTCCACCTGCCTTTCCATTCTTCATTTTCCGGACACAATCCAAAACTACAGACTCAGTCGGCGGTTCCTCACTGATATCGTAATGTGCTCTCCGAACATGCGGGAGCTCAGGTACTGATGGCGCTGGAAGATTCAGTAGTGAACTGAAGTAATCCTTCCATCTTGGCGGCGTCGCATCACCAACTGCAACTCTATTGGTAGTGTTGAGGACAGCAGAACATCTCTGCATCTTCCCGCTATACTGTCGCAGCAACGTGTAGGCTTTCTTCGGATTCTTCTCCTCCCAAGCCTTCTCAAACTCCTTAGCTCTACACGTCCACTCTCGTTCGCGGTCATTTTGAAGCTGCCGACGCACCTTCTTCCTCAGACGCTTCTCCTCCACGAAGTTTCCTGCAGTTCGGAGAGCACATACTCTGTTGTAGGTAGATGTTGTTTCTTCTGAAATGTAATCGAACTTCTTCAAAGGCTGCACAAACGAGAAAGCCTCTTTCGAAGCGTCCTGGATGCGCTTGACAAAAAAATCCGCGTGGCCAAGTTTCATCTTCGTCCGTACTCCGATGTGAATAGAGACGCGTTGTCTAAAATTCCTCCAGCATTCTTCATCTCTGAGACTTGTCATGTCAATCTTCTCTAGAGGCTGAGCCCCACGCTTCCGCTTATGAATCCTCGCAGTGAAGTTCAACACAACAGGACGGTGATACGAATCGATTGCGACATCCCACACAGCTCTAGATCTTCAAATGTTCGATAAAGGAATATTTTATTATTATTATCAGTATAAAATATTATTTTTATGTTTTCACGCCGTTCGTATGTGTCGCATACCTTCTGAGAGGTTTATCAACGATAAATCTTTGGGTAAGGATAACCGCTATAACACAGAATCGGATTCTTACCCCTATTGATATTCGTGGCGCATTCGACATTGTAGCGGTTGAGGCTTGACCGCTTCCGGGAAACAAAATGTTCAAGTCAGTGCCTTGATCTCCCCTCACATGAATCTGGTTCCAATTCAAAGATCGAAGACATAGTACATCGAAGAGATATGTAGATTTGTTTGACTTAGGGCCAGTACAGCAAACAGCAGCGACTCGAGCCACCAAGCCACACGTGCACGAAGGTATAAGCACTATTCTTAAAATTTAGCTTCCTGGAAAAAGTAACGATTCGGTAATGGTGAAAAAAAGCTTTAAAAACATCTTGAAATATCTTAAAAATGATTTGGCGTAAAACATCCTGAACAAAAGCTAGGAAATGAAGTGACATAACCAAAAATGCGATTTGGCGGTCGATCATTTCACAAGCTTCTCAGTCAAACGGAATATGGAATGGGGTTTATCCCCTAGCTTGGCCTCTTCTGATTCCCTTATTACAGCTTTCAAGAATGGCTTAATGTTTCCGTTGCGCGCTTGGTTTCGTTTTGATAAGTTCACGGAGAAACTTGTGAAATGATCGACCGCCAAATCGCATTTTTGGTTATTTCACTTCATTTCCTAGCTTTTTTTATTTTTCCAGGCTATTTTATGCCAAATCATTTTTAAGATATTTCAAGATATTTTTGAAGCTTTTTTCACCATTACCGAATCGTTACTTTTGCCAGGAAGCTGAATTTTTCAGAAATTTCACATATTTTTTCCGAAGGTTCCCTTTCTGACTCCAATTTTTCTCAACGATTTCCATTTTGAAATGATGAAACATCTAACAGACGATATTGGCGTATGGGTACAATTTTTAAAACTTAAGCCCAGAAACAATAAAAATACCACTCATTGCCGCATTTTGTGCAACATCTGAGAACTCAATATTATTGATCATTAATATTTGATCTCGCATGATGAGAAGAATTTCCCAAACAAGTGACTTACAAGTCAACTGCAATAAGTCATAGTGACCATTCCAAATGAAATGTACTTTTCTAGAACCATTTTCTGACGAAAAGTCCGAATATGCTCATCGCAGCTGCCTAGACCCACTCTGAAAAAAGTTACAGGCTTTTTTCTCTGATTTTTGTACATATTGTACCCTCTAAAAAGCGCATTATTTTTATCCGGAAACGGACCTCAAAATCGTGTTCAGCGCCCGAAACTACCCCACTAAGCAAAGTTTGGTTGAAGGAACATTTTCCAATTTTTGCGCAGACTAATAGCGTTTACGACTTGTACGGATTTTCGGTTGGGCGTTTATTTGAACCAATTAGAGGGCTCTCGAAGCGTTTCAAGAGAATATTCCAGATTTAAAATTGATTTAAAATCCGCTCTGAGGGTTATTTGGATTGCTGATCACGAATCTGAGGTTCATTCATCAATTTTCTAAAGTTTTCGACTGTATTCGTTCACAGATTCCCATCGGGGGAGAATTTTATGGCAAATCGCAAATTTTGACGATTTCCGGAGTGCTACTATAAATCATGCTCAAATTATTTCTCTGGGGGTTATTTGGGGTGCTAAACACGAGTCTGATGTCAGTTAATCGATTTGTCAGCTTACGGTAGATTACGGTGAGTATACGGTAGTTTGGTCAAAGTCTCAGATTTGTCTCAAAGTTTCTATGTGGGGGTTATTTGGGGTGCTGAATACGAATTCGATGTACATTTGTCGATTATCGGAATATTGAGGTAGGTTTAGCCTCCTAAATGGCATGTTGCCTACCTTAACCTACAGTAAACCTTAAAATTTCCACAAGCGAACCCCAGACTGGTGTTCAGCACCCCAGATTACACCTACATGCATGTTTTAGGCTAAATCCGAAGAAAAATTTAAATACACCTCAAAAATTCCATGGGGACACTTACCTTGCCGCGAAGCTTTGATAAACGTTCACAACTTTTTTTCAGAGTGGGTCTAGGCAGCTGCAATGGGCGTATTCGAATTTTCGTTCGAAAATGGTTCTAGAGAAGTACATTTCATTTGGAATGGTCACTATGACTTAATGTGGTTCCCTTGTTAGAGCCATCAACAATCAGGAATCATTGAGGCATTTCACGCAACAGGCGAAAAAAATCAATATTATTGATTGGTATTTATCGATTATGACTGATGAGCATAATTTTCCAACCAAGAAAACCAGTCCCATCGGCAATCACCATTCCTAGCCGCATTTTGTACAAAAAGCGCGAAAATCGATAATATTGATTATCGATCGATGGCGGGTCATGAATACTTATTCTGACAAGTTCAGTACTTATCTCCGACGACCTGTGTCGATTGGCTGCAGATTCACCCACACACCCCGGTCTCCACAGCCGTAGCAGAAAAAGGCAGTTTTCGTGCTCCACGGCTAATTTAGTATGTAAGCTACACTTCGGACCGAATTATATTATTCGAAAAATATTCGAATGATTCTTCGAATTTCGAATCATTCAAAATTCGAAATTCAAAACATTTGGTTTTCGAATGACACTCGTAATGCTCGAAAATTAAATATTTCGAAAACGGGCTTTCGAATACTTCGTAAAGAGCGGTTCCGAATAATATTCGAATATTTCGAAAACAGGCTTTTGTATAGTATTCCAAATTCGAATATTTAAAAAACAGGCTTCCGAATAATATTCGAAATTCAAATACTTTGAAGACCATATTCGAATTTTTGAAATTCGAATAATCGAAATGCACAATCATCATTTCATTAGAAGCCCTTCTTTTCTGATCAATCTTTTAAAGCGCACTCTATCAAAGCACCATCTTGACCTATTCACCGCACGCCTGAATCGGGGTTCTCACACGCTTGGATCGTGTGAAATATTGCGTCACCGTACAAGGTGCTCCATCGATGGGATAGGCTCTCTTGAACGGCCAGCCAATGTGAACCGTTTTTCTCTCGTTTTTGCATTTTTTATGTAGCTGGCGAGCGGATATGGACAGTACCAGGGTTTCAGCCTCCTAACTCCTCTCGTTCCAGAGAAGCAGTTACTTGAAATACGCACGGGAGCGATTGAGCTCACTAATCTACAATGACTACTCTGGGAACATTGGCTAAAAGTAGTCTTTGCGGCTGCAAAGGTTTGGTTGTGCTCAGGCGTTGTGAATTACGATTTGCGAATTACGAGGAATTCGAAAACTTACGATTAACGATTAACGAAAATAGAAAATTAAGTTACGCGCAGTCCTGCGCGGCGCGGAACTATCACTATTAGGGGTTATTTATACCTCCGCCGCTGAGCGGCGCGGCGAAGTATATCTCTGTAGTATTGATCATGCGGCGCGGCACGATCGATATTGTAGGTTTGCACTTCGCCGCGCTGCTGGGCGGCCAAGGTATAAACGACCCCTTCGAGAATCACACAACGCCCGCCTTTCGGTGGCGGGAGTATAAACGTCGTCCAAGGTCAATGGTATACATTGTCGCTGTCACGAGCAACAGTCATTTAGCACAAATGTGGGACCAGCATCGTAGCAATGGCACTATTCGCAGCGCACTGCGACAGCGACAGATTTAAAGGGTGGGAGGCGGTCGCGGTCGCTGTCGCTGTCGCTGTGCAGAGCGATACGACCTCGTGTCGCAAAACTATACCATTGGCCTGAAGCCCTTTTCATACCTTTTCTGCCGCGCAAAATGCCGTTCCTTAGGAAAATTGATAAAACGCGGCGGTGGCTGAAAAAACGTTTTCGATCGTTATTACCGCTATAGCGGCGTTTGCCGCGCTTTACTGTCTCGTTACCAGTTCCGATCGCGAATCGATTTCGCCAGCATTCTCATATGGAAAGAAGCTAGTTGCCAACTTCCGGCAAATTTTCCAGTAATCCGGAATACTGGCTTCATGTTAGCTCAAAACGGCATTTTACGCGGCGGCAAAAGGGCTTAAGGGTTTCAAGCTCGAGTGTTCAGCCCTGCCCCCCCCCCCACCGGAAGTCGCGCAAGCTCGGCGGCAGCAAATTTGCCTAGGCCGCGCTAGAGTCTCGGCGCTTGGGTGCAATAAGGCGCTTCCTCGGAAAGCGATAGTGGTGGTAAAGTCTCGCCTGAAGCCAAGCGTCATGTGCTAAACGCGCTTTCGGAGAATACGAATACTCCGGCGGCTATGGCGGAGCGGATTAAAATAGGTCCTAACTTTGCCGAGCAAGCAAAATCTGTAAGCACTAAAGTTAATTATTATTATACCAAATACAAAACCAAATGAAATTGAAGACCGATCAATAATGAAAATGACGAAAAAATTGTTATGACGGAGCGGGAGTCACGCGCGTGCCGTATGAATAGCGCCTGACATTATGGTAGGTCGATGAATGTTTCTAAAAAGTGATAGTCTCAGTACACACACCTCAAAACCAATTTTTAAAATCGGACTATAATTCTTGAATTTGAGAAAATTTATCCGGAAAATGGAAAAATTATTCTCAAATTCAAAAGAATTATTCGAAAAATCGAAAATTTTGATTTTCGAATGTACTCGAAAATTTGAAATTCGAAAAATCAGTTTTTTGAATGTATTCGAAAATCCGAAACTCGAAAAATACCATTTCCGAGTTTATTCGAAAATTTGAAATTCGAAAAATTTGAATTTCAAGTATATTCGAAAATTTTGAAATTCAAAAAAATTATTTTCGAATATATTCAAAATTAGAAAAAAAGAATGATTTTTGAATATATTCGAAAAAATGGTTTAGCCCAAGTATAATGTAAGCCCACGATTTTGAGGTACCCTTCAAAGTTAAGGTATCATGTTCAAATTGGAATAGGATCGACCTGCATCCATTTCCAGCCCCCCCCCATCCAAAAATGAGCTCCCTAGCTCAATTTTGAGTGCACCAACATGATCGTTTACGCCGTCTGAAAAAAGTAGATTAACAACAAAAACGCGCAGTCTTTCATTCTTTACTCGAGAACCAGTGAACCGTTCTAAACCATTTTTGGTTACACCCAACTTTTTGCGCTCTTTTTAATGCAGTTTAGCTCTGATTTCTACGTTCCACAACAACAGAAGCGTTTGGTGTGTGGGATCTGCAGAGAACTCTGCTGAAATTCATCCTCAACTCATTGGTTCACCTAAAATGAATTCGGGCTTTTGTCCCTAGAGTAGCTCTCCTACGGATCGCGCTTCACGTTTTTTTTTCAGTTGTCTGCCAAATTTAGCCTATTTCTCTGAAACATAAGGCGGAAATAATAGCCGAAACTGGGCAGAAGAGCGAAAAGCAGAAAATTCCGCCTATCCCTTGTCTTTGGTTTGCAGGGAAGTGAGGTTAACAAGTGGGTATTTCGGACAAGAGGTGATGGTCACAGTAACTTTCTTGGTGTACAAGGTGATCACGTAGAGCTTTCGGATTGATTAGGGCGGGGGGGGGGGGGGATTCGCAACGTGCTTGCTTGAGGAATAATGGTATTACAATCACTTCAAGTTTTCAGACCCCGCTAACGCATCGTGGGGCTGGGCTCCGAAAATTCATGTTCTTTCGTGAAATTTTGGTTAGGTAAACATTCGGATCCGACATACCGTTCAATATTCATTTCACAAGCATATAATGAATGTCTCGAGCACGATCACATAAGAGGAAATAGGATCCAAAGGGTCATATCAGAATTTTTCGCAGCTACTCTATATGAACATCACCATTTCGTGTTTCCACCTTCAAATTACATAAGTCAACAAGCATACCCATGATGCAGTGCAGTAATAGAAGTGAAAGGAGTCTTATTCCTCCGCCGCACTTTCATTATCTGTATACGCTAAATGCACAAGAGGAAACAATGCTGGAGAGAAATCGCTCCAAGAGAATGTATCGCCCCTCAAAAATACTTTGGAAATCATTCAACTGTCGTTTGATTTCCGAGCTTTGGCTTCCGCAGACCTTTTCTTCGTTTTCTTGAGCGTTGAGGAACTTTTTTCCTAGAAGAGACTTGAGATTGAATTCAATGGAATCACAAATCAAAGTATAAAATGTCTCAAAGAAAAAACCTTCGGATTTCCATCAATTCGTGTTTCTTTCACTTCCGGCTGCTCACTGCCCTGTCTACTGGACCGCGAAAGGCTGCGCCTCACTCTTTCAACGAGCTTCGATCCCATGTTTTTAAATGGATTTCTCCCTCCTGAAGATGAGATATGCACATTTTGATATTCGTCTAAGATTTTGAACAGAATCCTACCTCGTGGAAGAGTTGCATAAACTGACTCCTCCGACGACTTCACATGACTACTACTGCTGTGCTGAAGGACATATGACGTGTGCGGCTCAGTCTGAAGACAAACTGGGTGAGGTCTACTTCAGCGGAAAACGGCGATTGTGCGGTTGCGTATTCCCACTAAGCATACTGTAGATTGCGCCATATACGACGGCAAAGTTGCAGTTTTCCCTCAAAGCTTGAAGAAAAAACTTTGAGACATTGAAGAACGGTGAGATTTCTCCCACAAACTAACACTATCAATACAGCTGAAATCATCACCACGGATTCACGCAGAAATTACAAGAAGAATAAATTCCAACTGTCATCTTCATTTTTTGTAATTTTCGCTCTTTCTTGATATTCCTGTGTGTTTCAATAATGAAGGCCAAGTGTATTTTTAATCCTCCAGGTTCGACTCTCGATGAACCTCGGCATTGCAAGTCAGTAGCAGTTGTTTTGTTTAACTGGACCACGAGGTTGGTAGATGCTTTATTGGCTTACGCACGTTTCGGCGGGATCGCAGTCTTCAGAGCCTGAAAGGATCACATCAGAAATGTGCTTATTCGGCCAAATGTCGACTAAACCTTACTGAAACTCGTGAGAAAATTTTTCCAAAACATGGTCAATAACAGGAAAACTAAGAAATTACCGCACCTTGCCAGGAAACACGCTAGAGGACCAGCAGCATAGAAACGGTTGGCGGAAAGTGGAGCACGGGACGAAACCACTACCTCTCGACGTTAGAATGCGAGTCTGAGGTAGGGCTTGAGCTCTCCAGCTATATATAGGCAGTCCCCCTTCCGATTGATTTTTGGGTCGCTCGCCTGGATCCAAGATGCCTCCAGGGTTTTTCTGGCAGGGGTATCGGTTTCCCGCGCAATTATCTCGACCTTGACGTGGTAATCATCGCCGTTGTGGGCGTTGACACGGTGACACCCCAGAACTGTTGATACCCGCAGTTTATCCTTGCCGTCTAAGTGCTCTTTGATTCTAACCCAGAGCGGCCGCGAAGTCTCACCAATATATTGCTCGTCGCACAGCTGGCACGAGATTCTATAGACCACACCGCATGCAGTGCAATCTCCCTCTCTACCAGTTGGACAGACCACACATTTGGGAGTTGTGCAAATACGGTCGTATAGACGGTTTCGAATAAGGCGGTTTCTGAGGTTATTTGAAGGGATGTCAGCAATGGTGACACAGGTTTCCAGACCGGCTTTGCGTAGGCATTTTCGCAGAGATTTGCTCACTTCATCCGAAATGAAGGGCAATTTTAAAGAAATTTTGCCATCAACTGCTGATTCCTGCTCTTCGCGAAGTGCGGCTGAGCCTCTGGATCTGCGCAGGGCCACACTGGGGGGATATCCGTTCAGAGTTGCAATTCTATGCGCCATTTGAACCGATTCTTTTCGTTCGTTTTCTCCAGTACAGACGCAATTCGCTGTTCGGTACATATTTTTAATAACTGCCCTTTTCGTTTGTGATGGGTGTGATGATTGGTAATGCACAATTATATTTTTGTGACTTGGTTTACTCTGAGAGAATCCCCCGCGATAGTTCACGGATAGATTCCCCTCGGTTTCTGGTAGGGGCCGAGAGGATACTAGCATGGGGCTAACGCGGAACGATCGCGAGATTCTGCCAGTGTCAAACCGAGAGCGTACCGCGTTCGTTCATCGATGCTCCCACGATGCTCTTTAGCGGAACCGCGAGGAATCGAGCCTGGGCCTACCACGGAACAATCGCGAGATTCTACCAGCTTAAACCTGAGGGCAAATCGTGTCTATAAATTGATGTATTCGGGTTGTTACATCGCGGAACCGCGATGAACCGAGCCCGGAACTATCGCGGGACGGTCACGAAATCCTGCCAGCCTCCACCCCTGATAGTACCGCATCCATGCCCTCTCGATGTTTCACCCGAGCGAGTGTTGCCTATCAGGTCAGCACGAAGCTATAAGGTATTGCCCTTGCCGTATTCCGTGCTGCTTTACAAATCTGCACATCATGAGAACGCGGAACCGGGGGGAAACGATCACGGTACCATTGCGGATCGCGAGTGCACCACGGTACCAGCGCGGTAAACCTCTCAACGATCGCGGTACCATCACGGTGCGAGAACGAGAATGCCAACGGATGAGTCAATTGGGTAACTATGGCGGAACGAACGCGGATCGCGGGACTAGGGGGGGGACGAACACGGTACTATCGCGGATCACGGGAGCATCACGGTACTAGCGCGAGAGATTCTCTCAAAGTACGATACCATTTTGTGGCGAAAATGCCCCTCAAAAATTTTATCTCAACATTTAGGAAAGGAAGCCAGTCTACCACCGGTTTTTTCCGGGTAAATTTCACATTTTCCGAATCACACCCATAACAAAGAAAAAGGGCAGTTATTAAAAATATGTACCGAACAGCGAAATGCGTCTGTACTGGAGAAAACGAACAAAAAGAATCGGTTCAAATGGCGCATAGAATCGCAACTCTAAACGGATATCCCCCCAGTGTGGCCCTGCGCAGATCCAGAGGCTCAGCCGCACGTCGCGAAGAGCAGGAATCAGCAGTTGATGGCAAAATTTCCTTAAAATTGCCCTTCATTTCGGATGAAGTGAGCAAATCTCTGCGAAAATGCCTACGCAAAGCCGGTCAGGAAACCTGTGTCACCATTGCTGACATCCCTCCAAATAACCTCAGAAACCGCCTTATTCGAAACCGTCTATACGACCGTATTTGCACAACTCCCATTTGTGTGGTCTGTCCAACTGGTAGAGAGGGAGATTGCACTGCATGCGGTGTGGTCTATAGAATTCCGTGCCAGCTGTGCGACGAGCAATATATTGGTGAGACTTCGCGGCCGCTCTGGGTTAGAATCAAAGAGCACTTAGACGGCAAGGATAAGCTGCGGGTATCAACAGTTCTGGGGTGTCACCGTGTCAACGCCCACAACGGCGATGATTACCACATCAAGGTCGAGATAATTGCGCGGGGAACCGATACCCCTGCCAGAAAAACCCTGGAGGCATCTTGGATCCAGGCGAGCGACCCAAAAATCAATCGGAAGGGGGACTGCCTATATATAGCTGGAGAGCTCAAGCCCTACCTCAGACTCGCATTCTAACGTCGAGAGGTAGTGGTTTCGTCCCGTGCTCCACTTTCCGCCAACCGTTTCTATGCTGCTGGTCCTCTAGCGTGTTTCCTGGCAAGGTGCGGTAATTTCTTAGTTTTCCTGTTATTGACCATGTTTTGGAAAAATTTTCTCTCGAGTTTCAGTAAGGTTTAGTCGACATTTGGCCGAATAAGCACATTTCTGATTTGATCCTTTCAGGCTCTGAAGACGGCGATCCCGCCGAAAAGTGCGTAAGCCAATAAAGCACCTACCAACCTCGTGGTCCAGTTAAACACTTCAAAAGTAATATACAAAACTTTGAAAGTTAAATACAAAATAGATCTTATTTCTTGATGATTTTCGATAAAATTTTGTGAACAAATGTCTTTGGAAACGCGGAGTTGAATGGTTACAGTGCCGGTTGATGGAATTTCGCGTGGACATTGATATCAGAGCTTTGAATGTGTTGCTAAAATTATAGTACGCACTGTATATTCGTTTCCAATTGAGCCCAATCGAGTACGATCTCCGCGTCTCCGTGGTGCTCAGCGTACACATTCAAGCCACCACACAGTATCTGCCTTACAATAAAGGCAGTATACAAGTTGAAAAATTTGTCGAGATAACAACGTTACCGGGGTCGTATGGCTTCAACTAGAGCGCTTACGGTTTTTGGAGCGTCAGAAACGAGTAAAAACAATTATAAAAAACCAAACCTCTCCAGCCGCTTCGCGGCTGGAGCGATTTAGTCACATCGGACCAGAAAATTTCTCAGTCTCCGCCCATTCGCATTGCAGATTCCACACCCAATACGAACTCATCCAGATCATTTGTTCGACTACGGTGACTTTTGCTAGTTTTTGAACCTTCCGAAGACTTGATATCTTGTACAGACCGTAAAAGTCTGTCAGCTTCGCTATCCCAACTTTCACTGTATAAAACAAAACGACCCCTATCTCCATTTCCATCCGATTTTCGTCAACTTCCCATACTACCAGCTTCAAACCTTCGATTCGTGTCATAAAATCGATACCGCTTTTGATAGTGTAACCGACAACTCTCATCTCGAAGATCTATCTACCTTGTTGCTCGCATTCTAGTTTGAAGGCAGGGTTCGCGATAAAAATAACTTCCGAGCTCTCTTCATGAGAATGTAGATTTGGCCATCACAAAAGTGAAAATAAATGAAAAAACCCGGAAATTCGCGGGAAAAACGCTCAAAAACAAAGTATAACGGCTAATTACCGGTGTCGGCCGGCCCCCTAATTAACGCGATTTTTATTAATGCTTGCTTCTCCGCCATTTATTTTGCTGTTAAAGTAATTAGTAGTCCCCAGAATTGTTTAGAAATTAGTTTAAAAGCAAAATAAAAGTTAACAAAACAGGGTTTTACACAAATCTCGATATCTGGGGGCGGGAGGACACCAAGCCATAACTTGTTCCTAAGCGTTTTTCCTCCAATTTTTTACTCATTTTCACTTTTGTGATGGCCAGATCTACAATTCCATGAGGATAGCTTTACAACCGATTTTATCGAGAACCCTGCCTTTAATCATGTTATGTATTTCACTGTCCTTTTTTTGAAACGACCAATCTATTCAATCACAGAAAATTGGTACTTAGAAAAAACCGGAAAAGCTATGGAAAACTGAAATTTGAAACTCTGAATACGTCTGGAAGTCCGAGATTCAGAGAAGTCGAATTTCGACACCGGGCATTGTCGAGGATGCCAAAAATTCGGTGTTTGTTGAGTGTATTCAAAAGAGAAACAAAATGGCTACTGAAACACTGGAAAAAACTCTTGTCTGGAGATACATGATTTCTTCTGTTCTCACTTTCTGTCCTTGCAGTGTTTCCACAATGAATCACTTCAGTATTTGAACAATCACCTGAAATGTTCATGGCTATTTACAGTTCACCACAATTTCTTGAACGTAAACTTTGCTTCAAGTGTTTACATTTCCGGGCATGGAAACAAAACAATAAATATTAAAATCAAGGAAAATTCGAGCTTTGAAATTCTAAAAAAAACTTGAGAAACAAAATATCCTTGTGAGCTGAGCGGAGCGGATCATGATTTTTACTCGCAGACGGCCTAACTTTGCGCCTCCCCCCCCGCGGTCTGCCAAGCTGCCCCCCCCCCTCTTCCCACAGTGGGATCATCCCAGTGTAGGCTTGACCCTGGACATGAGTCAAAATCAGACACGTGCGAAAAAATCATTTTCAAAAACAG
The DNA here is from genome assembly GCA_029168955.1 of Aplectana chamaeleonis. Classification (NCBI taxonomy): domain Eukaryota; kingdom Metazoa; phylum Nematoda; class Chromadorea; order Rhabditida; family Cosmocercidae; genus Aplectana; species Aplectana chamaeleonis. The sequence goes on from JAPDOI010000173.1 coordinate 95,543, forward strand.
AAGACCGAGCTTTTGAAAATCATTCAATTAACCTGACGTAAATTTCCGAAAATCTTGAAACGGGCCCCAAACACGTTTTGAAGGCAGTGGTCACGATGAAAAGCGTTATCGAAAAAACTACAAAAATCAGCTTAGATCAAAAACAGCTAAAAAACTATGGAGGTAGCGCGGTGAGAAACGGGCTACAATTAGAGTTTCTAGGGCCCAAAGAAGCCAGTTCGTGCACACGTGCACAGCGATGACGAAAAAGATCGCAGTCTCATGCCGAGCAGTCAAAAATCATCGACATTCAGAGGACCATATAAATGCAAATTCAACGAATAAAAACAGTTGAACAATGATAGCATCACTTCAGTCAATGTTTTTGACTAGATGTGTACATAAACTCGAAGGTTCATTGATTGAAATTCAATTTTATGATAGCTGATGTTTTTGATATAAGAGGTCATCGATGCCTATGATGTGGAGTGGGCTCGTCCACCATCAAAAGACAAGAAGGTTCAGGTTTCAAATTTGGCCCAAAAGAGTAGTTTTTCGCGATTTTTCCTTATAGGTCCTACTCCTCGAGACCCAGAAAAGGATTTGGATTGAAAAAGACGACAAGCATATTTGATCGCGACCACTGCCTTTAAGCAAACAACCTAAAGCCCCCATGAAACCAGGAAATTAGATTTATGATTTAGCAGATCCTCACAACATGCATCAGTTAGTTTGGTTCAGCGTCACAGCGGAAGAGCCCTAGATATCAGGTCCTAAAAAATTTAGTAGGACAGGGTAAGCAGTCAAGTCCACGACTGTGGGTAAGGGCTGTAACTGAAGCACTGAATCCATTTTTGAAGATCTGAGTTATACCCGAATTTCGAAAAAATAGAGTTCGATAAGTTTTGAGATTCGCTCTTTTGAATCTTCTCAGGTAAAACTATGTAGTTGTCCAGAATCGGACGAATAGTTGGCGAGAATCATTCGACAATCGAGACGTTGTCCAGAAAGTTGATAGAAGTTGTTGAGAATTCCGAGGTTCGCAGTATTTGTCGAGAATCGCGGCCGATTTGTTCAGGATTTCAGAAAAAGTTGCCGAGAATTCGGGGGAACATGTGTTTGCCGAGAATTCGGACAGATTTCACGACTACTCCTTCCTAAATTGAGAGGATGTTTCGAGTATGTCGAAAATTTCCCAAGAATTCAGGACCTCATTTCAGAACTCTCTGTACACCACATTATTCGAATGTTGCGACTGCTGTTTTGTTCTTTTCTTTTCGTGTGGGACCTCTGTTGTTTTTTCTTTTTTTTTCTCCATTCTTCTAACTGGTTATCAGTTATAATGTATTGCACCGATTTCTTGAATATCAAACTAGTTTTTTGGAATTTTTATCTTCTCAAAAAAGCGAACATACCAAAACACGGGATTTTTATGTTAGTGAATGATCGGTACTTGCAGCACTCGGATTTAAAATATATTATGCAAGAAGTTACCCAAGAAATAGCAGAACAACTTTCGGAATAAAGACTGCTAATTCGATTAAATCTCGAATGATTTAGTTCTGACCGAAATTTGCTACTCTAAACTTTGCAATGGTTGTTTAGTATTATAATGACGTACAGTATGTGGACTTAAAGGCAGCATACACGCTCGTAAATTGGTTGGGATAACAATGTGAATCGAATTGCATGGCCTACAGCATAATGCCTACGCATTTTGAAGTATCAAAAATGACCCACAATGCCGCTACATGAGTTAGAATTTAGCCCCGCCCTGTATTTTCACGCCCCCTGTATTTGCTCTTTTGCTCCAAAGCAGGGTCGCTGGGTCATCTTCGCCGTCAGTGACGTGTGTGGTTCACTTGTTAGGCAACCTACCAACAGTACCAACGGTGAATATCACCCAGCAACCTTGCGTTGCAGGAAAAGGGCAAATACAGGGGGCGTGAAAATACAGGGCGGGGCCAACTTCTAACTCATGTAGCGGCATTGTGGGCCGTTTTTCACACTTCAAAATGCGTAGGCGTTGTAATCTGGGCCATACCATTCTATTTCCGGAGCTATCTCAATTACGTTTACGAGCGTTTAAGCTGCCTTTAAGGCGGATCCACACCTGTAGCCAGCGGTTTGGCCGCTGGCTGCAGGTGTGGCCCGCCAGAAGTCCACATTTTGCGAAGTATTGGTCGCGAGAGTAGGATATTTGAGTCCAGCGTGGTCGATTTACTCTATATACAAACTTTCACCGCCTAAGATGGAGGCTAAACACCGCTACAGTATAATGGCTCACACCTTTCTCAGGTGTGGTCCCGCCGGAAGGCGGCAATTTTGAGAACTAGGAGCGGCGAGAGTAGAATATTCGAGTCCAGCGTGGTCGAATTACTCTCTACTCAAACTTGCACCGTCTTAGATTAATTCCGACGACCACTAAATTGATAGGCCAATAGCGGACAAGGCCAATAGCGGCCCATGTTGAACGATTTTGTAGACCCACAGTATATACGATGCACAGTTTGCCTCTGCCAACAAAATCGAATAACGCAAACAGAGTGGGGTAAAACCATCCACGTGGGCTTCTCCCAGCGTTGTTACCATTGGTTGGGTAGGAGCTTCAATCTTTGATAAGTACGTACAGTTGTACATGTGCATAACTGTGTGTTAACTGTCGAGAACCTGTCAAGGAGTTGTCGGGAATCGGACGAGAAGTTGTCGGGCATTGTCGAGAATCGGAGAAAAGCTGTCCAGAATTCTCTAGAGTTTGCGAAAGTTGTCCTGCATTCGTACGCCTGCAGGACAACATTCCGTCCGATTCTCGACAACTAGTTTTACCTGAGTTGAAATCTCGAAAATATTTCAAAATTTCACGAACAAATACCTTTCGATTTTCGTTCGACCAAGATTTGTTTCGAAGTTGTACAGCTACATATAATGCAAAGGTGCTGGCAGCAGACGTGATTCGTACGCCGTAGCAAGTCAAGGATACGTAATCTGAAACCTCCACCTCACCTTAGTCTGAAGCCTATCCTGTGCTGTTTCGACAGAGCGTGATTTTCGCATGCCGAAAAATCCTTGCTTTTCAGGTGGACAGTTGTCGATCGCCTCAAAGGCTCGAGCCATCAGACGAACTGAAGGCTGGCCACCACGAGCAAGCTCTTCTCGTCGCACCCGACACAGTATATTCGTTCCTGCAACATGCTTGGCATCCAAAAGTGCTGCCTACAGAGTCATCAGAAAAACCCCTAACCTCCTCTTGTGCTAGAGTACAGTGCAGCGTTGTTGCTTCCATCGAATGATGACGTTCGTGGGAGCGCTCGCATAAAAGCTGCTCCATCCGAATTCTTGTCGCAGTCCAAGTTTTTTCCATCGTGCATGGATACATCGTAAGGTCCTGCAATTCTATCTGCTATCAGTGTGTTCTGACTATGGAAAAAGAATTCTGCCTGGATATGAATCTACAGCTGCACAACCTGACACCTGGCAGCGTCTGTAGTTCGGTAGGGACAAGTTGAAGAAAAGACAATAAAGTTCTCGATAACACGTCCGAAAAACTGAGAGAGAAATGCATATTTTCTGCCTAAATTGCGCACAAACCTGCCACAACACAGGAGGGATTCTGGCTTGGACGTTTTATCAGATGTCGTCCCAGACGAGAGTTTCCACTTCGGCCGTCCCTGAAATTATATTAGTGCAAGACGTTGGTTTGAAATTCGCTTGACAAGCCGATGGTTCTCCCTTCGAACAGTTGCACAGACAATGAGTATGCATGCAGCTGTACTGCTCCGGAGAAACTACCATGATATCGCGCACACCTATCACGATTTCTTGGAATGATAGCTGCGGTTTAGCGTAACAAGCGTCGTACTGTGGTGCTGGCGTCCCCAACCCAAGAACATGTCAGCTAAGCTTAGGCAAATACCGCGAGACTTTTTGAAATTTCGTGGTAGGTACACTTCAAAGCAGCGTTCACGATGGATTTCGTTCTGCGAAATCTCGGTTTTTTGACTTTCTAAACCCGAATATGTCATTTCTACAGACACAAGCCTCCTCTTGCTTAGATTTACTGAGAGTAGCAATTTTTTTTTATCACCTGTGTCTGAATCCAACCATGGTAGAGAACTTGGAGAAAATTTGGGACGTCAAAAGTGGTTCGCAGCAATGTCAAATGAGCGATTTGACTGCAGCCCTTCCAAGAAGGGCCGCACTCCCTCTCAGGAGCTGGTAATATTTGCAGCTGCTCGCTGTACATGATAAATAGTTCGAAAAACCATCCCAGATTTTTCGCTATCTATTCTTTTCAAACTCAAAACCGTGTAGTAATCATCGATAACTTCTATCTGTTCTCCGATACACACGATCAGCCGCTTCCCGAAATTCAGAATGCTGGTGGCAAGGGCTTTCCAATAGTGTGTTTGCTTGTTTAAGTTGGGATTAATCTTTACACAAGGCGTCGAGTTAATCGCAAAACGCTTGGCTCCGGGCGAGATTGAACCAGCATATTCATTTTCCGGGGGAGCGCCTTATCGCACTGCACCACCGAAGCCCCAGCGCCGCTCTCACTCAACTGCTCGGTGATCTTCACCGAAGCAAACATCCTTTCACCCGCATAACGGGATGAAACGGGTATACCGTCAGAGACTATCTATCAGTCGTATACCTGTCAAGATGTTGTCCTAGTTAAGTCTTACACGATTTTTGGAGTTTTTTTTTCCGTAACTGCAGTTTAACGTCGCACACGTTATGGTATGTTTCTTTGCTTCGGTGAAGATTTACCGAGCAGTTAAGTGAGAGCGGCGCTGGGGCTTCGGTGGTGCAGTGCGATAAAGCGCTCCCCCAGAAAGGGAATATGCTGGTTCAATCTCGCCCGGAGCCAAGCATTTTGCGATCAACTCAACACCTTGTGTAAACATACCATAACATGCACTGCGACGTTAAACAGCAGTTACGGCAAAAAATCTCCAAAAATCGTGATGGGATAAATCCTTCGGTTTCTCAGATCTAAAGGAGTAATTAATCGCTAGTCCCTCGCTTTGTGTATCTGCGTCTCTGCCTCTCCGCGCCCAGCACACCGCCACTTTTGATGGTGTCGAAAGCGCACTGTCTTGCCCGTCTCGCTCATGCGCGAAGTCCGCGCGAAATGGATCGATTTCCATGGGCAGAGTTTCACTCGGGTGACGATAGGAGCGGGGGTCAAATCAGGCAGGCTGAAAAGAATGTCACTCCAAGGGGCTACTTACTAAATATCAACGTCTGGAATTTAGTGTAGAGAATTGAGCCTTACGTATGGTCCCCAGATCATCGGCTCATTCCTACCGCAGCGTTGAATCATAACGCGGCGCGGTTGACGCCATGCGATGCTATACCATGCGGTAATTCATGACCCACGTAGTTGGAATCTGCCAGGCTTTCAAAGAATCATCTTTAAAATTTTTCTATATGCATGGCGACAAATGACATAGATTACTGAAACATCGCACACAGTCTGTTTCAACATCAAGATCGAGGCGCGCCTAGCTCCATGTTTATGCGAAGCGTCCGTTCGCGGCTTGCTCAGAGTCCTGCGCCCAAGTCTTTTTTATCATAGTTCTCATCTTCAGTGTAATAGTACTGCTAAGCCAAGTACTGTCGTTCTCAGGGTCAGATTGCTGTCCGCATTTGCGTACTACGGCTGATTCATCATGCGACATGTGATAATCGCGCTGGGACCACTTGGGTCCCGGCACGATTCACCTTTCTCTTAGCACGATTATCACGTGTCGCATCATGCAACTGCCGTGGTCCGCGATTGCGGATAGGAATTTGGCTCCGAGAGCGGTAGTAATTGAAATCTATCACAAATCTGCCGACATCAAGACTGCGCCTCACGCGGCTTGTCGCATACACGACGCTTCCGCTCGCGCGGACTTTTCGGTTCAAAAAAAAAACCTTTTTTAATTTTTTTTGGTATTCGGGCATTGACCTATTGCTCATTCTAATCGCCGCGGTGCAGCACAACGCAATGCGGCCGAATTTATGCAACAACGCTTTGCACGGTCGATCTTCTTCGTCGCGTTTTGGAATTGCTACGTCTTTCAATTCAAATTTTCCACGCAACTCTTAATATCGAATCTACGGCGCACGTGACGCGACCGCTCGCTCGGAGTCGCGTGGATGACTACTGGCGTAATCATTTATTTATTCGAACAAACAACAAAATCGTGAATAGTCGAAGTACATTCTTGAACAAATTCTCATCAAAATCGAACACGTCTTCACTACGTGGATCATGAATGCCTATGAATAACTTACGGCGTGGTATAGCATCGCATGGCGTCGACCGCGCCGCGTTGTGATTCAACGCTGCGGTGGGAATGAGCCGATGATCTTGGGACCATCTGTAAAGGTCAATTTTCTACACTGAATTCCAGACGTTGATATTTAGTAAGTAGCCCCTTGGAGCGACTTTCTTTTCAGCCTGTCTTTAGTCGCTGATTTGACCCCCGCTCCTATCGTCACCCAAGTGAACCTCTGTCCATGGAAATCGATCCATTTCGCGTGGACATCGCTCATTGAGCGAGACAGGCAAGACAGTGCCTTTCGACACCATCAAAAGTGGGGGTGTGCAGGGCGCGGAGAGACAAAGACGCAGAGACACAAAGCGAGGGACTAACGATAAATTACTCCTTTAGATCTGAGAAACCGAAGGATTTATCCCAACTTAAACAAGCAAACATTACACCATTGGAAACAGGGTTCGGCGCGGGGTGTGGATATCCACACCGGGGGGTCTGAGCTGCGCAATGGTGGAGGGAGGGGGGTCTGAGCTCCTCCGGGAGATCACATGAACCATTGTGACCGTGGGTAGTAGGTATACTGTTTAGAAATATTTTTGCGAATAAATCGGTAATACCGTCCAATAAACATGAAACCTTGTAGTAATTAAATTAACGTAAATGTTGAAATTATAGTAAAGGTTCTCCTACGATTCAATATAAGACATATAGGTTCTGAGCGTGTATCCTGGATAGTTGTGCACTGAATTGCAAATAAGAACAGATTGGAAGCTACGAAATGTGGCGGAACAAAAGAGAGGACACGATGAATAAAGTTATTGGCAAAGGCGAAGACGACGAGATGTACAAAAGAAATAAATATGTTTTCAGAGAAGAACAGGTCACTTTAAATGTATGGAAAACACGCTTTAATAAGTGGTTGGATACGAAAATAGGTGCTTCAACATTATCCAGACCAGACATCCGAAAAACCTCGTCCGTGATCCTTTTCAATGTCAATGTCTTGTTTTTTTAGAATGGTTGTTCTTCTTTAAATTATACACCTTTCAGAATAGGTTGATCCTTTTGTTTTAATTTTTCTACAAAAACAGACAATTAACACTCCTGGGAGGAGGTCCGAGAAAATCGCCAAAAATTTGACCAATTAACGCATCTGGGAGGGGGTCTGAGAAAATCGCCAAAAGTTAGCTTTTAGAGGGGGGGGGGAGGTGAGAAAATTTAGCCTTGTCCAGACCTCGCGCCGAACCCTGATTGGAAAGCCCTTACCACCAGCATTCTGAATTTCGGGAAGCGGCTGATCGTGGGTATCGGAGAACAGATAGAAGTTATCGATGATTACTACACGATTTTGAGTTTGAAAAGAATAGATGGCGAAAAATCTGGGATGGTTTTTCGAACTATTTATCATGTACAGCGAGCAGCTGCAAATATTACCAGCCCCTGAGAGGGAGTGCGAGCCTTCTTAGAAGGGCTGCAGTTAGATAGCTCATTTGACATTGCTGCGAACCACTTTTCACGTCCTAAATTTTCTCCAAGTTCTCCACCATGGTACTTTATCAGTTGTAGATCAGTTACTTATACGATTGCTGACAGCAAATTGTGCCAGAGGACTGTCGTAGTGCCGGCCACTTTTGATGGAATTCGAGACATTCGACCTCATATGTATGGCTTTTAACTTACTTACTTAAAGGCAGCGTTCACGATAATCTTAAATTTTGAGATTATTCGCTATATTGATTAAGTGGCCCCGGGTAGAACTACAATTACGTAGAAATGGAGAAAAACGCACCAGAAGTACGCGAAATCCTTTACTCTCACCACGCCTCTTTACTCTCTCAGGAACTCTTTGTTGTGACACTGAAATCTTTTGTGGACCCGTCATTTGCAATTTCCTACTCTCTGTTGCTCCGTTCTTTCCTTGAGACCCTAACTAATCCTGCTTTGCATAGAATATTCTTCTATTTTCGATTGACCCTATTTTCCACCGGTGAGAACCACCATGAACATGCTCATCCAACCGGACAACTAGTCCATGTTATGAAATGATGTCGCTGAAGAACGGCGTTTTATTGCGTTTCTCGTCGTTTCTTCATTATTTTGGTAACACTTGGAGACCAACGGATTGTTCTATGTGAAAAACTCGGGGACGAAAATCATTTAAAGGCAGTTTCCACGATGAATTTCGTCCTGGGGTTTTGGCCGGAAATCAAAAGTTCAGTTTCTCCTTGGAGCCTTGGGGTCGAAAGAACGAACGAAAACGAGCCCAAAAGAGCTTCATACGACTCCGAAGTCCGCTCGCGCTAGCCCTTCCGCTCGCGGTCGAGTTTTCCGAGGAACAGTTTGCTCCGCTACTACATTAGCAATGGAGCGCGAGCGCTGCTGAGTTTTAGCATTAGGGCGCATTTGCACGCTGTCTATTTCAGGCCCATGCCCGCGCAACTGATCCACCGTTGAAATGTCGCTTTCAAGATGAAGAGCTGATTTTGGATGTTTCGCAGCGTTTTTCATGATTCACTGATGAAACAGTCCGACTCTAAACCTTTGTTTTCTGGTGGAAACTCGAAAACTATTTGTATCGTGGACACTGCCTTTAATCGGTTGGCTTTCGCCTGACGCGGTCATTCCGCATCTTCACCAAGAAGAGCCGTTCTAGTCAGCCGTGTCCATTTGTCACGGTCCTCAGCCACAATTTGAACACAATCCATCCACTGGTCGCTATTCCACTTCCTGCGAAGTAAAACATCGCGCCTGAAATGCCTTACAATGCCGAGTGATTTCAAATCCTCCTTCACCACATCCGTCCAAAACTTTCGCCTACGTCCAGGTGGCCGTTTCCAGACGGGAGTTGAAAGCATTCTTAAAGCGTGTTGTACGAGACGACCCGGCGTTCTTCTTAAAATATGCCCCAACAGATACAGACGACCTTCCGTTGCCGCTTGAGATGGCATTGGGAGATGTTGGCACCTCCCTCGTGTCAAACGCTGATGTAAGGCGTCAATCTCGTTGTAGAGATCTTCGTTGTGGCACATCCGCGGCTAGAAACAACCGAGCAAACGTCTAAACAGCTTTCTCTCCGTGCAATCCAACCTTTCCATCTGCGTCTTCGGTGCTGCCCACGTCTCCGATCCGTACATCATGATAGGGCGAATAGCGGATAAGTAGACGCGCAACTTGACTTCCTTCGCGATGGGGGTAGACCACAAACACTTGGTTAGAGAATTAAATGCAGACGTAGCTTTCGCACATCGTTGTCGAATATCCGCTGCATAACTACCATCGTTCGTCAGCAAACAGCCCAAATAACAGAAATCGTCCACCAGTTCGATACGTTGTCCGTCCACACAAACTCCAGCTGAAGGCCTCTGAGAGACCCACATCTGCTTGCATTTGTCCGGACGAAGACGAAGTCCATAGGCTGCGGCATACTTGGCGAAACGAGCTTCACAATCCTTTGCAGTTCTGCGTTGTCTTCAGCGAATAACACAATACCGTTGGCGAACTCAAGGTCGACAAGAGAGCGTCCTGATGGTGTTAGGATCACGTCCGCAAGAAACTGTTCTCCAACTCTACGCAAGATATCATCAACGGCAAAGTTGAATAGAAAAGGTCTTGCTACAGCTCCTTGCCTTACTCCTGTTCTCACCTCGAAAGCTGACGTAAGCCCGACAGGCGTACGAACTGCTGCTGTTGTTCCTTCGTTCATGTCCTCGATTAGTCGAACATACTCTTCCGGGACTCCATCGGCTCGCAGAGCGTTGAGCAATCGATCACGATGAGGAGAGTCGAATGCGGCTTCAAAGTCCAAAAAAGCAAGCTGTAATGGCTTCGAATACCGCTGCCACAATTCAATTACTCTTCTCACGACGAACACTTGGTCGGTAGTCGATCTTCCAGATCGAAAACCGGCTTGCTCCTCTCTGGTCGTTTCCCCACGATATTTGATGAGTCGCTCGAGAATCATACGTTCCAAAACCTTGTACATCACACGCAGTAGAGAGATCCTCCTATAGTTCTTGGGCTCCGCGACGGATAAGTTCTTGTGAATGGGTGCGATGATCGCATGTCTCCACGAATAGGGTATAATTTCGCTAATCCGTATGGCACGGATGGCGTTGGTCATTTCACGAATCCCAGACGGAGGAAGAGCTCTCAGCATTTCAGCAGTGACGTCGTCATCTCCACCTGCCTTTTCATTCTTTATTTTCCGGACACAATTCAAAACTTCATCCTCAGTCGGCGGTTCCTCACTGACACCGTAATGTGCTCTCTGAACATGCGGGAGCTCTGGTACTGATGGCGCTGGACGATTCAGTAGTGAACTGAAGTAATCCTTCCATACTGGCAGCGTCACATCACCAACTGCAACTCCATTCGAAGTGTTCAAGACAGGAGAACATCTCTTGATCTTGCCGCTATACTGTCGTAACAACGTGCAGGGTTTCCTCGGGTTCTTCTCCTCCCAAGCCTTCTCAAACTCCTTAGCTCCACACGTCCGTTTTCGTTCGCGGTCACTTTGAAGCTGCAGACGCAACTTCCTGCTCAGTCGCTTCTCCTCTACAAAGTTTCCTGCAGTTCGGAGAACACATACTCTGTTGTAGGTAGACGTCGTTTCCTCTGAGACGTAGGCGAACTTCTTTTCAGGCTGCGCGACCGTGAGTGCATGTTTCGGAGCGTCCTGGATGCACTTGACGAAAGAGTCCGTGTCGCAAAGTTTCCCCTTAGTCCGTACTCCAATATAAATAGAAACGCGTTGTCAGAACTTCCTTCTGCACTATTCATCCCTGAAACTTGTCATATCAATCCTCTGGACAGGCTTAGACCCTCGCTTCCTCTTATGGATCCTCGCAGTGATGTTCAACGGAACTGGACGGTGATCCGAATTGAATGCGACATCCCACACAGCTCTAGATCTTCGATTGTCCGAAACTGGAATATTCCTCGTCAGAACATAGTCAAATATACTTTCAAAGTTGTCGTCTTCCGCTTCCGCTGCTCTTCTGGAGATAGCTGGGTTGATCCCTGCCACGTAAGCTGATGGCGGCGATGATTCCTCTTAAATGTCGATGCAATAATCAGACCACTGCGTTCACAAAAGTCGACAAGGCGGTAGCCATTGTCCGATGTTTGCTCCACTGGGTAGAACCATTTACCGAGTACTTCGGATTCCTGATCAAGTTTTGTCTTCGCGTTTGCGTCGACTTCCACGACAACAGCATGTTGACAAGGTATCATGGCTAGCAACGTATTGAGTTCCACGTAGAAGGCATCCTTGGAATTGTCTTCGGCGGTTTCGGTAGACGCATGTGCACTCACTATCCACAGATTGAATCCTCTGCGACCCCGCAGTCGCACAAATGCATTCCTACACGACGTTGAGCCGACTTCCTCGATCATACCATTGTAGTCCTTCCTTACAGCTATCGCACAGCCTCCCACTCTCCTATCATCAGCGTCACCGCAGTAGATGGCGTTCTCTCCGACGTTGATGACGGGTCTATCCTTGAGGCAAGTTTCCTACAAAGCAGCAAACGGTGCATGGAAATAGCTCAGAAGTCTGGATAGCGCAGTTATTTGGATATCACGCGACAGCGATCGACAGTTCAGGGCGGCGAAATTGTGGCTTGTGGCCAAAGACTCCATGAATTCTCTAGGTACGGATCCTAAGGTGTTACGGACCAAAGGCCTTAGCTTGCCGGACGGCGACAAGTTTATGCAATCTGCGGGACACTTTCGCGATATAGTTGTGCACGCTATATCGCTCGAACGTCCCCTGTGTACATTCAAACGTCTGATGGGTTCAGTAGAAGCAGGGGCACCAACGAGCAGGTACCAACAGACTTGTATACACACCCCCGAACTCATATAAATATCTTCACAATAGTGCGTTGGTGACCCAACCAACTCACCCTACGTTCTCAAATGGGTGCAGCCAATCATTCCAACTCAAAAAAAAACGGTGAGCGGTTTTCAGCGCGTACGATGCAGTTAACCACCGGCAGAGAAGCATAGCTCACCCAAAAGCGCTATGCACTGGCATACTGGCTACGGAACGAATACTCATCGATGACTGGCTGATGTTGTCGTAAGTTCCTTCGCACTCGCTCACTGACGGCGCGTACCCATCTCTGCCGATTGATGGCTGTGCTGATGGACAGCGCTCGTCGCTGAAATTTTCAAAAATTAATCACTAATCCACGTGTCTATGTATGGTCTCCTTGTCAGAATTACTCTAGTGAATGAACCAGGCGCGATCATTCCGGCTGGCAGTGCGGCGTCAGGCCGGGATATATTTTTGGCCGAGATTGATGGTGAACACTGCGTCGCGTCGCTCGTCGCTGGGAGTATGATCCCAGTGCATACTCCGTCGCGGGTGCGACGGCGTCGCCGCGACCCCGAGTGCTCGACGACGAGATAAGTTGTTGGTGAATAGGCTTGACGCAACATTACGTCCCTTTCCAAATGCCAATATACGGACCAGATCGTTCAGGACTTTTGCATAGCTCTCAATTTCGCCACTCTTCATTTTGATCCTCGACATTATGAATTCTGATTCATTTTTCCGCGATCTAATGTTAGAATTCAATTCATCTCTTCGTCTTAATGTCAGTAGCATGGACGTGCCATGGGTATACAATGCATATATCTAATGTGTGAGTTTCATGGACAATTCTACACATTTGATGATTTTCTACCGTAATCATATAAAGAAGACTCGAGGTACATATTGCATTTTTCTTTTGGGTAAACATTTCCGAGGGTAGAGATTATTCGCGCTGCTGATAGATCGCGGCGAAATCATTGGAGCCGTGGAATTCCTTGTGAGAAACGGTGAACATTTTCCAAGCGTGCACGGTTTTACAGGTATATAACGGAATTCACTGAATTTAACCAACTTTCCATATTCCAAACCGTCCAAATTATCCGAAATCGACGATTCACCCAAAAATGTCGTTCAAATCTGAAGGCTTTGATTATCACTACTCTTTGCATGCCCCCTGATTTCTGGTAAATAATCAGACCTCACAAGCACCTGAAAATCAAAAGCAAATGGCAATGCTCGTCTCAGATCAAAACGATTATTATAATTATCATGAAAGGCGTAAAATTGTTTTGTGAAAGTGAAACAGTGAAAAACTACTTCCAATATATCTGTGGCATCAACCTTTTGAAACAAATGGGATATCTGAGGGAAATTACAGAACATTCACGAGCAACCGACGGCTTCGAATAGGCGCCAGTTTTCAATAAGAACATTGAACAAAACGATATGGGGACATCAACCGCTTACAAAAGTTGAAAACAAACAAATTTATGCCTCCGAGTACAGGGTGCTTTGAACTATGTCGCGATGTCGCAGTCAGAGGTGTGCGGAAATTTCTGTTTTCTGATTTCTGTTTTCTGGCCGTTTTGGCCTTTCTGTTTTGTGATATCTGTTTTCTGAAAAACCTGCAAAAATCAGAAAAAAATCAGAAAAAACAACGAAATCCGGATCTGTGGAACAGCGCAGCTTATCTAGTCCTTTACGAGGTACGATTTGTGTTCAATGGTGCAATTGCTGTTAAGGGCAGGGTTCGCGATAAAAAATAGTTTATTGTGGTATCTTTTTGAGAAGGTAAGCCTGGTCTTCACAAAAATGAAAATAAGTGGAAATCCGAAGAAAAAACGCTTAAAAACAAGCTATTGCTGGGTCTCAGCCCGCCCCCAATTCAGTAGATTTCTGAAATTGCTTGTTTTGTAGTCTTTTATTCTGCATTTAAAGTAATTGCTGGACACCGAGAGACTACTAACTTTTTTAGCGGCAAAATAGAAGGCGGAAAATACGCATTTATAAATAACCTGTTAGTTGGGGGTGTGCGCACCCACCAATTAGCCGTTCTGACTTGTTTTTGTGCATTTTTATGCAACTTCTCCCATATTTTCACTTTTGTGATGGCCAGACCTGCATTCTTATAAAGAAAGTTCAACAATCGTTTTATCGCGAACACTGCTAACGCACTCGTAGTGTAGTACTTTGGCACAATAGGGGTATCATCCCAGGGAAGAGCACGAATTCAACATCCCCTTGTCAGCAGCTGATGCAGTTAGTAGTTCGCAGCAGCTGCTGGTGACAGCGAGGGGTTGAACCCGATGTCTGTCCTAGGATGCAACCCTTATTGTGCTGAGGTACTACCATACGGGTGAGTGCTCTGAGAGTTTTGGCCGAGCAATAGCCGATAAATAGCCACAAAATGCCTGATTTTCGCGTAATAGCCGAGAACAAGGTTGTGTTAGGAAAATAGCCGGTTACCGCGAAATAGGCGTCAAATAGTGGTCGTCGAGAAACAGCCGCGAAAATGCTCTCAGAGGGGAGTATAAGACGCATTGTTGAGGCAGATTTGGATGTCAACACCGCCGTAGGTTAAAGGCATCGTACGCTCAGAAAACCGTATATTATTTTTTCATGTTTTTGTGTAGCTTGGCCTCTCTAGTGAACGAAAATGTCGAAGGGGCCCATGAAAAACCTTTATTTGTAAAGAAAAGTCAATAGGAACACATTGCAAATATACATTTGAATTTGGCGCCAAAATGGTTTTTGACGTTTTTACACCTTTGGAGGCCTCGTCACGGTCATTTTCGAAGTATTTCGGCATGTGGAAATTGTGCCGTAACTGTTTTTCATGTTGTTTGACGGTTGCATCAACATTCTATGAAAAACTGCTAGATGACTGGTGAGAATTGGTGGCGGATCCTCATCCTAAATCGCTTTCAACCTCATAACCCTACGTTCTTGAGGCGCCAAAGTTTCCCAGTGTGGTCTACCGCGCTCATTCATGAAATTGAGCCTGAAAAAGGAAAATTGGTTTCCAGCGCGAACGATGCCTTTAAGCTACCCTTGTTCTCTCGGTTATTCCTCGATTATCTCGCGAACAACATGGTCGCAGCCACCTAGCAGCCAAGAAATAATCAAGAAATACTCGAGAAACAAATCGACAGGATCAGTTGTTGAGCCTGGTGGGCTATTTCTCGGCCAAGACTCTCAGTGTGTCTTTAATGATGTTGTATCCGTCATTGACGCGTCGTTGCTACTATCAAAGCGTTATAGGTCATCTGTGCAGTTCCGTAGATATTATATTACAAATATGACAAAGGTATTCAGAATCACATCCCCTCTTCACTTGAAAAAAAGTTAAAATGCAATGAGTATTTTTTCTGAAAGTTTTCTGTTTTCTGATTTCTGTTTTCTGGCCGTTTTGGCCTTTCTGTTTTCTGTTTTCTGACAAACTCGATTTTCTGTCTTCTGTTTTCTAAAATTTTTCAAAAAATTTCCGCACATCCCTGGTCGCAGTGCAGTGCACGACGACACGACACACCATCCAGCTGACGCTAAACAGCGCGCAAATTGTGGAAAAGTGTGGATTGGCCGCGACACGAAGACGACACCGTCGCGCGTAACAGCTCCCACTAATTTCGCCGCGCGCGACGGCTATCAGTGTTGGACGCGATCGATTGCAGCGCTGGGCGCGGCGGGTTGCACCAGTCCGTACACCGCGACCCCGTTGCCGCGACACAAGTATGCACTAGGCCTTAGCGACAGCACCGGCCAACGAGGTGTCGATCATGCGCGACGATCTACCTAAGCGGCACCGTTCACTTATTAGACTGATCTCTACAAGGTGACTCTACAATCTGCCCCAAACCTTTTTGAGAAGAGGGAGCCAAGTTCTAGTTTCGAAAGAGCCTCCAACGGCGGTAATCGCGCTCTTTGGGAACCTATTGTTGATATTTGTGAATATTCCTCATGAAGAAACCTCGATATAACTGTTTGAGCATCTTCGTCTCGTATAGCGATAAGTTGGTTGATAATATATCGTATTCCGTCAGGATTTCCTTCCATTTCTGATCTTCCATTACGTCGAACTGGATCTGTGACGAATCGCAACTGAAAACATTAATTCGTCTTGAAGCCGAAAATCATTACCCCGATGAAGAAGGAAAAGCATATGTCAAAACATATCACCTAGAAAAAGCAGTGAAACTATTGTGCTATTAAATGAGTCTGCACTCATTCTGGCGATATCCTTCCGGATGTGTTTGTTTACTCTCATTGTTTTCAATTTTTTTTGTGTTCGGCATTGCTCTTATATTTTCTTTTTTTCATCAATGTACAACATCCAGCATGTTACACTCTTGATTATTTATTTGATAGTTGTTTTTGGCGCGTTCATCTAAGCGCCATGAATAAATAGAAAAATAAATATGGGTGCTACTGTCTATGCTTCCGCCGCCGAGCCGTGCGGCGAAGTGCAGTTCAACTATATCGGTCACGCGGCACGTTTAGAGTTCGTCTGCACAAATTTTGTAAAAAGCGCCGCACGCGGCCGTGCTGCCACGCAGCCCAAGAGGAGTAGGCGGAGCGGCGGCCGCTCGGCGGCGATGATATCAAAATAAAGGATAAGATTTCAGAATCGGAATCGTCAACGATAAGTCGGTGTAGGTAGGGTTAATTCAACTACGAGATATTAATTTTTTTAAAGAAGATAACAGGGGAGCACATATAATCCGGTTAGAACTAATCTAAACCCATTAGCTTATCACCTAGTGTAAGTCATATATAGAGTTCACGTAACGAATCTAGTCTGATGAGTGGAAGGGGCTGCGACGGTAGTTCGCCGCGCGCTAATTGAAACCCCGTTGGTCAAAGATGCCGCCAACTACGCACGGCCGGCCACCTGGTTCATGCGTCAGACTAAATTGAATGCGGAAACCTTATCATATACAGTAGCGGGCATGAATCTATTGACACGGCCCTTTCACGAATATATTTTCATACATACATACCTTGGCTAGGCCTCAGCGAAACTTGATGAAATCTTACTAGAAAACCTCGCATGGTGTACCCCGGATCAGAAAGCTGATAAATGTTTTCTAGTCAACTCTGGCATGCCCTCTTGGAATCTGAACTTGGATTTTGCTACGGACATCTGCAAAAAAAGTTATAGCCTGTCAGAGTTCGTAATTCCCGCCTTTTTCTATCAAAAACGCGCATAGGTGTTTGCGAAATCCCGGAACGGACCTCATGCTTGTGTTCAGCGCCCGAAACTACACCACTGAGCAAATTTTGGATAAAGGCACATTTTCCAAACCTTGCACAGACTAACAAGGAAGTATAAAAAGCGCACATAGGTCGGATCTACCAAAACGACAAGTATCGTTAGTATCTCTTCTGGCTCAGTAGTGAAATTGCGCAGTATCCCGACCCGAGCTGCAGGTTCTAAGAAGTTACAAGCTTAAAGAGGTAGTTTTTTGTGCTTTTTGTACCTTCCAAATAGCGCATCAGTCTTCGTTGTAAACGGACCTCATAAATGTGTTCAGCGCTCAAAACTACAATCCTGAGCAAAGTTGGGGTGAAGGCACATTTTCCATACTTTGTCCAGACTGACAGCGTTTTGGATTTGCACGATTTTTCGGTTGGGCGTTTATTTATATCGATTACAGAGCTCTGGAAGCGTTTAAAAACATGTTCCAGATTTGACTTAGAATTCTGCCCGGAGGGTTTTTTTGGTTCGCTGATCACGATTCTGTGGTTTATGAGTCGATTTTCCAACGGTTTCGGCTAATATCGTTTGAAGCTTACCAACCGGGGACAACTTCGAGGGAAAAACGCCGCTCTCAAGATTTCCGGATTTCTACGATAGATGTGTCTCAAAATTATTCGCTAAGGATTATCTGGAGTGCTAGACACGAGTCTGGGGTCCGTTTATCGATTTTTTGCAGACTACTGTAGACTTCGGTGGGTATACGGTAGTTTGGACAAAAACTCAGATTTTACTCAAAATTTGTATACGGGGGTTTTTCGGGGTGAAGAAGGTGAATTCAACGTCCGTTTGTAGATTCTCAAAATACTAAGGCGGGTTTTACCTCTTAAATAGCATATCACCTACAGTAACCTACAATAAACCTCAGAATTTTGACAAACAGACCCCAAATTCGTTTTCAGCACATTAGATTACCCATGAAAACACGTTCTGAGCAGAATCTGAATTTTTTTTCAAAAAACCCCAAAAAGTTTTTATGGGTACCCTTGCATTTTCGCGAAACTTCAAGAACGTTTTGGAACCAGCTGCTCGCGGCGGGACTCTGCACATTTTTACTATTCAGCCGCGAGAGATACTAACGATACTAGTCGTCTTCAGGTCCGATCAAGGCGTTCGTTGTATACTTCCCTTGTGAGAGCGTTTTGAACTTGTGAAGATTTTCGGTTGGGCGTTTATTTCCAGGCAGGTTATTTGGGGCGCTGATCACAAACCTCGGGTTTACTTGACTATTCTCCGAGCTTTTCGACTTGAATCGTCCGAAGCTTCCCTGGGGAGGTGTTGTGAGCAACCGAATCTTATATAAAGTTAATTTATTTTACACTATTTTCCAACTTTCGAATATGCATATGAGTATTGGCCTGATATCTCTACAACATTTTAGCTACCGCTTATTGCCAGCCGCCCCAGTGTTGTGGATACACAACCTTGTGAATGTATATCTAATATAAAATATATAGATTAAGGCAAATGGTATTGAATACTAAGAATCAGAAAGGTCATAAAACATTGTATAGTTCATCCATAGCCCAGACACCATTTACAACTCTGCCGTTAGGCATCGTATCCAGAGGGTGGTGTCTGGTAGGCTAATTACACGCGGGTGTGCCTCATAGGTGCCGCTACAATTGATAGATGAGATATTGCTTGAGGCTCGGTGAACCATGTGAATATATGTGTAATTACAACTTTGTATGATACTTGTTTGTGGGGCCGCTCCCCAATCTGTATAAAAGGCGATGGAATGTTAATATTGGGTTCGTCTGTTCACTGAGCAGTCGCTTGTTAATAAATCTATATATTGCAAGTGTCTGTAACCATTGGTAATCCACCAAATTTCCTTGATGTGATCTTCACTCGTTTTGCTGCCGATATTGGGTGATGCTAGTCCGTTCAGGTTCTTGAGGCCCTTCTTGTAGCCATTAAGTGAAGATGTCATGGATGTTGCCACGATGGTGGAGCTGATTTGATAATTTCTATTGGTTTTAGAGTTACATGTGATACTCGTAGAAGAGACGATGTAGCCGAATACTGTTGACGTTAAAAGTTAACCAGATGGCAGTCTAATGACAGGAACATTGTGCTCGATGATATCGCTCAGGAGGTCTTGTCCAATGAGAATCTCTGGGGACACTTCTGTACATGAGCGCTAAAGCTGAGAAACTGCTATACTCCTTTTCTTTATGAAGTTCTTGTCTGCCGCCGTCAATTCAGCAGCTGTCGTGCAGAAATTCGGTCTATTCTTGGTTGACAGTGACACGTTTCGTAGCTTTTTCGAGCAGAATCGACTTCTCAGAGTTATGCATGTTTCATTGAGACTGGGTTTTTCTTGCGATTTTCCAATTCCAGCAGTTGTGGGCATCGTTGAGCTTGTTACAGGAAGCTGCATCCGATCTGCGACCCCGCTTCTCAGAAAGCTTCTTCGAGATCCAGAATCCAACACTAGGGTTATTGGCTCATATTCCATTTCAGCTTCATTGAAAATCAGTGCCGATGCTATGGGCATCACTTTCTGTCTGACTTGCTGACGGTTTTGTGAAACGTTGCAGTGGAGAGCCTGCGCTGAGATTACTTCTGGTTGGCCGACATACTCTGCTTCCGATGGCGTGTTGGAACTGTTGCTGCCAAACCGATGACTTTTGTATGTATATTTCTGATGCATGATATGAGACGGACGAATTTATTTAAGGATATCCTTCTGTCGACAGTAGTCATTGCCGAACATTGTCTTCATTGTAAGTTCTGTCGCCTCTTGAAGTGCTATTATTTCATCAATTGCTTCGATAATATCGTTCACTCCATATGAGAAACCGGCTTCATTCTCCTTCTTGATCACCTTGCTGCAAATTTCCTCCGTGAATTTTGAGAGAATTAGACGTCTCCACACTCTGTCGGCGTTCATTGATACACCAGTCTGCTCGAGGTGTGTGATGCGAGACGAAATGGCTGAGAAAGTTTCACGACAGCTTTTTGGTTTCTCGCGCTCGAAGTAGATGTTCGATTTCATTAATCAAGACATCGGCTATACTCGATGATCTGTCGAACTGTTTTTTTTTGAGGATGTTCACAGCAATGTAGTATTTTTCTCCTAAGACAGGGATTCTGCTAATTGACGCTGCGGCCTTTCCTTTCAGCGCCTGTTTCAGGAATAGGAACTTCTCTCGGTTGTTCAGTTCTATATCGCTGTCAATTAGGGACTCGAAGACCGACCAGAATGTGTTGAATTCTCGGAAGTTACCAGAAAACGTTGGTACTTCAACCTGTGGTCGCCTCACTCTCACATGGTGATAGCTAATTACTGCACTGCCACTATCGTAGTCATCAGCGTTGCGGCTGTTAGTGCTGCTGCCAGCCTGTTGGCTACCGTAATTATTCGTTTTTGTGAGGAGCATCGATTGTTGAGCTAATTCTTCTTTTCTGAACTCAATTTTGTTTAGCCATTGTATGACTTCTATATCCAAGTTGTTCGCCTCTGATTCCAGATGCTTGTTGAGATCGAGCATCAGCTTACCACTTTCTTTCTGTTCCGACCGTGATTCAATCCTTTCGATGGCGTCTTGAACGCATTTGTCCAAGAATTGCTTGGATTTGGTAATGGATCTTGCCAGATTGTTTAACTCCACAGTGCGTTCCCGTATGAACGCTTCATATTCTGTTTTTTTAGACAGAAGACGTAACAATCGCAGGTGCGTAAGTTTGCTTGTATGCCCCACCTAGTTGTATGATAAATCACAATTAATTTCATTCGAGTTGCTCGCGGCCTCCTATTTTTTGTATATGCGTGTGGGAAGGAAATTATCTCCACAGTTGCGGACAACCGTTGTTGGAGCAAGCAACGAGACGACGTACTGTCGTTCTCGGAGACAATTCCGGTCCGCATTTTCCGGACTGCAGCAGTTACATCACGCAATACGTGATAATCGTGCTGGGAGAAAAGGTGGATCGCGCCAAGACCAAAGTAGTCGCGGCACAATTATCATACTTTTGCGTGATGCGGCAGCCGTAGTCGGCAATCGCGGACCGGAATTGGGCCCTGAGAACGAAGATAGTCCCTGCAAAAATTGGCCATAGTCCCAGCGCGATTATAATCGTATTGCGTGCTGCGGCTATCCGCATCTGCAGGCCGGACAGTAGTTCTCTATTTACCGCAAATGCCTTGGAATACCTGGTCGATGATGCTGCTGAGTCTGTACTTTCTCGTCAGTCGCTGAAGTTCATTTAGATGGACAACTTGCTGAAGTCTTGCTGCTCCTGCCTCCAATATTTCGCTGGCTGCGACTTGATGGTCTTTCTTCTGGTTCAGATTCCTCTGCTCTATTTCCAAAACCCGTACTTGTTCGCGGAGCTTAATGATATTAAAATATTCTACATTTCCAGTGTTTCAAAACATATGTACCTACCTCTGTAACAACTCTTTCATTAGTGCTTCTCTGCTGCTGCAACTCTTTGGACATCACCTTCAGCTTTTCATTGAGCCTCTCAGTTTCCTTTGTGTAGAAACGCTCGCAGTCACGAAACTGTGACTTCAGCTGATCAACTGCTTTCAGGTCTTCCTCAGATAAATTTTCATTTCGACCTGACAGAATTTTTTTATACATACCCATACAAATTTCCAGCCTAATTCAAAAGATCAGCCTACATACCTCGAGCACGATCAATTTTCCAAAGAATTTGGTCAGCTTTCCTGGCTTCTTTTGTAATTCTCAGGTCAGTGCTGGCACGTTCTAGTTCCGCTTCAACGTCAGAAAGTGTCTTCTGCTGTAATAGTGTAATTTGAGATTTCAGTGTCCAGTCAATAAATGAAATATTTATGAATAGGAAGCAACGTTGACGTATATAAGAAAATTAGGAAGATTGTCACCATGGTCTTGATTTTTTCCTGGGCCTCAATAATCTCCTTATCACGCAAGTCACATTCTTTCCGGTCCTCCAATACTTTTCGCTCGAATGTTGCCAGTGCTTCCTTCTGTGTATCCCTTTCACGGCGAGCAAGGACGAGCTGAAGTCTCAATAATCAAAGGCGATGAATGGCAGGAAGGTTTGATCAAAAGCAAGCTTCACGATGAAAACTGTTGACGAGTTCTACTCGTCGAATTTCAAATCTAACGCTCATTGTAAAGAAAATGATGATAGAGAAAGGCTGGAAGCGAAACGCCCCTGAACAAGGTGTGACGGCTGTCGGTGGTGGCCCACCACCAGTTCATGATACATTGCCTCCACTAAGGAGTCGATTAGAGTCCCACTGCTGAAAGGCGCGGCAAAATGCAGTGAAGGAGCATAGATCGTACGGGGCCACACGATCGATTCTCCTCCATTGCATGCTGCCGCGCCTTCCAGCGGCGGGAGTCAATTCGGGCCCTTAGTTATAGGTAGTTTATAGTCCCGCCGCTGAGCGGCGCGGCACAGTGCATTTCTGTTATATTGATCATGCGGCGCGGCACGATCGATATTGTGGGATTGCACTTCGCCGCGCCGCTCGGCGGCGGAAGTATAAACGACGCCTTAGGCGGCTCCCATACATCGCGGCAACACGCGCTCTCATTGCTCCGCGCTTCCATTCGCTGCTGAATGCTTCTCAACGTTTGCCTACATTCTCACCTCAGTATGTCACAACAGCTCGTCTCATCTCCGTTGAGGTCAGAGCCAGAACTGCTGATGCACAGCGCAGAGACGGTGAGCAGCCGATTGCCAGCCTTCTGCAGGAAGAATACTGGTCTGCTGCAGTGTCCTATGGATAGCCATGGCGAAAAACAGCAAACGCGTGAGAGTGAGCGTGAGAACACGTTAGCAGATGGCCAATAGCTCAGACATAGGAGCGGACTTATCGCGACGCATAATAGGAACAATCGCGTGATCGACGGCGATCAAACCGGTAGTTGAGGGCGATCAAACCGGCAATTGGAGCGATCAACCCGTCTTTAGAGCGCGGTCAACACTAAAAGAGCAGGCGATCAGTACACTTTCATTATAATAGGACATACCGCGCACAAACCTTCAGCACGTAGCCGTAGGCCTGCGTGCTGTCAACCCTACAGGGCCAAACAAGTTTTTTCCACGGGTGGCCCTCGAAAGTAAACAGTATGGGGTTCTATGAAGCGCCCATAGCCACAAACACAAAAGATCACCGTCGCTAGGGGAGGTGCGGCTAAAAATTTATTATTGATTGTATCTTGAGCTACCGCGGCTATCTACAGCTCAATAGAGCGAGGCATGTATAGATAGCCACAATCGTCAAGGATACAATCATTATATCATTCTCAACCGTACCTCCCGTAACGACAGAGGTCGCCTGTTATTCTTAACTATGGGCGCTCACTTAGAGGTCACCCAAGAATGACTTGGATGGCCTACAATACCGGGAAATCGGTCTACAAACCGAGACAAGACTCAATTTGCACTCGCTACGGGCCGGATTCATACTTACCGCGACAAATGAAGAGAAGCTGTGCTTACAATCCTTATCGACCAAAAATCTATATGCATCCATGGACGATTGAAATAAACTCTGTATCGCGTCCGCGGTGAATATGGTTGCAGGCCATTTTCACTGATTCTCAGTCCTAACATCAAAATAGATATAATTTCATTTTCGTTCGCATCTTGAACAAATCGCAAAGGCACTTAAATGTACTGGACGCACAGTTATGCTTGAATCATTAAAGAAAAATTCGAATAATGCCTAGTGGATACTGGATATTTAATACTACTGTGGATAATGGATACATAGAGTTAACGTAATAAATTTAATCTGAGGAATGGACGGGGCTGCGACGGTGGATCGCCGCGCGCGAATCGAAATCCCGTTGGCCAAAGAGGCCGCCAACACCGCACGACCAGCCGCCTGGTCTATGCGTCGAACTAAATCGAATACCGAAACCATACGTGTACCGAACAGACACGCATTGTGTGCATCTTCAGAGAAAAATGCAAACAATTCTTGGAGAAGTAGACTCGAGATGCGGAAGGATCATAAACGGAATGCAAACAAATTCCAGGGCCCGCAAATGAATGAGCATACAAGAGCATGATAGAAGAGGCATTGCGCACCAAAACAACAGTACAACAGAAAACAAAAATTTAAGCTGTGGCTCACTACGCGCCGCGGTCGCGTCGCAGCGTTGCAATTAGAGCACGCTCATACGTCGCCAACGCCTTTAGATGGGGTTGTGGTGGGATGAAGAAGAACATGACAGACAACAATGTACAGGTTTTCAGGCGGCATGAAGACCGCTGTTTACAAAGCCATTATTGACAATCAACCATGGTTCCTACTTCCAGTGATGGAGCATGGGTGTTAAATGTCAGGTAAAACTGACGGAGGTCAAACTCCATCACTCGTCATCATGTTAATAGTGTCTGGTTTCTAACAGTTATCACTCTCTTCTATAGTTGTGCAATTTCGAAAAAAAATTCCGAACAAACGAAAAATGAAAAAAATTCGTTCGACAAAATTTCGAACGAACGGAATTTGAAAAAACTTAGTTCGACGAATTTTCGAACGAAAAAAGACGAACGAAAATTTCGAAAATTTCGTTCGTGTACAACTATACTCTCTTCTTCTATACTTTAAATAATTTCTTATTGTGAGGCATTCTTCTTCCGTATTTCCTAGGATTAACACCTGAGCTTATCAGTTATCTCTCACAAGACTGCCAACAGAGGATCGGTCTCAGAAACCCTTACGGAAATCATTCAGGCACGGAGAACACATCAACTTTTTGCCCCTTGTGCAAGCTATAGCCTTTTGCATTCAAGAACCTGTATAGGCACACAAGGGGGTTCACGAGTGCTCAGAGGCACAGGTGTAGCAGGTGAAAAATGATGTTAAAATGGCTAAATTCAAGGACTGCAATACATTTCCCTGTAATACTTGCGAGAAAACCTATCATTCAGCAAGCAGTCCAAAAGACGGAGGAGTTTGTTTCAAAAATTGCAATGCTCCAGTTCCCACGTTAATGGCGAACTGAGGCCGAAACTACTCCACTACCGTCCTCCGAGATGAAATATGGCAAAGAAACACCACGTTTCAAAGAAGAATCGCAGCCGGTTGGCAGAATACACTCTTCACGAGATCACATATAGTGGAGTCCACCAAGAGTGTCTCATTTACTTATCAATGAGAAGCGGTCGATCGGAGATCAATGATTATGAAACTCGTTGTAGCACAACCGCTCCCGCTCAATCGGTATCGAGCGTGCTTGTATAGGATTCATGCACATTGATCCCCAGCCGAGCGCTTCTCAATGATAAGTAAATGAGACACTCTTGGTGGACTCCACTATAAACATTTCGTATAAATATTTGGGTGAAAAAAATGATCGGGATGACCTTTGGGCAATGAAAGAGGGTTAAATCTGACTAAAAGTTTGGTATCTTGCGAATTATAAAGGTTCTGACGCTGATGTATCAAAGTGCGAAGAGGGTTCAGATTAGGTATATCAGGAAATGCGGTGATAATCAGTTATATGAAACAAAGAGATAGTAACACTATAGTGAAGATAACACAACAAAATTGTAATATTATTATTATCCTGAAAATAGTACCTAGTTGATTTACTCTATACTCGAAATGCACGCTGCCCTGAATCATAATCAGTTGCCAACACTTGAGGTGAAATGATTCCTTGTGTTTGTTACACCACCTCAAATGATGGAAGAAAACCAGAGCATGTCAATGATTACGCATTCGGTTCCCACTCTGACATCCCACTGAAACAGAGGTAAGCGTGCTCTAATTGCGACGCCGCAATGCGACCGCGGCGCGTAGTGAGCCACAGCTCAAGGCCACGTAGTATTCTTCGCCATAGGCAACAGCTGCGGTGGTCCCACCACGAGTGGCAACGAAGAAAATTTAGAAAGTTCAAATTACGCAATATGCAACGGCTACGGAGGTCTCACCACGATTGGTAACAGAGAAACTTTAAAGGATACAATATGCAACTGCTACGATGGTCCCACTACGATTCGTAACCGAGAAACTTTAAAGGACGCAATTCGTAACTATTATAGTGTTCCCACCACGATTCGTGACGGAGAAGCTTGAATGGGCCCAATACGCAACAAATGAGGTGGTCCCACCACGATCCGAAAAGAAGAAAGCTCAAAGGGTTCAATATGCAACACCCACGATGGTCCCACCACGATTTATCACTGAGAAAGTTTGAATGATGCAATATGCAACGGCTGTGGTCGTCCCACCACGACTCGCAACGGGGAAACTTCAAAGGAAGCAATACAGAACAGCTATGGTGGTCACACGATTCGTCAGCGAGAAATTTATGGAAAATCAGAAAGAACAACAATGTTGTTGTTCCTTCCGAGAACAAACAACAAAAACAACATCCATGAATGAATACGAGATCAACATGAACCATCAAGAAAGAACCGTGATGAAGTACAGATACATACAAAACAATGGACTCCACCATGAAGAAGCGCGCAAATTCGAATTTCAGCTTTGCGCGTGAACTGAGACGCAAATCAGCCCAGAACACACCACACACACCACCTCACGGTTAAACGCGGTCAGTCCGATTTTTGTGCGACATCAGTCCTATTACTGCGTTTGCGCGCGATCCGACCGGATGGCGAAGCGGTTGTATCGCGAGCACCGGAATGCAATCGCTCTGACCGCGAGTTTATTCGCGGTAAGTCCTAATTGGGCTTTCGATCGCGGTCAAAACGGTTCCTGAGCGCGGTAAGTACTATTCGGCAAGTTCTGTGCGCGATAGGTCCGCCCTTATGTCTGAGAGGGTGCCGATACTCGATTTTGCGTTATCGAGCGCCCCCGCAAAGAATAAAAGTTGCATTTTCTTCTATTTCGGCCGCAAGGGTACAATGAACGCTGCCTTGAACGACGAGCTTCACAGTCAACGTGAAATTGGTGAAAATGAGAAATCCGCTTCTGATGGCTCTATGGATGCAGAGACCTGACAGAAGCGACACTTTCGGAGTTCAGCAGGGTGTGATACGGAGGAGCTAACAACAGACGATTATCAAGAAGTTATACATATAGTGGAAAATCATGAAAGATCAATGTCTTTTACGCACTCGTTGGGTTGTACGTCGGCGCAATAGCAATCTCAGATAATGGGGTCGGAGGCCCGCTGGCAATCCACTGGCGAGCAAGCACCGTTCCCGGTCGTGGCCCTCTCTTTGTCGGTTCGCCGCCAGCATTTTGGGGAACCGCTGGCAGTCGATCGATGGCGAGTTGTCTCTCCCGCTCAAGACCAGCGCGTCTCCAACTCACCGCCCGCCGATTGCCCATCACCCGCTCAACGCGCGGTGGTGACCACCTACCCGCCCGGAATACCTACCTTTGCCAGCTTGCCGCCCGCTTGAGTTGTCTGAGAATTGAAACCGGCCGGGGGAGGGAAAAGAGGCACTCCGATATGGGCGGGACCCCAGAGCGTATGGCCCGCGCACCTCCTAGTGGATAAGAGAAACGAATGGGAGAAATAGTAATCATCTGGAAGAGACGAAATCTAATGAGGGTGGCAAATAATTCCAGGAATATCCAAGATAAACGCTTCGCGATGTAAAAGAGACTCGTCCATGAGAAGGTGCGCGCGCCATGCGCTCTCAGGCTCCTCCCATATCAGAGTGCCTCTTCGGGCGCACCCAAACCGGCCTACAGAGAGATTCGCCAGGACCAAGAGCGCGCACCGGGTAACCTTAGGTGGGTGCATATTGATCGATGTCGAAAGGGCAAAAAGGGGTGCCTAAACGGAGCCCTCAGAAAAAAAAGGAGTGCCTGTTTTCTGAATTCCAGAGAAATAGTCACCGACAAGCACTTCTATCGAATTTTCTCTTCTTCTCCTTCGCCTTTTTCATGTGAATACTCTACGAATCCTTGAAGGTTCCGCAAGTTATTGCTTATAAACAACTCTATGAAGGATTTGATTTGGTTTGATTGTTGTGTTTATATTGAGTTTGATTGCTGTCTTGAAAAACAAACGCTTCTGTGATATTTATTTATTTGCTTATTTATTCATTAACGTAGGGCGACCTACGTGTAATAAAACAACAACATATATTAATGAAGCATTACACACTCAATCGATAGACGAAAAAAATCTGAAATCATGAAAAATCCTACAGCTACATCATCAGGAATGATTTGGTTTGATTGTTGTATTTATATTAAGTTTGACTGCTGTCTTGAAAAAAAAACGCTTCTGTGATATTTATTTATTTGCTCATTTATTCATTAACGTAGGGCGACCTACGTGTTATAAAACAACAACACATATTAATGAAGCATTACACATTCAATCGATAGACGAAAAAAATCTGAAATCATGAAAAATCCTACAGCTACATCATGAGGAAGCCTCTATCGCCACCAGTTCCCTAGCGTTGACTTTAAAGTCAAGGCTAGGGAACTATGGAAACACTTTAAGATTAATGCAATATTCAGGGACTGAAAAACCCGAGTTGGAACCACCTGGTATACCGCAATCAGGGATGTTCGTAAATAAGAATGACGACTAACGAGATTAACGACTAACGGGTTTTTTGGGTGTTACGTCAAACGACTGACGACTAACGAAATCAAAAATATTTTCGTAAGCAATCCCAAAACTCGTTAGGAGTCAATAGTCATTCACATCGCGCATCAACTCAAGGATTACATCATGATTGATACATAGATCTCTGTCGGTTGTTCTAGGTGGGTGGTACAAGATAAGTAAACCCTTCAGTATTTATTACTTTTGCTGACACTGCTTCGCAATTCTGGAACCCCAACCGAATGTTGCGAAAGGTGAGGCGCAGCACGACTTTGTAAGAGGCTCACTGAACCAGTTCCGACACTGGCTCCAGCTGAGATTTTCTTGGAGGGAATTGGAATTATCAGAGGTGATACGATGACTACGAGAAGCATTAGCGATCTGGGTTACCTATTGATTTTACACCACGATAATCTAATAATAGCACTGGTGGACAACGACTTTGAGAACGGGAAAACCGAAAACTTCTTGGTTCTAAAACAAAGTTTTTAGTAATTCCATATCTTTAGGTTTTTGAGGAAGTTTCTATTCCAGGAAGTTGCCCATGACCTCATGCAGGAGGCAGTTTTAAAAAAAGAAGAGAAAGAAGAAATAGGTTCTCAGTCAGTAATTTAAACCTAACGGAACTTAAAGGCAGTGGTCACGATGAAAAAAGTTATCGAAAAAACTACAAAAATCAGCTCAGGTATAAAACAGCTCAAAAGCTACCAGGTTGTCCAATAATTCTTGTCCGAAAATTTTCAGAAATCTATAATTTTCCTTGGAAGTGTTATAATATCAGGCAAGTGCAAGAACCTTCTAGAAGGTTCTCCAAAGTTCTACGCTAGGGGCATATAAGACGCAGTCGCCGCGTCTAGCTACCAGTACAAGCTAAAATGGACCAAGGTCGAATTCGTACGTTCGTGTACTACGAGTGGCTGCTGGGCAACGACTCGGGCACCGCGGTCGCCAACATCTGCAGGGCGTGCAAGGAGGATGCAGTGTCTCAACGCACAGTCAGCCACTGGTTCAATCGTTTCGAGAGCGGCGACACGAGCCTCGAGGACAGGGAGCACAGCGAGAGGCCTTCTACGGTGGATGATGACGAAGTCCGTCGCTGTATCAAGGAGAAGCCGGAAGCCACCACCCGTGAACTGGCAACGACGCTCGGCTGCAGCAACTGTACCATCCACAATCGACTCAACTTACTCGGCTACCACAAAGTTCTGGCCCGTTGGATCCCCCACCGTCTGACGGACGCCAACAAGCAGAGCCGCGTGGCCGTCTGCCAGTCCCTCCTCCTTCGTCCACATCGCGAGGAGTTTCTCGAGGACCTGGTCACTGGGATGAGAGCTGGGTCCTCTACGACAACGTCGCCCGCCGTGCCGTCTGGATCCCACGCGGAGAAGAGCCGCCGACGACGCCGAGAGCCAACCTGCACCCGCTGAAGATCATGCTCTGCTGCTGGTGGGACACCAAGGGCATGCTGTACTTCGAGCTGCTCCCGCAAGGCAGGACGGTCACCGCCTCCATCTACACCGATCAGCTTGAGAAACTAGCAGCCGCCATCCGAGAAAAGCGTCTCCGACGGGCCTCGGTTCACCTGCTGCACGACAACGCGCGCCCCCACGTGGCGAAGGAGACCCAGCAGAAGTTGGCGACGCTCGGCTGGGAGACGGTTGCCCAACCGCCGTATTCTCCGGACCTCGCCCCTCCCACTACCACTTGTTCCGCCCGCTGAAGCACCATTTGGCCGGGAGAAATTTCACCAACTACGACAACCTCAAATCCGACATCGCGGACTTCTTCGAGTCGCAGCCCCCGGAGTTCTGGGCGAAGGGCATCGGCGACCTGCCCAATCGATGAGCCACTGTTGTGGATAACTGTGGTGATTATATTGTTGATTAGACTTGTTTTTCAACAGAGTTGAGAAAAATTAAGAATGGTGAAATTTTCGGACAAGAATTATTGGACAACCTGGTATAAAGGTAGCGCGGTGAAAAACGGGCTAGAATTAAAGTTATTAAGACCCTAAATTTCCAGTTCGTGCACAGGTGCACAGAAAGATCACAGTCTCATGTCAAGCGTTCAAAAATCAGCGACACTCAGAGGAAGAAAAAAATGCAAATTTACCTAATAAAACAGTTGAACAATGAAAGCAAGCACTTCAACCAATGTTTTTGACTAGATGTGTACATAGATCCCGAAGTTCGTTGATTGAAATTCAATTTCAAGCAAGCTGATGTTCTCGATATTAGAGGTCATCAATGCCTACGATGTGGAGTGGGCTCGTCCACCATCAAAAGACAAGAAAGTTTAGGCTTCGAGTTTGGCCCAGCACAGCTATTTTTTCGCGACTTTTTCTTATAGGTTCTACTATATACCCAGAAAAGGGTTTAAAGAGTAAAAGAAGGCGAGCATATTTGAGCGCGACCACTGCCTTTAAGCCAAGATGGGATTTAGTACTTGCAGATGAAGATGTGAGAGGAGCGATTTTTTGCGTATCACACGCCCTACTTCGGTCGCGTCGCGGCAATTACTGAGCAGCCACTTTGCTGTCTTTAACGGTCTGAAATTACCGCTATGCGCCCGCCCACAACGAATAGGGGTGTCTACAAGCCGCCTTCAATTCAACCACTTTCAATGAAGGCAATACTTCACTACACAGAAAGTCTTATGCCAGGCTACAGCTGCGCCCTGAAGAGAACTGTATCCAATGATTGGATTGTAAAGAGCGCCGTCCTCCGATTTTCAGTCGTGAATTCAAGATATGGGATTCCCATAGAGTGGTGCTGGGACCCCTCAGTGGTTGAAATGTTCAATTAGGTGTTGTTTTCTTCCGACCTTTCCCCCATCATAGGAACAAGCTCCATGCGACGCGCGCGCTTGTCTCGCGAGTCACGACGCTGATCAAAGAACAATTAGTGCAAAATTGGAGCAGTTCTCCGTGTTGTTACCATGGTCTGCATCTTATACATATACAGTAGTGGACAAAAATCTATTGACATCGTGTTTTTTCAAAATATCTTTGCTACACTTAGGGCTATCAATTTCATCTTTTGACACGATATTTTTGGTCATAATGCCGACATAATAAAGTATGCTACAGGATTATAGCGCAGATATTCCTCGATGAGGGAGACAATTTTCAAAATTCGCAATTTGTGACTTTCTGTGCCTTCTTTAGCTCAATTGAGTTCTTCGTCGTTTTCGATATTTTCTTGGTGATTTTTGTATTTTGTAAGATTGCTCGTTCGATAAGAAGTAAAATTTTTACAAATAGTGACCAAAGATCTGTCATCCGAGATTTTGAAATGGGTCCTTCAGGAGCCGTTCCCCGATGTCTGCTCGGGATCACAATACAAGACATTCGAGAAATTCTGAAGGTTGGCATGAGACATCAATTGAGGCCGGAAGCTCGAGGAAGACATCGTGAGACAAGAGCAATACTGGATCATAACACGCACCTTACGCGACAATCCGAGGCTCAATGCTAAGGACGTCATAGGAGAGCTTCACCATTTTCATGGATCAGAGACGATCTCAAGGTTTTAGTTCTGTGGAGAATCTATTCAAAGGTTTCCCAGGTATCTGTCAATGCTCATAAACGTCGACACCATGGCTGTGAAGCTCTCAGACGTCGTCCCAGCGAATGGCTCTTGATGAGAGTAATGCATCAGGCAAGGCTAGCGTGGGCAACGGAGCGGATGCCTCAGCAAAAAAGCCGATTTCCAAACTTGATCTAGTGTTCTAAGCAAAAAGAGACGTCGAACAACTTTTTCACATTGCTGTTGACTTTAGTGATGATGCTCCGTCGCCCATGCTAGTCTCACCTTCTGATGCCTTACTCTCATCAGAATTCATTTGCTGGGACGACGTGCGAGAAATACACAGCCACGGTGTCGACGTTTAACAGCATCGACAGATACCTGAGAAACCTCCCAATGGATTCTCCACAAAATTCCTAAGCATTGAGCCTCGAAATGTCGCGTAAGGTGCGTGTTATGGTACCATCCAATACTGTTCTTGTCTCATGATGTCTTTCTCAGGCTTCCGGCCTCAACAGGTGTCCAACGCCAACCTTCAGAACTTCTTGAATGGCTTATGTTGTGATCCCAAGCAGACTTCGGGAAACGGCTCCTGATGGACCCATTTTAAAATCTCGGATGACAGATCCTCGGTCACTATTTGTGAGAATTCCACTTCTTATCGGACAAAAAACCCTACAAAATACAAAAATCCCCAAGAGAATATCGAAAACGACGAAGAACTCAATAGAGTTAAAGGAGAGACAAAAAGCTGCAAATTGCGAATTCTGAAAATTGTCTTCCTCGTCGATGAATATTTTTGCTGTAGTCTTGTAGCATACTTTATTGTGTCGGCGTTATGACCGAAAATATCATATCATACGATGAAATTGATAGCCCCAGGGGGAGCAAAGATATTTTGAAAAAAGGCGATGTCAATAGATTTTTGTCCACTACTGTAACATCATATACGGCAGAACAGCAAACTCTGAACTGAAAAAATCGAAGAGTTCAAGATTTTCTCGGTTCCCATTTCGCTTCTCTTCTCACCGAAGAAGGACAAAGAACTGATAAACACACGCCCTCGAGTATTAGGTTTTCATTAATAAATTTGATTATGCATTTGTTGAATTACAGCTTGAACTAGCAGACTCCTACGATGAATGTTTCTTGTATTTAATGGCCATGGATATTTTGGAAAACATATGTACATGGCTTCATGCCTTCCTTCTATTTCCATTCATCGGGTCTTTTTCTGCCTCCACTGCGCTTATTTTGAAGGCCTAGATTTTAACGGCTAACGATTAACTACTAAAGAAGGTTTTGGTCGGTTAAACGACTATCGACCAGCGGCTTACAACAACTGGAATGGTTGCGATCCAAATAATGATGATAATATTAAGAATAAGAAAAAGTATCTTAATGAGAACGAGCAGGATAAAAGGAATGAAACTGGAGAAAATGAAAGAAGGCAGAGGTATGTAGGATGCTTTCAATATGCACACTGTGGAAATTCAATGTGACTTAAGAAATATTAACGCGGGGCAATTATTTTGCCTCGATAAGGTTCACTCCTATCAACCTCTTTGATCAAAAACTGTATTAAACACGCAAACTATGGACCTTGGGAGAAAAAAAAGAGAACTTGGCGAGCATTTTAGTTTTAACAGATTTGATACTTAACGTGATTTGACGGCATTTCATACCGTTCTTCTCTTTCTATTCATAAAGGTTTCTACCCGCTTCTACATTGGATTCTGGGCAAAAGCGAGACAAAAGTAGGACGAGATTTGAGGTCCTTGAAGGCACAGGACACCCAAAAAACTTAATTATCAGATTTCATGCTTTTCTTGGAGAGAGTCACACGCTGATCACAGTGTTATCTCTGAAATCGCCCAAGACCCCCTTTGAACAGAGTTATGGCTCTCCAAAGATGCCTAGATTTTGAGGGTAAAAAATTGGTGGACGAGTTGTCTCAGGCCTTTAACTCTCTTCATTCGCGATCGTTGCGCGAGAGCGAGCCAGGATATAGAGACAGTCCGGCAATGCACTAAAGAACGACGACTTGATGAGATTCCTTCATCCATCAAGCAGCTATCAAGTCCGAAAATCGGGGGGGGGGGGGCGGGCCTGTGGTGGTGAGCGAAGGGGGTCGGGCCTGTGGTGGTCGCTTATTATACTTCGGACCGAATTATATTATTCGAAAATTATTCGAATGATTTTTCGAATTTCGAATCACTCAAAATTCGAAATTCGAAAATTTTCGTTTTCGAATAATATTCGAAATTCGAATATTTCAAAAGCCGGCTCTCGAATATTATTCAAAATTCGAATATTTCAAAAACAGGCTCTCGAATAATATTCGAAATTCGATTATTTCAAAAACCGGCTCTCGAATATTATTCGAAATTCGAATATTTCAAAAACAGGCTCTCGAATAGTATTCGAAATTCGAATATTTCAAAAACAGGCTCTCGAATAATATTCGAAATTCGAATACTTGTGTATGGATTTATTCGAATTATTCGTCATTTCGAATAAATTGAGCGGACAACAATTCGTGGCTCAACCACATCCATTGAGAAGTGGTCTTCTGAGGAGAGTACGGATTCGTATACATCTGTACGAGTCTAATTAAGGAGCCCTTCATTAGCGTGGCTCGCACCAGGGGTGTGCGTTAATAAAAAGTATTTTTTCGTTAAGCGTTAATCGTTAATTTTCGGGAAAATACCGCGTTAACCCGTTAATGCGTTAACACGTTAATTTTGCATTCCGTTAAACCATTAAAAGGAAAAACACAACCACGTCAATAATCAACAAAATACCAGATCTCCCATATCAATCAGTGCCATACAGAGTTCGGTGCGGGATAGGGCCCTACAGGGGTTTTGAGCTTCGGAGATGTCTGACCTCCGGAGGGAGACCCAATGGACAATTGTGTATGTGAGTGAAAACCGCTCGAAGCAGTTTTTCACATGGGATTCATTTATGCATTGCGATTTGACTGAAATGCTGTTTCAACTTAGTTGTGAGTGAAAGTGTTCAATTAGGAATCTTAGGGTGAAGTTATCGTGAAGGTGTTCCCAAAATGATAGACAAGACATATGAACCCTCAATGTGAAGTGCCTAAAGCAGTTTGCCTAATAAATGCTCGATGATTTCTGCGAAAGATTTTTATGAGTCAGTAGAATTGATATTTGCGTTGAGTGTGGTCGGTTTACGCTGTACAAAAAAAATTCCTTGCTCAGGATTCAGGCCGAGCACCGCTGAATATGAGGGCTAACACGTCTCTGGGGGGGGGTCCCGTCGGAAGTCTGCAATTTTGAAAACTAAGAGTCACGGAAGTAGTATATTTGAGTCCAGCATGGTCGATTTTTTCTATGTTGAATTTCGGCGTGTAAAATGAACGCCGAAGACCGCTTAACTAATAGAGGAAGAAGGCAAAAAACATTCAAGTTTACGAATCTAAACCAGGGTTTTAAAACTGCAGTAGTTTAAGTTTTAAATGAAGTAACTGGAAAAAATCCTAGCTTTAGGAAACTACACTCTGTACCCTACCGTTTGAAGCCTACGGCACCTCTGGAGTGTGCCCTTTGCGAAATTTTTCCTGGTGTGGGTTCTGCGTCAATATTCGCGTTTTCTCAGTACTTACTTTGTCAGATGTGGATCCACAGTGCATTTTAGAGAAGAACCCACAACAGGTAAATGTTCCTAAAAGGCACTCTTCAGATTTGCAGAAGGTTGCACACGGTAGAGTATAAAGTTTAGTTTCTCAAAGCCAGGATTTTTCCAAATAACTCATTTACTACTTAACCTGTCACCTTTTAAAAGCCTATTTTTTTTTGAAGACGCAGGCTTTTTTCTTCGACGTTTACGAGAACAGTGTAGCGCCTTTCAGCGTGGATCTCAGACGGTGAAATTTCGTATGCAGAGTAAATCAGCGACGCTTGACTCGAATATTTTACTCTCGTGACTCACAGTTTTCAAAATTGTCGGCTTCCTGCGGGACCACCCCCGAGAGAGTGTGAGCCCTTACACTGTATCAGTGTTCACCCTCCATCCTAGACGGTGAAAGTGTACACAAAGGGTGAATAGACCCTGCTTGACTCAAATATCCTGCTATCGTGATCCGTACTTTGCATAACTATGAACTTCAAGCGGGATCGAACTCCCTTCCTCTCAAACATCCGCATTTTCTTACACAGCTTAGACTGTAACCACTTATAACGTAGTGCACCGAAAGTTGCACATCTAATTACCAATAAGAAGCTATTGGTCAAAGACAGATGTGCTTCAAACTCATGGCAGCACAACCGCTTCCGCTCAGCCTGTGGCGAGCGTTTTGCATTAGAATTCATGCATATTGATCTTCTGCCGACCTCTTCTCATTGATAAGTACCTGTACGAAATTCGCTGGACTGCACTATACATACACTTTTGCACTTTAAGCTCTTCTCTACATAAATGCGATGGGCGCTGTTCGTCTTTGCAAACATCCGCATTTTTTTCGCATAGCACTAGCTTCACCAGTCTAATACGACAAGAGTAATTTAACTGCAATCAAACGCTAGAGGTAAACCTGCTAAATAAACACTGTTTGAACACATCAGCTTTAGGTGGGGAGGGGGAGTGGTAGAACACGGTCAAAACTTGACCTTCTCACCCTCCTGGGGAGGGGTTCCGAGCGAAATGGATATTGGAGAGGGTTTGAGCAAAATGGGTCGACCCGTACCTCGTGCAGTACTGTTGTGCCATAATTCTACGACAATTAACGAATTATAGATTAACGTGATTTCAAGATTTTTCGTTAGCGTTAATCGTTAATTTTCGAGAAAAAACCGCGTTAACCCGTTAATGCGTTAACACGTTAACGTTATAACGCACAGCCCTGGTTCGCACCTTCTCTGCCAACGCGTAGCTAGATGCCTCCGAGGGCGCGGCCTGAAACGCCGCCCCATTCCATGTAGCGAGAATTTAAGGGTTTTAGCTACGATAGCTAAAACCCGCATATTCTTGTGTCGTTCGAACTACTGTTCTCTCTGACGCTAAACCCGTATATTCTCGCTATAATTTTGTAGCGAGAATCTACGGATTTCGCGACAGCCTGTGTTGAATTCAATCCCAAACCCGCGTTGGCTACGCGGAACGCAGGGATGCGGTTTGAACAGTGTTGGCACAGTCAACCCACGGATAACTTGACACTCTGTGGGTGGTCGTGGAGGGTGACCCCGTGTCGCTCTCTGCAAGACCTTGCAAGGGATAATTTTTGCCGCTGGTATGCTGCAGGTCGTGGGGAAGAAACGGCGATGCGCTCGATCGCAGCGGGGTCGTCTTTCTAGTACAGATCAAGACTGGGTGGGTCGATCGAGCGTGTGCTGCAACGAGAATAAGCGTAGAATATGCGGGTGCTGTAGCGAGAATTTACGAAGAATATGCGGGCGCTGTAGCAAAAATTTCACCAACTGAGGCTAAACTTTCCGTAATTTACGTAAATTCTCGTGTCAAAATTAGACTAGATGCCTCCGAAACCCTGGGCATCTCTGGTTACCGTGTGAGGCATTTAGCTACGCGTTGGCGGAGCTCGTTCACACCTAATTATCTGCGCTCGCACCTCCATCGTTGATGACGCCAGCAAAGCTCGTTCAGAAGAGTCCTGGCGCTCAACCAAGGCCCCAATATTGATTGTTCAAATAGCGGATTAAGTGTTAACCCACTCGAGATTTCATAAAGGAAGTTGAAAGATTGTTTTTTTTATCAGCTGCTGTAATTGCGAAGTGGCGCAATATATGAGCAGGCAGTGTAAAGGGAAAGCATTGAAGAAAAATACAGATTAGTAAATTGATGAGAACAATGATTTTTTTAAAATAAAAATTCCATAATGATGATTGAAATATGATATGTGACTGTAATGATAAAGTGGTTAAAAATGTAAACAAGCAGTAAAGTGTGCAAGGTAAAAAATGAACATATAAAAACGCGTAGATGCAACGATCCCGACTACTTGTCGCACTTTTGATTTTGTGCAATGCACTAGTTGTTTGTTCTAACAATAGTGGCTGAAGACGAATAAAAATATTGTTTTTCTGTTAGCTTTTCTTTTCTTGGCGGGTGCTTGCTGATCCACTTCCTTATTTGTTAAGTCGTTGTGTATGACAAGTCGAATGTTATTTGGAAACCCCGAGAATCTGTCAAAAAACTGCAATTTATCTGAAAATTCCAAAAAAAATATTCGGTAATTCGAAAATTTGGATTTTCGAATATAATCAAAAATTCGAAATTCGAGAAGTCGGATTTTCGAATATATTCGAAAATTTGAAATTCGAAAATCTGGATTTTCGAATATATTCGGAAATTCGAAAATTTTCGTTTTCGAATAATATTCGAAATTCGAAAATTTTCGTTCTCGAATAAGATTCGAAATTCGAAAATTTTCGTTTTCGAATAATATTCGAAATTCAAAAATTTTGACCATTTCGCCCAAGTATATCGCTTATATCTCGCTTATTTGAAGGAATTGAGATCTCGCCTTTGGCACGTGTTACACAGGAGGGATCTTCTACACAATTACCTGAAAATCTTAAAATTCATATCTGGTGTGTACTGTGCCTTTAAGCGACATTGAATATCAAGCCTATTATTATTAAAATGCTCGCCATATTCTCTCATAGCTTTTAAAATCTACGTTGAATTTCTATGTGTACATTGAAAGTATCCCACCTCTTCATCTTATCTTTTCCTCCAGTTTCATTATTTTTCACCTTCCCGTTCTCTAATAAATCACATTTTTCGAATTATTATTATGATGGCGTCCATTCCAGTGTGCGCTGTGCAGCTAAGGACAAGCCCCATACCGCACGGCAAGTCGAGTTCCGACGGATCACGGCCTTAAAGGTGGACACAACAAGGAACATTCCAGCCCCTACGCATCACTTGAATCCTAACTTGTGTCAATTTCATAGAAGAATTCCTTCATCAGAAAAACCAAGCACAGAATAACCAACCGTTCATGGAATTGTCCATGAATGCATTCAGACAGAAAACATCGATTATTGCAATAGTAAGAGTTCTGTTGTTATTTATAATTGTTGAATTGTTTGGAGATGAAATTTAATCTTCTCCTTAAGCCTTCGAATGTTGTCATAGAATGAGCTCTCGCTCGGCTTTTAAAGGGAATGGGGCGGAGCACAAATTCATATGAGGGCGAATCGATGATTACAGGCGAGAGAGTGTGTAAGGGGAGGAGCGCGCAAGAGCGCATGACGAAACAAACAAAGCCAATCGGCCAGCTCGATCAACTTACAACGATATCGATCGACAGAAAGGATATGGATTAGAAATAGCATACAAAAGGTTAGAATAGAGTATAAATACAATACTATCAACCTAATATTAACATAGTTATTTCAAAACTACTACAAATGTGCACTTTCACATACTATATATCTTAACATGCCCCCTTTTGGGAATGAGTCGTCCCGACTTATAAACAGCGTTAAAAAACAATGTATATACAGTGTGGGATGTTCTCGATCAATGGCAGCGAGAGGACTTCGAGCGGCAAGCCATAGACGAGCGAACACCTCTTGATCCACAGTCCGTGTACTCTGCCAACGCGTAGCTAGATGCCTCCGAGGGCGTGGCCTGTAACGCCTCCCCATTCCATGTAGCGAAAATTTACGGGTTTTAGCTACGATAGCTATAACCCGCATATTCTTGTGTCGACGGTACAAGGGTGCAAATTCTACGCGTATTCTACGTAAAAACGAAGGCTAAATTTGAACCAGTGCTCTCTCCGACGCTAAACCCGTATATTCTCGCTATAATTTTGTAGCGAGAATCTACGGATTTTTCGACAGCCTGTGTTGAAGTGCAGTCTTAAACCCGCGC
Organism: Aplectana chamaeleonis; assembly: GCA_029168955.1. NCBI lineage: Eukaryota > Metazoa > Nematoda > Chromadorea > Rhabditida > Cosmocercidae > Aplectana > Aplectana chamaeleonis. The sequence continues at coordinate 135,763 of JAPDOI010000173.1, forward strand.
TGGCTACGCGGAACGCAGGGAGGCCGTTCAAACAGTGATGGCCCAGTCATCTCATTCAGTGATTACTCGACACTCTGTGACTGGCCGAGGAGAGTGACCCCGTGTCGCTCTCTGGGACACCATGGTGAGGATAATTTTGACCATTGGGATGCGGCAGGGCGTGGAGAAGAAACGGCGACGCTGTCGATCGCAGCTGGGATCGCCTTTCTAGTACGAATCAGGACTGTGTGGCTCGATCGACCGAGTGCTGTAACGACAACAAGCGTAGAATATGCGGGTGCTGTCGCGAGAATTTACGTAGAATATGCGGGCGCTGTAGCTAAAATTTCACCAACTGAGGCTAAACTTTCCGTAATTTACGTAAAATCTCGTATCAAAATTAGACTAGATGCCTCCGAAATCCTGGGCATCTCCGGTTACCGCGTGAGGCATCTAGCTACGCGCTGGCAGAGTATTTGAGTTTCAGCGGTCGTCAGTGAACATCTCGTGCATCGTCAGGATGGCGGAACCTCGTATCATCTGAACGTCGGTGCATCTTCATGTCCTTGATCACGGGATTCGGCTTGATGTCCTGTTCCCTCTTTACGTCGGTGATCACGGGCTGTTGACGCTGCTCCTTGCAGGTCTTCCATCCAAGGCAGACTTCAGGTACCGTTAGACGCGTACTGCTCGCACGCTCCGGGTACCGTTCCTTCGATGGTGCATCCGCCTTCTCTTGCTCTGAGCAGGTGCTGGAGGTCTCTCTACCTCCTCACTGCGTTTCAGCAGAACCGGATCACATAAGCTGACCTTGCGGTCTACATGAGTCAGAACACGGCGCTGACGTGCCACCCCCTCACTTTCACGATGCTTTGCTCCTGCAAATGCATGAGAAGTGGTAGGCCTGCTTTCACGATCCACGTCGTTAATCGCCTTGAATGCGACGTCATGCTCAATCACGGAAGTTTCCTCAGTCTGAGAGCATCCACGCCTAGCAGGTGCAGCCTTAGTTTTCTGTCTCTCCAGACACAGGGTTGGGCAGTCTTGCGACCGGTCGCAACGCGGGTCGTAAAGATATGGTAAATTTTTCGCAAAAAAATCGAATTTTGGGGGGGGTTCGTAAAATTTTTGGAAAAAGGGTTTTCCTGCAAACCACCTAGACATAACTTGTAGACAGACTTAAACCGACATATACACCCTCTTCACGCTTTTCTCTGTGCTGAAAAAAACGGTCGCAACAGAGAATTCTGTAACAAGATCTGTTATTTACATTAAATTCTCTTTGATTTGCTTAATTGAAGCGCGGAGTTATTCCTTATTGAAGCGAATACCCGTTGCGACCGGCGTTGAGCCCCAGTTGAGACCCGGGGCTCACGGTCGCAACGGATATTTTGCTTTGAAGGGCTTTCATCAGAATTCTTTTTGGGACGATTCTGATTGTATAATAGTCTTGTGTAATAAAAACAACTAACATCCATTGAGCGTCGTCGCTTTACCTCATTTTGAATCCGCTATATTTAGCACTAAGCCCCCCTGACCGAATAGCGGGGTCTAATGCGTTCGGAGGGAAACACAAGATTTTAGAAGTGATTTTCAATATTTTTCCAGAGTACCTTCTGGTTTCTGAACCTATTCTGAGATTTGTAGTGGACGAGTTATCTTTCATACAGTTTTAGCATTGTATCTACACACATTTATCTCTTTTTTACCCATTTTGACTATCTAGATTTCGTTCTTTTCGGTGTTTTTTCCTTAAAAAGGTTTTTTTTCAGATAACGAACTCGTGATAATCGCGTCATAAATTTTGGTGTCATAGGGGGGGGTCCGTAAAAATTTTGGTCACCAGGGGGTCGTAAAATTTTGCTCACCGGTCGCAACGGCCTGCTCAACCCTGGACATACCTTCTTCGCTACAATAGCGTTAGCTGCTTTTGATCCACAGTTCCAGTCGTTTAACCCCGCCATGGACGTGTTATGCCCAGTCGTCTGTTTCCTGACTACTGTTTGCAGCTCCGTAGCCTTTGAATGTTTCCGTTCTCTACAGTTCTTCCGAACATGGCCGAGCTTAGAACAATTGAAACATCTGACAAACGACTTTCCCATTCTCCCACTTGAGGTAGTACTGCGACGACCTTGGACGACTGCCTCCCCGTAGAGTGATCCTGCAGCAGATACTATACCGTACGCCTTCTGACGGAAATTGAAGCCCAATTTCTTCAGTACGCTGGTACGCAATACAAGCGTTCCGTCTCCTCCAGCCATGACGAGCAATGCAATCCTTTGCTTGCTGATTTTGCCGACCTGCACTGTCAGCCGAACAGCTCCTTTGAACGTCATCTTATTGCCAGAAGCATCGTACACCGACTTGCGCTGACCACACGATAACTCCTCTACGTCGCTGTCTAGGTCAAAACCTGCGTCACGGGCAGCCAAGAACATGTCCAACGGGATTATGCTGACTTGCAACCCTGAATCCAGTAGAGCCTTGCGGGACAGTCCAAGCAGATGGACGTCTGCTAGCATCTGCTCACCAACGAGCTCTGTTTGAATTCTGCTCGTTCCAACTGCTCCAAATATCCACTTGCTAAGAGACGCAGTGAATATCCTGGGTGCACCTGTCTGCATGGGTGTACTTGTCGGCTTCCGCGAAGTCGCTTCTTGCTTCACGACCCTACACTCTCGTTTGAGATGTCCGGGCTTGTTACACTCGAAGCATCTACGTTGGTCTACACTGGACTTTGCTTCCCTTTCCTTGAAATCATCGGTCCTTCCAGAGATCGGCGGCCTCACTGCCTCCAATGTCTTGTCTTCTTCAGTCAGCGCACGACTGCTCTTACTATCGTCTGAGGTTTGGAGAATCGTCTTTGCAACCGCTAGGCTCCTTTCACATCTTTAAGCCATATTCTTCACCATCTCATATGCGGTTCCCTTCGGGGCGATCTCCATAGTCGTGTACAGCTGTAGATACTCCGGCCAGTCAGAAAGCTGGCTCACCAACTCTCCCGCCCTTGTGCGGGACAACTCTTCTTCACTTGCATCCGGATAAGCCTGTCTTGTCAGCTTCTCTAGCTCAAGACAATATCGAGTGATGTCTGTGGACCTCTTGAGGGTTTTCGACTCCACGTAAGCCCTCATTCGCACTGGTGAGTCGTCTATCTCAAACTTGGACATTAGTGCTTCCACCAGACTATCGGAGTCTACTCTGATGTATTGTGGTAGCGCCGTGGCCACTGCCTTTGGATAGCCCTCCATTTTCGACATAAGAAGATGAACAAGGAGGTCATTGCGCAGCCCGAGGAACTGATACTTCATCGAGAATCTCACAATAAAGTCGTCGAAGTTTCTTCCTTCAGAGTCACAATATACTTCAACATCGGGATGAGTCATGGCCGCAACCATCGATCCAATGCTGTCAGAATGTCAAGATCCGCCATAGCTGGGGACCTTAATCGATGATTCGGGGCTCAATTCCCTCGTTTTCTGCAGAGATTCGAGTCTCCCTCTGTGATCGCATGGAGAACTCATTGACATGTGCGCACCGTACTGGCCACAGCAAGCTAGACGTTTGACTCCTACAGTCGCTGTCGTATCACAACGATTGCCAAACTGCTGACGCTGCTTCGTCTCCGAAATTGTCGACATTTCGTCCACCACCGGGGTGACAGCACCTCGTGTTTCCTTCCCGAGAATCGCCGATATTATTCGAAGTATTGCTGTTTCCAACCTTCGAGTGCCTTGCTCAAAGTTGTTCAGGTGTCCAAGCTCACCTTCAATGATAGCGCACTTCCCATTGATTATACAGCTCGCTTGCCTTTTAAAATGTTGACATCCTCTACCAGACTTTGCCGAAATTTTCTGCACCATCTCAGCAGGTGAACCTCGCAAATCTGTCGAGCAATTCCCAATTGCTCTTACTTATGTCTTGATTTGACAGTTCTTGCTGGAAAGATCCTGAACCATATGCTGCAGTGGCTTCAACGCCTCCTCCCTGGACGCGAACTGCAACGACGTTGTAGGCTCGACCGAGAGCTCTCTCGCTAGATCCTTGGGGCTCGAATCAGGAGCCTTAGTCGTCATTTCGTGCTTGTATGACCTCGCGTGCTTCCTGTATTGGTATTTGCCCCAGCACGCGCTCTACCGGCAGGGTGTGTGGATGAATTTCCAACGACACGCCTAGAAACGGCACGTCACACGTATACGCAACGCCACGCTACACGGGCGGCTGCGACACGGCCACGCACGCACCCGTGCTATGCCGAGAAAGTACACTGCCTTACCAACGGCAGGATTCACGCCTTAGCCGCTCCGAACGGCTTAGCAGGCGTGTATCGAGCACAACCAAAGTTTTTGTTCGGCCCCCAAATCGCGGATGGAACCTGGCCGGTCAACCGGTTGGATGTCTAGGGGTGGGACTAGAACACTTCGGTGATGAAAAGTTTATTGGCGGAACAGTGACGAATGTCACTATCAGCACAAAACCCACGAAAAGACGAATGTTGTCCTAGAATGAGCTCTCGCTCGGCTTTTAAAGGGAATGGGGAGGGGCCCAAATACATACGAGGGCGAATCGATGGTTACAGGCGAGAGAGTGTGTGGGGGGGGGGAGCGCGCAGAAGCGCATGACGAAGCAAACAAGGCCAATCGGTCAGCTCGATTAACTTACAACGATATCGATCGACAGAAAGGATATGGAGTAGAAATAGCATATAAAAGGTTAAAATAGAGTATAAATACAATACTATCAACATAATATTAACTGAGTTATTTCAAACTCAGGAAATCCGGGTTGTCACCTGGAGCCGACAACTCCTTCCTGCTATGACATGGAGGGCATATGAGCCTTCCGTTGTTACCTCGAAGCCATATTTCGTCACGTTTTGCACTTTCTGATGTGACCTGGGGCGGCATGCATGAACACGCTAACACGCGGTTCGAAAACCCCGTCCGTGGGACCCTCCGTGCTGGACGTTCTCTCTCGCTCTTCCCTCCGCGCATGGGTCTCAGCGCTCGACGTTCACTCTCGCGCGGGGGACGCCCGCTTGTATCGCCGCAGCTTGACCACGTCGCGACGCGGCGTCGCACGGCTAGGTCGCGGACGAGTTACCCTCCGCGATACTAGATTTGAATCTTAAAGGACGCGCAGACCCTGTTTACAGCAATATTATTCTTAACACGCTATTCTGAGTGATATTCACTGTTCTTGGTCTACATTTCTAACTGATATTCACTATTATTCTAGTCTTCGTCTACGTTTCTAACTGATATTCACTATTATTCTAGTCTTCGTCTACGTTTCCGTCCAAGCTGTACTTTTCTAGACATTTTGCGATTAAATTCCCGTTCTCTGAAACGTGTATTTTATCGCAGAAAGTTAGAAAAAGGCTAGTGCTCCTTCACCTTTACGTTTAGCAGAAATTTAGGAACTAGCTAGAGTTCGTAATAGGTTTCTTGAATTTTCGAAATAGAATTAAATGGAACATTGGTTAATTATCCCAAATTTTACGTTTTGTGAATATCTGTGGATAATTATTGATATTAGTGATGCTTCAAAGCCTCTATTTTTCCAACTATTTCGAGATTGAATTTTGTAATTAACTTGAGTTTCTTCTTTTTTTTTTGTCCAAGCTAAAAAAAAGGCGGAAAAGGGCGTTGATTAAGATGATTTTGTGGTTGGAACTCACTGAAGTTTAAACAATGTATGTTATCAATAAATCATTTTCAATAACAATTGATGATGAAAACATGCGACTTTGTGCGAAAATTCAACCTACATTAAGATATTTTATACATAATCATAAAAACTTTGATGGAAGAGAGTGGAAGATTTTTTTTCGTAAGGTGGAGTTTTTTTCCATTATAAAAACTCAACTTCTCTACTACGACTGCAATTATAAGCCACAATTTGGGTGGGTTTTCAAAAAATCGTCACTCCACTATGATCAGATTCTCCCCGATTTTAAAAATTCTCACATTTTTCGGGTTTTTCGGAAAAAAATCCTCTCTCCACTATGCCAAAATTTTCCCCGATTTCAAAATTCTCACAATTGAAATGAATTTTCCAAAAAATCGTCCCTCCACTATGCCCCAACTACCCCAATGGTGAATATTTTGAATCTATGGTCGGTTTTTTTTTGAAAAATTACATTCACTATGCCCAAATTTTCTCCGATTGTAAACATGTTCAATTTAGGGTTGATTTAAAGAAATTTGTAAACGAAATCAAAAAGTGTCGCAATCTAGATGTTTTTTTTTCGAAAACTCATCCCTCCACTATGCCCAAATTTTCGCCAATTTGAAAGATTGTCACAATTTGGGTGGGTTTTTCGAAACCAAAATCGATTGTCATTGACAACTGACTAGACTTAGGATAGGTAGTTATCAATTAGCGCTCTCGCGCTTTCAACTGACCCAACATCCCTAAATGTTATCACCTTAGATTACCTTAGGGCCTCTCACGTATCAGCAGCGCTAGTCACACATGGCTCGCACATATGTAGGCCGTGGCGAATGTGCGAAGTTTCCTTCAGGAAAGGAGGACCGTATATCACGCATATTGCCATTACCATAATGATTACATGTGTACCCCGATTATATTTACATTCCAGATCTAGAGTGATCCGGATCACTCGCTCCTCTCCTTCTGTTGTTGTCCCAAATTTTTTCTGATCAAATTCTGATATATTGAAGGTAGTCGTCGAGTGAATGAAAAATTATTCTTGCAATAAATTCGTTTCTCTAACTAGATAGACTCCTTGGACTGTAGCAAAATATTTCACTTAATAATTTTGTCTGAACTTGCGAGCGTTAGCCCAAAACTAGATTAGTTTTTCTTTAAATTTTGCTCAAATATGGAGTTACCCCGAAACGCACCAGAAAGGAACGTAGCTCTATTTTAGTGTTCGTGATTGAGGGGGGGGGTGTTCAAAATTTTAGTGTAAAGATATGGCCAAACAAACGTAAAACTTTGTTTATTTACACATGCTTTCGAAAATGTCCTTTTTCTATATGAAAACAATCTAATTTTAGTAGCCGGGCATTGGTTTCATATTGATTATTATCCATGAGAAGAAAACCACATGTTCGACTGAAACGTTCTGGTTGTAGTTGGTGATTTTTTTGTCTTTTTTATTCATATTTCTTGAAGACATTGTTAACTCATTGTATTCGTCATTGCTAATCCTAACCTAGAAATATTATTAAAAATTTGACTTTAGGTTTTTATTTGTTTCAAAAGAAGGTTTAAATAAAAAAATGTAGGTTTTTTTCCGTAAACAGTGGACAATATTCAGTTCTCGGAAGAGAAATATGAACACGAGGCTCAATACGGATGTTTTATGAGTGATTAGTTTGTAACAGTTTACCAGAAAAGGGACCGTAAAAATTTTTAGAGCTAGAGAACGCTTACTAAATAGCTAATTAAATTTTGAAAAAAAAAGGAGAAAAAAAAGAAAAACCACATTCGGGCAATTAAAAAATAGGAAAAGTTAGTTGTACTACCGTTGTTTTGAAAAAAACATTCTTGAACTCATTTATACTTCCTTTTTTCATTTTCATTTTTTCTGTGATTTTTGACTTTGACCGACGATTCGAGACTCCTCCCTTCACCCTTCGATTTTTAAATTCTTTTCAACGATGTTTTATTCAAGTTTTATTTGATTAGGGAACTTCTCCTCCATCAATTCGAACAATGGCTTTCAGAAATTTCCGAATAAAGTGATACTTATTCGAACTCATAGGTTCAAATTTTTCCTCTGCGTGAATGCAATCAAGAAACGGATCTATATCCGACTCGAATAAACGCTCGGGTAATTATTTAATTTCATTCTCTGATTTGAAAAACTACTCGTAATTTCAAATATTGCCGAAAGATGCCCGAAAACGATTGAGCTATGTATTTTTTTTTGCGGTGGAATATTTGGATCACTGGAATTTAACTGTGTTTTAGTTTTTTTTTTTTCACATTAAAGAACTAGCTGTGAAAATCAAACTTCAGGCAATCAGACGCGTCATTTCTCTGCTGTTGTTGTCGTAATGCACTAGCGTGGGTTAACGTGCTCTAGTCGATACGCCATGGGTACTGTAGATTTCGTATCGCTGCGCCCTTCCACCGCGCGCGACGCACCCTTCACCGCGCGCGACGCCCCGCCGCGTTGCGACGATACAACCGGACCCCACCCCTCTCGCGCGCGGTGCGACGCGACGCGATTCCCCTCACCTTATATTGCGTTCATGCATGCCGGTCCTGGAGGTGACGCGCCATATTTCGCAAGATTTTGCACGTACTGAAGTGGCGAGATGGCGACGAGCCAATCATCGACGTCTTGCTGCGTCATCCTATTTTCTCATATTCATCCTTCTTCGAGAATTTCCTGATTGTTATTCTTCTTCGAAAACTCTCTGATTCTCGGGTTAAAGGCATCGTTCGCGCTGGAAATCAATTTTCATTTTGCAGGCTCAATTTCACGATTGAGCCCGGTAGACCACACTGGTAAGCTTTGGCGCGTCAAAAACGTTGGGCAATGAAGTTGGAAGGCGTCAAAGATGAAGATCCGCCACCAATTCTCACCAGTCATCTAGCACTTTTTCCTAAAATGTTGGTGTGACCGTAATACAACATGAAAAATTGTTACGGCACGAACTCCACATGCAAAAAAACTCCGAAAATGACAGTGACGAGGCTTCCAGAAGCAGAAAAACTTCACAAAGGATTTTGGCGCGAAATTCAAATTCGTATTTACAATGTGTTCCGATTGACTTTTCTTTACAAATGAAGGTTTTCCATGGGACCCTTCGACATTTTCGTTCACTAGAGAGGCCAAGCTACACAAAAACATGAAAAAGTAATATACGATTTTCTGCGCGTACGATGCCTTTAATATCGTTCTGAGTTTTTGCCTAGACACGCTTTTCTGTTGAATATTTGATTTCACGGTTTTTTGCCGATTTCCACTCCGAGTTTGGCCTGTTTAAGCATCCGGGTATAATTTTTAAAGTTTATCGAAAATTAGGAAATTTGCTGAAACATTGTTCTTTTTTATTTTCGGCTGAGCTTCTTTAGCGGCCGCACGCGCTCGAGTCAGTCGGGTTTCCAGCGCCAAAGTCGACTCGATGTGGCTTTTTTATACAATTTTCTCCAATTTTTCTCAGTTTCCAGTTTCCAAAACCCACCTAGAGTCAGCAGATCGGCGGCTGCGGCGCGGGAAGCCCTTCTGACCCGGGAGCGTGCGGCCGCAAAGCGTGTCGAGACGCAATTGCGGACCGGAATTTGGCCCAGATAAGCACAGCAGTGTGAACGCGACAATGCGGGGGAGGGAGTTGGTTGTTGTCACCTGGAGGTGATCTGCAGGTCGTGCGGCGGAGTCATGCCCCACCACATACTCACGACCTCCAAGTGACATGCCAGAGACCTCCAGGTGACATGGGTTTCATGTCACCTCGAGGTCTCTGGTATGTCACCTAGAGGTCGCGAGGATGTGGTGGTGCATGACTCCGCCCCACGACCTGCTGGAGACCTCTAGGTGACAACCGGGATTTCCTGAGACTACTACAAATGTGCACATTCACATACTATATATCTTAACAGGTTTTACATGCAATTTGTAGCGAAGCGCTTGTTTCTATCGCGGGTCTCCCCGGGCCGCGGGGGGGTATGTCCCGCCCCTTGCTCGGCGGCTGCGTCTCTGCCTGCGTAGCCGCCAGGCCCTGCCTCCGGTTCGGGCAGTAGTCTCCTCTCCGCTGCCAGCCGAGTCGGTGGCAGGCGGCGAGCTCTTTCGCCGCGATGTCAGCGGAGCGGGTCGTTAGTCCCGACGTTGACTGAGTGCCGACACCGGCCGTCGTCCACTGGCGACGTATCGATCGCGGAGATCGGGATGTTGGGCGAGGCACACCTCGCGTATGAACACGCTACCATGTGGGATCTTCCTCATAATACGCAAGCGAGTTTCAGGTTTCAATCAGAACAGCTCATTCCGTCCCTACTAGCTCTAATATCATAACCTCTTCCGGTTCTACTACGCTTTCTTGTATTTGCATTATTGCTCGTGTCGTTTCTTAGTTCGACTCATTCGCATTCGCCATCTTGCAATATGCATTACTGGATGTACCGGATAAAAGGATGAGTGAACGGGTGTACCATAGTTTGCCGCTACAAAAATTGTGGGATAAGTACGCAGACACACTAATAAGCTCCCAGCCAATCTGACCTTTCTCTCTCACTCCGCGACGTGGTGCATAGCGGCCATGGTGAAACGCACCCGCCGTTTATACGCCGCTACCACTGTCCTTGAACGGTTCAAAGTCAAAAAACTTGAGTAATTTTTGTAATTTTCGATTTTCCATCGACTATAGTACTCTGAGGTTTCACGCTGCTAAATCACACTAGGAAGCTAAGCAGACCCTCCTGGTGCAGGTGCAGAAGTCCAACGGGACTGTGGCAACCTGCCGACGGACGCATCACCAGCTGGTGGGCCGGGAGGATTTGTGGTACCTGGAGGTGTCATGGACGCTAGGGGCGCAACTTACATTCGCTGGACCGGCTGCTTAATAACTTCCTAGTAGGAGGACTAGAGAGGTGCCCTACGCAGCGTAGGGGCGATAGATGGCCCTTAAGAGCATGGAGCAGGACGCTCAGGGAGTCATTGAGAACTCAGAAGCTCCGTTTATAACATGCATTTCGATGTCGATCTTCACGTGCATTTAGTGCAAATTCCAAAAAAACTCGCGAAAAATCTGTCGAGAATAAAGGCATCGTACGCACAGAATACCGTTTTCTATTTTTTCGTGTTTTTGCGTAGCTTGGCCTCTTTAGTGAACGAAAATGTCGGAGGAGCCCATGAAAAACCTTTAATTGCAAAGAAAAGTCAATCGGAACACATTGTAAATACGAATTTGAATTTCGCGCTAAAATCCTTCTTGAGGGTTTCTGATTCTGGAGGCCTCGTTACTGTCATTTTCGGAGTTTTTCTGCATGTGGAGTTCGTGCCGTACTCAGGCAAACTCAAATGTCGACAGCAGGTTGACACGCCTCTTCTCAAGCAACCCGGCGATAGTGGGTTTTTTCGGGAGAAAAACGTGGACCTGTTATTGACCTGCTATCGACCTGTCGATAGCAGGTTCACGGCAGGTTGTTAGGGCAACACATCCTATCGCCCGTGAACATTGATCGCCCGATTCTCCATATGCTTGACGAAATATTCAGCCGGTTGAATTATTGAAGAATTTACTTCTGTCTTTGTTTTCTTGTCTTTCATTCGTGAAGCACGTGGCTTTAAAGTAATAACACTCATACTAGACTTTAGATTGCATGGAATCATTCTTGGAGTGATGTTCTGAGATTTCTCCGAGGGTTCAAAAATGTTATCATTCTTTAGATTTTTATTTGCCAGTATGTAGATGTATTTGGGCGTCTAATACTTGTTTTTCAGTTTGATTATGTCACGATTTTAGACTTCTGTTTCTCGACTTACTCAGTGTTTCCTACTTTTAAGACTCTTGAGTACTCAGTTTATTCGCGAGATCGAAGAATTTTGTGTTTTCGGGCAGCTGAAATGTCAAATTGTTGGAATAGTTGTACGAGTTCTCTCACGCATTCGTACACAATACGGGATATGTTTGCGAATTTATTCATTTAGTAAAAAATTTCCACATGCCTTACTCCAAGTTTTAAATTCATTGGAGGAACTTTATGAAGATCATATCCGAGAAATCGTCCTGATTCCACATTAGATTTAGCTAACAGATATTAGCATTCGATGCTAGATTGAATGATGAATGATTGAATGATCCGAATATCGTATTTTATGAGCACCTCGAAAGAATGAATAATTTGGAGGATCATTTTCGAAAATTTTCGGGTGAATGAATTTTTCAGCTATAGGTTTTTCGATACTACCGAATGGAAGAATGTATTAGAATGAGGTATTTTCTAAGTCACCGAATGAATGTTTCGAATAAAATGAGAGAATAAATTTGAACAAGGCCTCTCAAATTTTTGAAGGATGAATGATTATATTCTATTCAAGAGCCTGCCCATTCCGTTCCTCCACTTGATGCTATTGGAAACCCCAAGTACTATAGTTGTTATCCGGATGATTTCGGATAATCGCAAAGTCGTATTTTCTGCTTTCTTTGGAACTGGATAGCATATATTAAATAACTTTTAGTTAAAAATCGATCTATATGGCATGTGAGTGCAAATTTCCCTGTGGGTAACAGTTTACCTTACGAGAAATTCTAAATTATCCGATTATTCGAGTTATCCGAATCATTTTGCGGAAACTTCGATTTTCGAAAACCCAATGCTTTTGAGATGGTGGCAAGTTAGCATCGTATTAATGCTACAATAAGGTTTAATTGGTAGACCATCTTCACTTTGAAGGTCGCGATCAAATATGCTTGTCTTCTTTTCCTCTCTAAACCCTTCTCTGGGTTGAGAGTAGAAGAACCTGTGAAAAAAATCGCAAAAAACCGCTGTTTCGAGCCAAATTTGAAGCCTGAACTTTCCTGTCTTTTGATGGTGGACGAGCCCACATCACATCATCGGCATCAATGATCTCAAATATTAAGAACATCAATTGGCTTGAAATTGAATTTTAATATATTTATGTATTCTAGTCAAAAACATTGACTGAGGTGCTTGCTTTCATTGTTCAACTGTTTTTATCAGGTAAATTTGCACTTATTTCTTCCTCTGATCGTCGATGATTTTTGACTGCTCGGCATGAGACTGCGATCTTTTTGGGCGGCGCTGTGCACGTGTGCACAAACTGGCATCTTTGGGTCCTAGAAACTCTGATTCTAGCCCGTTTTTCATCGCGCTACCTTAATAGTTTTTGAGCTATTTTCGATTTAAGCCGATTTTCGTAGTTTTTTTTTCCGTAGCGTTTTCCATCGTGACCACTGCCTATAAGCTGAAATTGATAAGAGAATACAGTTTTCATAATTATACAGAATTTTTTGGATAACATGTATACCAACCACACATGCGATCGGGGAAGCAGATTGCGGGCACGTGAAATTCCGACCCCAGACTTGCATACCAAGCTGGTGGAAAAATTCAAGCCCAGGACATCCAAATGTGGGGTGACAACATTCAAAACAAAAGTGCGGAAGTGCCGCCTCCGAAGACGGCGAATTGGCCTAAACGTCTGCCGCAGAAAAAAAAGAAACATACCGGAATGCGCTGCTTTCAAAAAAGTCGTACATGGAGACTATTGCAATATTATCAGGTCGTTAAGAAACCCCGCACTAAATGTACCCACTGATCGGAATTCCGCAGGCCAGGCTTGCGTTAGGGGTGCGCGGCCGCAGTGTGTGTCTTTTGGTCCGGCGCCGATTTTTCAATAAAATGTGCTCCACTGATTCACATAGTATGTACTGTCTGCTTCCAACTCCCCAGAGCGCCAAGGGCTGATTTGTGTTAGGAGCGCGCGGCCGAACCACGTGTCTTCTGATGCTGCCGAGTGGCGCCGGAGCGGAATGAAAATCGTCAGGACGGGCCAAACTGTTTCTAAAGAGTTCTTTCAAAAATATCACTCAGGCGCCATTCGGCTTCATCAAACGACACGCAGCGCGGCCGCGCACCTATAACGCAAGCCAGATCGTGTGGTCTGCGGAATCCCGGACGGAGAGTAGGTCAGAGAATTTGTTCTTGCTCGTAAGTAACTTTCGATCAAATGTGGTATACTAAGCGTAAGCGAAATATCGCTAATAATATCGCTACCCGAAAAACCGACCTTCGGAGGTTTCGGGTACCGAAAATTTTTGAATACACCACGCTCTACGCTTTCTATCTATCATGACTGTTCAGGATCATGTAACATCCAAACTGTGTGAGGGCTGAATTTTAGCAGCAAAACAGACTCCCTGATTTTCTTCTCGATTTAGCAAATTTCGATTTTTTCCAAATTTCTGAAAAATACTACATATTTCCATCATATTTGCATTATCACCCAAAGGACACCCAGCAATCTCTATCATCAACGCATATGCACCAACATCAGCTGCTGCGGATGATGAGCTCGATGAGTTCTACGGACAACTCGAGGATGTGGTAGCTAAAGAAAGAGGCTTTTACAAGATTTGTCTGGGCGACTTCAATGCTGTCCTCGGAAGAGCAGTAGATGGAGAAGGAAGAATCGGATCGTATGGAGGCAACATCAGAAACGATAACGGTTCTCGCCTGGCAGACTTTTTGTGTAGCGCACGTATGTTCCACGGTAATTCGTTTTACAAGAAGCCCGAAAGTCGAAGATGGACCTGGAAGTCACCGAACGGAACGACGACCAATGAGATTGATCATATTCTCGTTAATCGGCGATGGGCCCTCCTAGACGTCGGCACTGGTCCATCATTCTTGACAGGCTCTGACCACAGAATGCTTCGTGCAAAGCTTCGACTTCACAACAACTTTACGAGGAAACATCTTAGTCAGAGATTTTGCAGCAAAATCCGAACCGTGGATTCAGAAGTGATGCAGCGCAGTGTAGCCGATACGCAATGGAATGTTTTTGATGATCCCACAGACGATTACGAGGACCTGTGTCGCAAGATGAAGGACGCCGAAAAAAATTCATTGGTTGGAGCAGTGGAACCAATTGATAGGCTGCGCAAGGAGACTAAACTGTTGCTGGAAAAACGCCGCCTGGTACATCTCGATCCGAACACCAGTCACTTGGAGCGTGTTACGATCAGCAAAGTTTGCAGAGCTGAGGTATCGAGCGATTTGAAGCAATATCGAGCGCGGAAGTTGTTGGACACCGTGAACCAGAGGAAAAGCATCAGGTTTTGTCGGAGAGAGCTGTCAGATCGCAGAGAACAAGTGTCAGCACTTCGGGATTCCTCGGGTTGCATTTGCACGTCCCGCGCTGGTATGGAAAAAATTGTGGTGGATTTCTACAGCACTCTCTTCAACTCAACACTGTCCGTGCCGCGTAGCCCACTACCTGCAATAGCAGATGACCCGCCTCCAATCCTTGAGAGTGAAGTTGCTTTTGCTGTCAAAGGGATGAAGGAAAACACAGCTACTGGACCAGATGGCATTTCAACCGAGTCCCTCAGAGCGGGTGGTTCACCTTTATGGAAAGTTCTTGCGGAACACTTCTCCAGATACCTCGCGCAAGGATTGGTTCCCGCGCAGTGGAAATCGTCAAGAACGATTCTCCTATTCAAAAAGGGTGATCGGGATGACATCAACAACTACAGGCCAATCGCTCTACTCTCAGTGCCGTACAAGGTCTTTACGAAGATTCTGCTGAACAGGATAGAGAAGGCTCTGGACGACTTCCAGCCCAGAGAACAGGCAGGCTTCCGTAAGGGTTACTGCTGTCTTGATCACATTCAGGCGCTATCGCAAGTCATTGAACGGACAAGGGAGTACCATCTACCTCTAGCGCTCGTCTTCGTGGACTATACCAAGGCATTCGATTCGGTTGAAGTCCCGGCTGTTCTTAACGCTCTCATCCACGCTGGTGTTGACGCTCAGTACATCAGAATATTGGAAGAGTGCAACAACGGAAGCAACACCATTATTCAACTATTCGAGAGGAAACTGAAGGTGTCGATTGGAAAGGGTGTCAGACAGGAGATACCACCCCGCCGAAGCTCTTCGCGCCCGCGTCACAAGCCGTGATGCGCCACATCGACTGGGAGGGCAAAGGTATCCTCATAGACGGGTGCAGACTATCCAACTTGCGCTTCGCTGACGACATTGTGCTGCTGGGTTCGTCTTCCGCAGAAGTCGAAGGAATGCTTAACGAACTGGACGCTGCAGGAAAAGCGATTGGCCTTACAATGAATCTAAGGAAAACCCAAGTGATGCGCAACCAGTGGTGTGACGACAGCCCCATTCGTCTCTCTGGCACTCCCTACCCACTACGAACAGCTACGTCTATCTCGGAAGAGAGGTGAACATGCAAAACGACTTGTCTACGGAGATCGGACGGAGACGACGAGCGGCCTGGTCTGCACTTGGATCGATAGTGGAAGTGACAGACAAATTGCGGGATGTGAAGACACGAGCACGTTTGTTCGACACCACGGTGCTACCTGCGCTGTGCTATGGAACCGAGACATGGGCGGAAGCGAAGGCGACCACACAGGCTATAAGGACAGCTCACAGGGCCTTGGAACGCAGACTACTGAAGACTAATCGTCGTGCCCAGCGAGCTGGTGGCCTACGCAGTGCCGATCTTCGAAAGCAGTCGCAGTTAATGAACCCTCTTCTGTTCATGGCCCAGTCTAAACACCGATGGGCAGGACACGTGTTGCGCCGCATGGATGACCGATGGAGCCTCCGTACAACAGTCTGGTTACCACGTGATTGCCACCGGCCTCTAGGCCGTCCTCCCACAAGATGGAGCTCTGTATTTTCAGGCAGAGTCAAGACGTTCTGCACCGAGCGAGGGCTTCCTGAAAATCACCATCACTGGATGTCCCTTGCTCGGGATCGGTCGAGCTGGTTGAGATGTGGTCCACACGGCGGCGACGCGCAGTGAAGATGGATCATCAAGGTATCAAGGTAAGGTAAGGTATATTTGCATTATCGAACGACTTCCGCCCAATCAAGTTTAAAATTGATCATTATGCAAAGTGTCCTATACTACTGAACTCATTTTGTTAATTATCAATATTTGTTTCAGAAGTTCGACTTTCACAGTTTTCAGTGGTTCTCGAAAAGAGGGGACCACAGTTGAGAATGTACCTCCGAAAAAAGCGATATCCGTCACATTGGAAAATTCGATAAACCCGTTCCAGTACCTTATTCCAGCCCTCACACAGTTCGAATATACTATAATCTCAAGCAGATCCTATGGATGGAAAAAAGAGAACGAGGGGTGTTCAAAGATAACCGGTGTCCAAAGCCTCATCTACACTTCGATGTAAAATACACTGAAGATCCACTTTTTTTCGGGCTGCTAGACTGCAGTTAGATAGGAAACGACTTGAACTTTTAAATAGTAAACCACATTTGATTGGAAGATCACATACGGACAAGGAAATTCTTGAAAATTCATTGGTTGCTCTTCCTTCCTAACGGCCTAATAATTAGAACGTATCAGTAATACTAAAGCAATATATAGAACTGAGTCGTACGGGTCAGGTGCTCTCTACACACAGAGGAAGAAGTTGTCCCGTTTTTGCAGTTCGATACGCCACCCTACTCAATGCAAGCGAAGTGGTCCCGGGTGGAATTAGAGCCGCGAAAGGCGAGACAACTCCTCCCTCGTTGTGTATAGAGCCCCTGTCCCGAGTCGTACGCGTGACTGTCATGAGATCGCCTCACTAGTAGAAATTTACCAATAGGCCACCCGGTTAATAAAAGCCCGGCAATGGGATGACTACAGCAAAATTTATAAATCCGGCGGTAGCAGGTCGACAGCTGAAACTTTCGGGGCTTCAATTAGGTCGTGCCGCCGTCTTCTAATCCGGCGCTAGGAGGTCTACAGCTGGACCTTTCGGGGTGATACCAGGTTCTCTCGGATCGAAATCACCCTTTTTTTGGTGTCCTCAGATGATGTGCTCTGTGGCGACACCTCAGAAACCTGCTGTCGACATTTGAGTTTGCCTGAGTAACTATTCTTCATGTTGTCTTACGGTCGCACCAACATTCTAGGAAAAAGTGCTAGATGACTGGTGAGAATTGGTGGCGGATCTTCATCTTTGACGCCTCCCAACCTCATTGCCCAACGTTTTTAAGTTTACCAGTTTGGTCTACCGGGCTCAATCATGAAATTGAGCCTGGAAAATGAAACTTGATTTCCAGCGCGAACGATGCCTTTGAGAAAAATCATAATTTTGCCCTAGTACGTCTATTTGGAGTCCTTTCGCATGATTTCGATTCATTTCTCTAATACGCTGTACGACGATTTCTGTTCGTTTCCCCAATACGCTAATCATTTCCGACTGATAAGACTCTAATTTTGCTCCTAGTTACTAATTGTTACGCGTAGTGGTGGAATTATGGCTAATTATCCTTCTCCAATTCGCATTCAATCGATAATCCTGTAAGTTGTCGTTGCTGGCCGAATGTCCCTCCGATGACCTAGTTCCCACGAAAAATCGATGCACTCGTGCGTAAGCAACTCGTGCAGGCACATCACGGGACAATCAATACGCGACGCGTACGCACGCGGCCCGATGTCGATCCGGCACTGCATGGCGCAATCGATGCCCTCGCTGCTTAGCGACGGGCCTCGGTGCCGCTCAGCCCAATCAATACGCGACGCGAACACGCACGCGACCAAGCAGTCACTCTCGTCCCTCACGCTGCAGTATCGATTCATCGTTAACAATATATCTTGTCTAACACTCATTCAGCTATAGCTGTACAGCATGGATCTTAGAAGGCGAGCCGTTACAACCTCGATCAGAAGGCTCATGCAGGAGACGAAGGACAAGAATTTGCAATTGGAACATCGACGTAATAGGTAGACAAGGACTACTAACAGGCAAGTTGATATCGGGTTCTGAGCTCGACGAAGTTTCCTACCCATGCTAGGCTAGAAGGTCGCATGCATACCTAGTGCGCTCGCAAATATTTCACTTCAGTGAATTCGCTATCTCTTACTACAACCAACTTACTCCGCTTAACCTGGTTACAGGATTAGTTTCGGGTTGACTCTGAGAATGTATAAAATGCTCAGTATGCGAGGATAATACGCAGAATAGCACAAATTTCGTCCCACGTTCGAATTCGGGAGTGAGTAAAAGTGTTGTGTAATCGCAAAATTTAGTGACATACGCTATATTACGAGCAATATTACCCCTAAAGCGCCGAAATCCTAATCTTCATTACGCAGCACATCCCATCTTTGCTTGCGCGTGTAATACGCGATACAATTCAAAATCAATATCTGAAACCAACATTCGTTTATTACGCGTAGCAAACGTTGCTTTTCGTTAGGAAAACAACTCTTTAGGCCATGAAAACCGAAACCCGAAGGGAAATCATACGCTGTTTTTGGAACATGTCTGGAGGGTAATGATTCTCACTACGCCTGCATACATTCCAAATTACTGGTTGTTATTTTTATTCTGAATTGAGGTGCACATTAGTTCTAATAAGACAACCGCACAGTGTTTTGCTTTTTCGTTTTGTGTCCCACCCAGACTCGCTACCTACTCATTCGGAGATCATTACGCAACAGGAATGCAGTAGAAATGTGTCATCTTTCCAGTATTGATGTTCATTGAATCATAGTGAACCCTGTGCGCCAACAGCATTGACGGTAGGGGGTCAGTGGTGTTCCGAACGCGATTCGTTCATTGGGTTCCGGTCTTAGACTGCTGCGAGGTCACACACCTCGTCCTTTCCAACATCCACTACCATGCAGGGGCTGGTGAAAGCAATGCATCGTCTGAGAGATTCGTCTGCAAGAGATTTGTAGCTTGTCGGGACGTCGACACTCTAGGCCAGACTGACGACGAATCTAATGCCCTGGTCGGTAATCGTCACTACGCTGCACTGCAAAGCGACAAAGGCAAGCACTAGAATTTCCTAACACCCGCATCATTAAGGTCCAAACAACGCTACGCGCTTTTTGTGGTTAGAGAATACCTGTGAGCCACAATCCGCTCTTAAATTTCATATATTGCGCTTTAGGCGAATTTTGGACACATTTTTCCTCTTTTGACTGGAAAAAATACGCGCTCAGAAGAAATGCGCACAAGTCATTACGCAACAAAATTTTCGACAACGCTCACGCTCAGAACGCTCTTGTCGGTGCTGACCGCACAAGCGAGTGTCTCGTGTTGCAAAGCATCTGGGCATCCCATAGGATACCAGATTACGCTTCATATGACAAAAGTTAACTATGCATCCGAAGCAAGTAATTCGAAACGTATTAGCTTCCAATTTTGACCTTTTTTTCTTTAATCCGCATTTTATCTTTGTGGAAATAAAATGACTAGGATACACTCATTAAAGGCAGTGGTCGCGATCAAATATGCTTGTCGCCTTTTTCTCTCTAAACCCTTTTCTGGGTCTCGAGTAGTAGGACCTATAGAAAAGAACGTGAAAAAACCACTGTTTTGGGCCAAATTTGAAGCCTGAACTTTCTTGTCTTTTGATGGTGGACGAGCCCACTCCACATCATCGGCATCAATAATCTCTAGTATCATGAATATCAGCTGGCTTGAAATTTAATTTTAATCAATGAACCTTCGGATTTATGTACACATCTAGTCAGAAACATTGACTGCAGTTCTTTCTTTCATTGCTCAGCTGTTTTTATTAGGTAAATTTGCATTTATTTCTTCCTCCGAACGTCGATGATTTTTGACTGCTCGGCATGAGACTGCGATCTTTTTTGGCGACGCTGTGCACGTGTGCACAAACTGGCATCTTTGGGCCTTAGAAACTCTAATTCTAGCCCGTTTTTCACCGCTCTAGCTTCCTAGTTTTTCAGCTGTTTTCGATCTAAGCTGATTTTTGTAGTTTTCTCGATGAAGTTTTTCATTGTGACCACTGCATTTAAGACTTACTCCTCCAGTTAGCAAGAATCTGCTAGCAAAATTACCGGAATTTTCAGATTTTTTTTGCAAGTTCATTATTTTTTACACCTCTGCAGAATGCGATTTCCTCGTGTTCGCGGACGCGTCAAAAACGAGTTTACTCCGCTATGGCACAGTCACGCTGTCAGTCTTCGGGTGATACCGTCAAGCCATATCTGCTGACTTCGGGGTCTAGGCTGGTTCCTCTTGAGCCTGCAACAATGTCTCGCTTGAAGCTGATGACTCTCGATGCCGTAGTTACATTCCCGAAATCCTATAAGAAGAGAGTATTTATTTCGCTAACGGCCATAAGGCTATTTTGAGACTTACAGCATCAAAAAGCTGATCGTTGCAAAGGTTGCAGGTAAGTTTAATTTCTGCACGAGAGCCGCAGAACTCAGCTTACAGTGCCGTCCAGGGTACTCCTGCACGCAAGATTTTTGACCATATTTGGCGGAAAGACCAGAATTTTTGTTTAGTGCGTTGTTTTGCTGGTCAAATGCAGACTTAGACCCTACAGTGAAACCTTCAACGACATCGGAGGTCTCGGAGGTCGAGTTGTAGCTGTGGGTTGCCGTTGCCTCTAATGCGCACCTTTTGACTCTTGTGTAAATTGCAAAAATTTGCCCTTACTTCGCTTATTAGCCGTACCGCTTCTAGTCGGTAATTCTTTCGCTTTAGCATGTACGACGGCTCTCAATTTGTAAAGCGTGTCTTGGTAATACGCATCTGAACAACAACATTTCAGGCGCGTTACCCATGATGATTCACGATTCAGAAGCAGTTCAGCTGCTACTCCATCGTGATTATCAATGAGAGAGTCGTAGAGTTAGTCACCAGTTCATAACGCAAACCTTATGCGTTCCTAGATTCCGGTGGATCACAAGTGTCAGAACGAGCAAGAGTAACTCCGCATCACGTTTGTCATTGAGGGACGCCATTCCTTTGCGGCCTCATCACCCGCTGGAGAGCCTGCTTATACTCCGCTCACAGAAAAACCTAAGCCGTAAAGAAGTTCCTCATTTCGTCTCGGAATCACGCTTGCAATACTCTACTGGGTCAATTAGTAGTGCAGCTTACTCCGCTAGAACTGCATGTAGAAATTGGCTAGTCTCTCTGGCTTACCGATATGGGAGGACACCCATCACAGTTGACAAGATTTCAACCAGAGAGGATAGTTGAAAAGCGTAGAGGTGCCTCCTATGATAACGTGCTTGACATCAATGAGCAGCCCTTGGCACGAGAATGATTACGCAAGACGACTTGAACTCTCTGTGGTAAGACTACGAATTAGAGCGTATAACGAGTTAGACCGCGAGGTCCTCGTCTTCGTGCCTTCTTCTTTTTTTCGGGGCCGGAAGGAGGACTGAAGTCCACTTCTCATGGAATATTGTTCAGTATACGACACAGAGGAAAATGCATGCATATAGGTACGCTGACAAATATAAATTCACTGTTAGAAAACGCCACATAGACAAGGAGACTTATTACGCGACAGACAATATAATGCGCAGTTCTTATTCAAACTTCTTCCTTTTAATTGTTTGTAGCCTAGTTATGAAGACACGTCAAAAGCTGTGGGAGCCGCAGTCGTTCTTGAGCCTACTCTGTCAATTCGATGGAACGACGAAGTGGCATCGCCATTCAGCTTCTGAAGATTATTCCGGTCGAAGACCGTGTATACAGTAGACACTCATCATCCGCTACTGTAGAAATCATGATGTTGTAGTTGATATTTTTCGCTAGCATTACAAGTATTTGTAGTTATTACGCCACTTAACTGATGATTTTAATTTGCCATTTTAGTGTTATTTATTCCGCACAGACCGATTTGAATGTTTTCATTTTTTTGTTCTGGTACCCACCTATTAGTCTGTGTATAGTCCTCGAGATTCCACGAAGCACTTTCTGTTGTGATGTATGTGAAGGACAGGGATGAGCTGGAAACTCGTTACTCTATGACCTGCTAGCTCGTTTAAAACGGGTCAATACGCCAACAGGGCCATTTCTTTATGGTCTGCCCGTGTTAAGGAAAAACCCTTAACAGCGATGGCCTTGGGCATCGCCGCTCTCGAGAGCATTCTTTTGTTCTCGGGAGTGTCGCGTAGCGCTTGTTTTTATCGCGGGTCTCCCCGGGCCGCGAGTTAAGTCCCGCCCCTTGCTCGACGGCTGCGACTCTGCCTGCGTAGCCGCCAGGCCCCGCCTCCGGTTCGGGCGGCAGTCTCCTCTCCGCTGCCAGCCGAGTCGGTGGCAGACGGCGAGCTCTCTCGCCGCGCCGTGATGTCAGCGGGGCGGGTCGTTAATCCCGACGTTGACAGCACCGACAGCGGCCGTCGTCCACTGGCGACGTATCGATCGCGGAGATCGGGATGTTGGGCAAGGCACACCTCGCGTATGAATACTCTACCATGGGGGGTCTTCCTTATAATACGCGAGCGATCAGGTTCCAATCAAATCAGCTCATTCTGTTCCTACTAGCTCTAATATCATAACATCTCCCGGTTCTACTACGCTTTCTTGTACTTGCATTATTGCTCGTGTCGTTTCTTAGCTCGACTTCTTCGCATTGACCATCTTGCAATATGCATTACTGGATGTACTGGATTAAAGGATGAGTGAACGGGTGTACCATAGTTTGCCGGTCAACACCGAGAGTTATCGATCATTACCTGTGGTTGTTGTTTGATTACTGTTGAACCAAAGATGAGTACGCGTAAAGTGAACGGCGCAACCGGGGCCAGGGAGTCCCCAATGCCAGTGTCAAGAACCAGAACCACCTTTGCAGATCGCGCCAACTCCCTAAAGTTGGTCATGGGGTCATGCCCGGTTACCCGCTAGAGAAATTGTGGGGTAAGTACGCAGACACACCAATAAGCTCTAAGCCAATTTGATCTTTCTCTCTCACTCCGCGACAGAATTTTTCTTAATAGGATGTGACTGAAGTTTCAAATTTACACTACCTATTTTTGTTGAAGTTGACTGAATTTTCCTTATTCAGTGCTTTTTTTTCGCTTACTCGCATGTCAAAATTGAAATCAGAAAAGAAAAAAATTACGACTGATGCTCCCGAATGCAGGGTGAACAGCCAATTTTGAATTCCCAAATGGGGGTGCCTAAAAGGGTACCGAGCTAAAAAGGGGGGATGTCACATTTAAAATTGCCTTTCTTGGACGCGTACCCAGCTCTGGTAGCATCTCCTCCGGCTAGTGTGCTGATGATCCCCTTCTCGGCGACCTCGATCCCTACAAATAGATTTTTTTTGGCACGGATGAGTTAGGGGTCGTTTACACTTCTGCCGCCGAGCGTCGCGGCGGAGTGCACTCGATATCGGCTGGATGGACGGATGAATTTCAACCGAGCCTACGTTCCTCAGTCCAATACCGGTCTTTGTCCTTCTCCGGGCTCGCTGTCGCGCCACGATTACGAAGGAAAAAATGCAAGCCTAAGGCAACTCGTCTACCAATTTTCCACCCTCAAAGGCAGTGTTCACGATGATTTTTGTTCCCGAGTTTTCGCCTCAAAACAATGCGTTGGCCACCAAGTGTTACCGAAATTGCGAAGAGACGGCTTGAAATGCCCTGAAACGTATTATTTCAGTGACATTAATCTCTGGCCTGGAATAGTTGTCCGACTGTATGAACACGTTCACGGTGGTTGTCACCGGTAAAAATTGAGCTAATCAAAAATAGAAGAATATTCCGGGCAAAACAGTTATATGTAGTTAGGGTCCGAAGGAAAGGACGGAGCAGTAAAGTGTAGAGAATCGCAAGGGATGAGCCCACAAAATATTTCATTGTCACAACAAACAGTTCCAGTGAGAGTAAAAAGGTGGGGTGAGAGTAAAGGATTTGATGCCTTTTAAAGGCGTTTTTCTCGATTTCTTCGTTATTTCAGTTCTACCCGGAAGCCAAACAATCAATTTAGCTATTAATCTCGAAAAGGAAGATTATCGTGAACACTGCCTTTAAGTGGCGATTTCAAGAGGTTCGCTACCACCCCTGGGCGCTTCGACTTGTAGTCGATGCGACCAAAATACTGCCGCGATGTGAAATCGCTGGACGAAGCAATTTGAAATCGCTCCGTCCAGTGATTTCAAATCGTCGGGCGACTTGGGATCGCTCGTCGCAGTTCAGCGTGAAACATGACGGAGATTTGCGGACAACGTCGCGAGATTGAGTGCGAAGTCTGCAATATGGCGCCGAATACCCTACGTCTCGACGAAACATTACGGCCTAGTCGCTTCGACAAGACAAATCGCTTCCATCGTGGAAGCGACGCGAGTAGTCGAAGCGGCCTTACAAAACCAAGCAGGTAGCTTCGACCAGCTATTAAAACCCAAATAACCCAGTCACTCGGCGATCGCCACTGAAACTGCGAACTGTTCCAATCCGTCGCGACTCAGTGCAAGATCTGTTGTCGCGACGGGTTTTGTAACTGTTGGCGGTGAATCAAATAGTTGAAGCCATCAGCAAGGAATTTGGCTTTACGGAGAACAGAGGAGTCAAAATCGCTCACAATTTTAGGGATCGCCTTTTCAGCTCGAGAATTGAGTAGAACTGTTTGAAGCTCGTGTATACCCAACGTAAGATGATTCTTCGGAGGCTCTTCATATCGTGTTAACAAGGGTTACATGATTACCTGTATTACCTGCCCTCCCTTTGATCATCGACAGTGTCGAACGGGCTCCAGTAACGTCTCCATTCGTCCGTATTGAAAGCCATAGTTGGCCAGGACATCCTACTCGCTCTGGGAACACGAAGACTCTCACGCCTTTCGTCAAGGCTCTTGGTGAAGAAATCGGACCATTGTGTTGGAGGACGGCCACTGGTGCGCCTGAGGTCCCACGGTACTCAATCTGTTACAGCTCTTGCCCAACGGTTATCCTCAAAGCGCATTACGTGTCCAGATTTTAGACGGCTTAGCGTATTCGACCACGCCCCTGATTTTTGACCGTCTGCGTAGCTCGGAACTCTTAACTCCTTTCCTCTCTTGCCTGAGGCCAATGGTATACATTTGCGACACTTTGCGTTGCACAGCGACAGCGACAATGGTAACGACAGGCATCGGCACATTTGCAGTATGTGAGCCCTCTGTGACATGTCGCTGCGCCGAACGTGCGACAACTGTTCCTACGACGGCCAGTGCCGTTGCTGCGATGCTGGTCCCGCCACGATTTGTGCGAAATTTCATGACTGCCGCTCATCACAGAAACAATGTATACCATTGACCTGAAACGTGACACTCCGAGCATCGTCCTCTCGATTGCGCGTTGAGTGAAGCGGGTCGCACTTCAATCCTGCTTGCGTAATGCCCAGATTTGCAAAGCATACGTTAAAGATGGAAAATTGTGGGATCGGTCAGGTGGGTACGGAGCCGGGTATTCTTCGTCTTCATCACGACTTCCTCGACGGTTGTAAAAGCTCCCCAAGCTGTTCGTTTTCTCCTACTCAACCTCGGTACTAGATCGTTCTTGATGTTGGCCCCGCGACCTAGATACACGTAGCTCGAACATTCAGAGATGTTCCGTTGAGCATGAATGGGGCATTAGACACGTATCCGTTTTTCATGAACATCGTTTTTTTTTTCAAATTCAGCTCCAGACCGACTTTTCCACTTGCATTGTCAAAGTCGGTCAGCATCCGTTCGGCTCGCCTGATGGATGGTGTTATGAGAACAATGTCATCAGCGAAGATGAATAAGCTGCCGACCGTCGACTTTCACTCCCATATCTTGCCATTCCTACTCGCACATAACGTTTTCAAGAGAGGCACTGAAGAGAGTGTAGTGCCAAGACCTAGGTGAATTGTATTCCCTAGGGTGTATCCTATTGGGATCTTAGTGATCGCTGCTCTTTTCCTCCCTTAGAGAGACGGAAGGTGATAGTGCAAACTTTTTGATACTTGATTAAGTCAGTACGACAAGGGACCAAATTCAGCTGAAGCCAGTTGTCGCGACACAATGTCCTCTACGTCGTGAGAGATTCACCGCCAACAATGGGCGGACAGAAGCGTTGAGTTTGTCTCCTCAGGACGCAACGACCTGACTTAATTTGATCAAGTCTGTTTGAATCGGCACTCTTCCTGTTGCAAAAGATCACAAGGACATCACAAACCAATTTTCAACTAGCATTTGCTGCTCTCATTTCACTCCAACCCAGAAGCTCACTTTACTCAGAGTGGCTGTCATGTTCCGTCGCACAGTTTGGAGAAAGGCGGCCCTCCTAGCGGCTTCTAGGTACAGAGACTTTTAAACCACTCCTCTAGCAATGCTATCGATGCATTTTGATGACCTTCAGCCAGCGAGCTTGGACGTAGGCTGTCCAAGTTCAATCTGGATCTCGTTACCGCAAGCCGTTGTGCTAGATTTTCGCTTCTTAATTTGCTATTCGTCACTTCCCGAGAGCTTCTACGCCCGTCCCAGTCATCGCTGTGACTCTAGGTGACCGTGTATTTTCACAAAACTAACAACGGGACAGTGGATTCTCTCATTTCGACCATAGGTGCAACAGTAGCTAATCCCGGCGCCATTGGAGGCCCAGATCTGGGATTCATCCACCCTAGACAGTTCAGGATCATGATTTATACAGAAAAGAAAAATCTTACTCAATTTTGACTCAAACGCAGGTTTGGTTAGAACAGAAAAGTGTTATAATAGCTACTTATGCAGGGTGGAAGTATATTATAAAACGGCTGAAAATTGAAAAAAGTTTTATAAAAGTTCTTAGAGAGAACCCAATTCTAAAACCATCGATATTGAAGTTTTTCAATACCCTGAATCCGCTCATCGCAGTAGAATAGGCCTAGCACAACGCTGGAGAGCGATGTCGACGAAATTATGAGTGAAGTATATAATGAAACGCTATAAGGCGGCTATTCTCACTGACAAAGCATTTGACCGTTTGAGGCCGGCCTCAGAAGGTGACCTTGGGGTACTTTCCGGATGTTAACTTCCGACGCTGAGGGGATCGCCCCATGGCTGACCGCCAGAAAAGCTTCCTTGATGTGGATCGCGGCAAAGGTGATTGTCCTTCGTACGAACCGTGGCGAGGTTGGCGTCCTTGCTGCGGGTCGTGACAAGGATCATACCTGACCCCGCTGGATGGGAAAGCCCAAATTCTCTCTCCGTTATCAGAACATGCTGCTGATAATAGAGGTCGCACTTCTGAGCAGACATCTTGTTCAACCCCTTGTTAACGGGAGCACCTGTTGCTAAGAGCAGCAGCTGCTTCCGATGAGGAGGGGTCGAAACCCGATATACTGCTCTTACCAGCAGCTGCTGCTGGCAACGAGAGCTTCAGTCCACTGAGAACACCAAGAAGAAACCCCTATTGTGCTGTCATACCACCCTGCGAGGGCGTATCTGTGTCGTCATGTGACCATCTCGGCCACCCTGTGATTCTTCATGAGCACATGGAACTTCAATTTTTATGGGAAACTCGCGTATCATTTGCATCGTGAAGCCTGCCTTTGACCAAGCTTCAGCATTACCTGAGAATGAAGCGATTTGTTAGTGTCTTCCATGATTCGCATCCGACTCGAGAACTTCTGCTGCAACGCGTCCATTTCCACCATACGAATCTGCAAGTTTTGTATGCATGCACATTTCGAAAGCAATTGATTAGTGCCACCAGCCAACCCGAATACCTTCTCTGTTTGCCTCATTTTATGCTGATGAGCTTCTTTGTCCTTTTGCCATCCTTGTTTGGTCTTGTTTAACTGGTCTAGCAGATCTGCATTGGCAATCTTCATGTCCTCCAATTTGGCCTCGCTTTCGTTGTTCTTAAGCAATTGAAAACTGATTCGATGGAAGTTGTATGTAGACAAAAGGTGAAGGTAAGACAAACACCTTTTTCTCAAAGAGAGCCAGCTGCTTTTTAAGATCAATCAAATGCATTTTGTCGCTCTCGTGACGAACCAAACTTAAGGTTTCTTCTGTGTCCGAGTTAGGAAGAGATGCTGCAAGAAAGAGTTACAGCCATCCCCCATTACATACTACATTCCGGGCAGAAGAACCAGCAGGTACGTCGTGGGGAAACATAACTGTCGGTAACAAGATTTAAACATGATCGATGGTTCTGCTTTACTCTCTGCCAGACCCAAATTATCGGGACAGGGGCTCTCTACACACCGAGGAACTCTGCCAACGCGTAGCTAAATGCCTCACACGGAAACCAGAGATGCCCAGGGTTTCGGAGGCATCTAGTCTAATTTTGACACGAGAATTTACGTAAATTACGGGAAGTTTAGCCTCAGTTGGTGAAATTTTAGCTACAGCGCCCGCATACATATTCTACG
Organism: Aplectana chamaeleonis; assembly: GCA_029168955.1. Lineage (NCBI taxonomy): Eukaryota > Metazoa > Nematoda > Chromadorea > Rhabditida > Cosmocercidae > Aplectana > Aplectana chamaeleonis. The sequence continues at coordinate 164,525 of JAPDOI010000173.1, forward strand.
TAAATTCTCGCTACAGCACCCGCACAGTCTACGCTTATTCTCGTTGCAGCACACGGTCGATCGACCCATCCAGTCTTGATCTGGAGTGGCATGCATGGATGGTCAGGGAGCGCTACGCCGCACGCACGCGTCACGATTTGAATTCAAGTTGCGATGCGTGCACGTGACGTTGCGCCTCCCTACCCTGGCCACCGCATTCATGCATGCCACTCCTGTACTAGAAAGATGATCCCCGCTGCGATCGAGCGCATCGCCGTTTCTTCCCCACGGCCTGCAGCATACCAGCAAAAAAAAACGTATACCTTGCAAGGTCTTGCAGAGAGCGACACGGGGTCACCCTCCACGACCACCCACAAAGTGTTAAGTTATGCGTGGATTGAGTAGGCCAACACTGTTCGAACCGCATCCCTGCGTTCCGCGTAGCCAGCGCGGGTTTGAGATTGCATTTCAACACAGGCTGTCGCTAAATCCGTAGATTCTCGCTACAAAATTATAGCGAGAATATACGGGTCTAGCGTCAGAGAGAGCAATGGTTCGAACGACACAAGAATATGCGGGTTTTAGCTATCGTAGCTAAAACCCATAAATTCTCGCTACATGGAATGGGGCGGCGTTTCAGGCCGCGCCCTCGGGGGCACCTAGCTACACGTTGGCAGAGAAGGAGTTGTCTCGCTTTTCGCGGCTCTAATTCCACTCCGGACCACTTCGCTTGCGTTGATTAGCATGACGTGTCGAACTGCAAAAACAGGACAACTTCTCCCTGTGTGTGTAGAGAGCCCCTGACCCGAACTATCGAGGAAAAAACAGTGAATAATAATAACTTTTTTAGCGCGATTCAGCTGTTTCATTTGGTTGCTTTTCGAAACGATATTGCTTTACCATTCGTTGGCTAAAACTCATGGCGATGAATGTGATGTCTTGAAATTGATCACTAGCTTTTACATCAAGGGGATGCTAAATGTTCAAAGAGAGCGCATATATGTAGATTGAAAACGAGGGTTTCATTAGAAGAGCGTGTCCTAAATGAGCCAGAAATAGCTTTTATGAGAGTGTCTAAGAGGCGAAAACCGGATTTATGAGTTCATCTAATGTCTATCCCATAGTCCAAAAACAAACAGGCCAGCCCACAAACGAGAAAAAAAGAAAAAAATAGAACTCCATAGTGGTTTCAACCCCATCCTTGGCTACAAGAATCTCAAGAATAATTGTTGATCCTTTTTTTCCGTGATGGAAACGCACCTTAAAACCGGGAGAAGACAGCAATAAACGCATTTAATGAGTAAATACATATGCAGTCAGGAGCTTTCCGCCGGGTGAAACTTCGTTACGAAACGCCCTACACACAGAGCCGCTCAGCAGCACCCTGACCGCATCAGTAACGAAATGTCCTTGATTCAAAACAAGCAGTTATCAGAGAAATCTAGGACTTGGGTTATACAAACCAATTCTAAATCTGGGGCTGGTATTTATTTTATTTGGTTATTGAAGGCAGCACACACACTCGAGAATGGTATAACTTTTATAAAACAAATTGAAAGTTTGAAGGTTATAGTATGGAAAAACAACAAAAAAAAATCCGACGGAAATTGGATACAATTAGATATATAACGGGTTGGTTTTGTGATGGAGTGAAAGTGGACGAGTTACACCGCAGCATGCCCGCTCGGTTGAAAAAGCGGGGTGAACGAGAAAGTGTTCAAGACATAGCGAGCCAATAAACTCAAACGATCTATAATGAAACACTTGCGTCGTTGGAAGCTTCAAAAACTAGCCGAAGTGATCGCATTCGAACGATCAATGCGGACGAGTTTGCATTTGAGGAGGGGTGGAGACTGCAAAGCGAGAGAGCGGTGAATGCGAAATTGATTTGATATCACCTAAATATGATAGCTTGATTCGTTTTTGATGCTTCAAACGGCGTAAGCGTTCTACTTGGAGCCATACGACCTCAGAAACGTGGTTATCTCACCAACCTTTTCGAGCGTGTTTGCTGCCTATAAGCTCCGCGGGCGATGCGTTAAGGGCACTGTTCACGATGATTTCTGCTTCAGAGTTCCCGACTCAAAACAATGCGTTGACCACAGTGTGTTACTAAAGTCTGTTCTACTCAGGCATTGTGGGGTTTCTAACGCGCAGCAAACGCGGGTCATAATTTGAACCGCTCCCGTTAGAAACCAAAAAATGGGCAAGGCGGGTGCCCCATATCCGCCGTTTGCCCCGCTATATCCGGCGATTCACTGCCGTTTGCAGGTTTCGATCATGCTAGATTAGATTTACAACGGCAAAGGAGGTCGTCGTCCTATTATAGAAGCACGTGGCGCTGGGGGCTGCGTCCCATCATTCCAATGGGAGCGGGTCTCCCCCAACAGGGACACGGTCCATGTCGCGGCCCGCGTAAGGGAGCCATCCCCACCGCGGTCCGCGGCAGGGACATCATCCACGCCTCGGTCGACCGCGAGAGAGCTTCCCTTGCTGAGGACTGTGGCGGAGACCCCTCAGCGGTCAAAAATTGTCCAGAGAGTGACTCGTAGCCACTTTCCAGGAGCGGCCCCGCAAGGCCGACTGCGCTGTCTTTTTGATGTGGCCCCTTATATACGTGCTCTGCTGCTGATATGGGCCTGGTCAATTGTGGAGTCATCGATAACGTGATTCGCAGATCAAACGAGTTCATGCCCTGTCAAATCGTGTACGAACGCAATACCGAGCATCTCTGCAGCAGTGACGTCATCGCCAGCCAAACGGCGGAATCCGAGGTTTGGCAGGCGTTGAACGCAGACCGGAATGGCCATGCGGGAACTCTGCCGTTTGCCCCGCACAGGTCGAAATGGGGCGGTTCAGTGCGCGTTAGAAACGCCAGAATGTCGGAGTCGAAGTGAAATTACGGTCCGCAGCAGCGGACAACCGCTTTTTCGACACACGCACCGCGCAAAACCGTGCTGGGACCCGATGTCCCGGCACGATTAGCGTCTAGCTGCTTGCCGCAACAGCGGTTGTCCGCTGAAGCGGACCGGAATTTCGCTTTGTTAAGGATAGTACACTGTGTGCATTGCTAAAAACAGACATTTCGACACTGCACTGAGTGGAAGTTTTTTGAAACACCAAAAATGTGAAAGTAGGCTCGTTAAAATACAGTGCGTCGCATAAGCATACGAACACCCTGAAATTTCATGGTTGGGCCATTCGAACGACGTTTCAAGCATCGGCACCGGTTTCTATGTTTTCCGCTATGCCGAAACGGTAGGTCACACTGTAGGAAGGAAAATCGTGCACTTTTTCCTTTTTTACATACAGAAATTCATTTTTAGCCGTCGCATAAGTATACGAACACTTGAGAAATTCATAAATTTATCGAATAATTTCAAACAATACATACGGAAAAAGTCTTCAGTATGATGTTACACCACCGTTACGCAAAATAAGCTCAAACAGTCTATCTGTCATGCTTTCACTGAGGTTCTGGAGGGTCCCTTGGTCAATTTCGTTCCATGCGTCCACGATGGCTTCCTTGAGTGACTCCACAGTTCCGCATTGCCTCCCATCGTTGTAGATCTTGCGATCAATGATTCCCCAAAGGTTCTCGATAGGATTCAGATCCGGGCTGATCGCTTGCCAATGCAGAGTTTCGACGTTGTTCCACCGGAGCCACTCCAGAGTAGATCGGCTGACGTGTATAGTGACATTATCTTGGACATAACGGAAGCCCTGACGTCTTCGACGACGAAAATACGAAAGAAGATGCGAAGCCAACACTTCCTGGTACTCAAGTGTATCCATACGATTCGATACGAATGCGATTCCGACCTTCCCAGTAGCTGTGAAGGCTGCCCAAACCATCACGTTTCCTCCGCCAGAGTTCCTACGGCTGAAGAAAGCCGGCTCGTTTCGGAGATCTCGCCCGTAGTGCCTCGAACCATCCGGACCATCCAAATTAAACTTTTTCTCGTCCGAGAAGACAACCTGAAGCAACGGGTTCAAAAATTTTTCATGAAATTGGATAGCACGCGATTCAGCTCACCTTCCTCCAAATTGTACCCAAGTTTGAACGGGCGAACTGGAGCCTGGCCGACTTGTGGCGTTCTTCCAAGCGCGGAACCTTTTTCATTACGGCTCTTTCGATGTATTCGTTGCGATGGATCGAACGGAGGATGGTATACTTTGACACATTCAGCGAAAGTTCGGAGCGGACGGTCGCGCTGGACACCATTGTATTGGAGACTCTTCTGACGATGCGTCGTTCGTCGTGTCCAGTGAGCTTCCGAGGCCTCCCAGAGCGAACACGCATTCCGTAGGAGTACGGATTCCGTAGAAACGAAGAGATGCAGCTTGGTGAACGTCCAATTCGCCGAGAGATTTGTCGGACTCCATGACCGGCGGCGTAGAGAGCCCGGGCCTGGGCCTGTTCTCCGGAAGAGAGATGAGAACCGCGTGGCATGATGATAATTTACGCATACAACTACATTCTTTACTATCCCGCTTGAAACAGGATATTTTCGTATGTCTCGTGTACAAAAATTTCGTTTCTCTCAAGTGTTCGTATACTTATGCGACGGCTAAAAAATAAATTTCTGTATGTGAAAAAGGAAAAACTGTAGGATTTGCGTTCCTACAATGTGACCTACCGTTTTCGGCATAGCGAAAAACATAGAGATCGGTGCCGATGCTTGAAACTTCGTTCGAATTGCCCAACTATGAAATTTGAGGGTGTTCGTATACTTATGCGACGCACTGTAGTGTTGTAGACTGCAACTACTTGTCCGATTTGTTAACTTGAACTGGATGGCCTGTGACAGACGATATTCTCCATTTGAGTTCGAAACATGCAAACCTCATCGGGAAGAAATTCCGGTTCGCAGTTTCGGACAACCGCTGTTGCAGCACGCAACAGGATTATATGTAATCGTGCTAGGCCAGAGATTAGTCGTACCAGGACCACGTAGTCTTATCACAATTCTCAACGTGTTGCGTGCTGCAACAGCCGCTGTTTGAAACCGCGAATCTGAATATTGCTCCGAGTCAATTAGCCCTAGCTTTATAGATCTTCTTAAAATATAGTTGCCCAGTGGCTCTGCAAGCGCCGGCGACCAAAGTCCTATGTGAAGCTCATATCCGCGAAAGCTGTGGTATTGGGCACTGTTGAAAAAGGTAGCAGTCTTCTACAACGAGCCTTGGAAAAAGGTACTGTTGCTCTGTAAGGCGTCGTTCATACTTCCGACTTCAAATTCCGACTTTCCGCTTTCCGTTTCTCTTAACAGAGATGTGGAAAATTACGGATGTGTAGAAGGGTGAGATAATCCTTATCAGAAATATCGCGATCGGTGTCGGAAGAGCCTTCGGTCAACAGAGAGAAGGGTTAAGTTGTTTGCCATTAATTATTCGAGCAAATCGAACTTCATCTGCTGTGCAAAATTCTTGACCATACGCTTCGCAGATGTGGGATCGTAATGCGATTCAGCAGGCGTCGCGTCGGTCTTCATTGCCATCACAGTAAGAGAGAATTGTTTAGCGGATACTTGACCTTCTTTGGCAGCGCTACCACATATGAGGCAGGATCGAAAGCCCAGTTTGAAGTCACCGTTCATGCTAGGAAAATTTGCAGCATTCTGCTCTGAAACATGAGATTGACACGGTTCTCTGCGTGAACGCCGCTTCACCCGTCGTGAAAATTATCTGCTTTCAAATTCTCAGCATTGCAAGTTCTATCTTGTCCATCTCTGTTGGACTCTACAACGTTGTCGCGAGCTTCAGCAATTGTGCTCTCACTATGTAAACGTCTTCATACTGCTTCCACTCCCTTTTTTCCACCCTTTGCATAAGGTCTACAAATATTTTTTTGCATCAGGCCGAAGCTCTTCATGCGTCTTCTGCGGCAGACCGAGATCAGGAATTCGGAGTCGGTAGCGAAACTTAAACTATAGCTGAACCATCTGCAGTTTTTCTCTGTTTGGTTGACATAACGCCTCATGCCTTCGGGTGCCGGAGCTCTTAGAGGAGGAAAAATATTTCAAGAAATTACACACGAATGTGATTTCTCGCTCCGAAACTTTAGGAAGATAGCACACAAAAGCCTCGTCATCGTTCTGAACCTCAGCACACGAGGAGACAAACAATTTCAAAAGCGTGTAAGCTGAAAGAAGCGTCTGGAAATGGCTGAATGTCAGTTTCTCATTTTTAAATAAGTGAAAAAAGAACTTTTTCCGAAATTGAACTTCCCCTACCCCCCTATGGACGTATTGGTCAAAAATTCGAAAAAGGGTCGACTTTATACATGACCTAGTGCAAGAGTGGAAACTGTAGACATATGTGAGAAAATGTTACCATCCGGAGATGAGCCCCTAAAATCGATTTTGAGCCGAGTTATTGCCCGTCAAATGTGCGGTGGTCCCACGGTGGTTCAAAAGCTCCACCGGACCACCGTGGCCAAAAACGGAAGGCGAAAATTTTCCCCATTCTTGAAGTGCTTTTCAGCTACCCAACTGGCTGAAGTTTTTTAATATCGACAGCGCATAAAACGCTATTCATTCATTCGGGATGGTGAGGCTTCAAAAATTGAAAAAACATCCTAAATGAAAATAGTCAGTAACGTCTACAAATTTTCCAACTTTTCTAGAGGGTCGTTTTTTGGCCGAAAAAAATGTCCCTCTCAAGGAAGGGGGGTCGTTGTTCAGGACGACCCGGACCACCGCTGTGCCTGACCCTGCCTGCGAGCTGCTCGGGCATCGAGGGTAAAAGTGTCAAAGGGGAACACATTCATTTGAAAATCTGGGAAGCACAAAAATAATGTCTGACCTTTATCTTCGTGTTCCTTGCTCTCCTCATCTCTGTACGAGGACAGTTGTTTTTTCAGCGATGAAACTTCTTTTTCCAACGAAGATTTTTCTGTTTTCCAAGCACTTTCCTTCTTCTTCAGCTCTTGTGCTGTTGACTCTTAACTTCAATGCTTGGAGGGACTTTCCGGGTGAGTTCAAATATGTATTCCTAGATTCACTCACTTAACAACTCCTCGGCATCTTCCGCAATCTTCTTCAATGTCGTGATATCGTTCTTGGCACGACTTCGTTCACCGTTCATCTTTTCTCTCTCTTGCTCGAATATACTTTCGAGCTTCTTATATTTGATTTCGTACTCACGAACGGACTTCTGATTCTGTTCCAATTCCTGAAAACCACTTATCTGAATGCCTTCAATCAAGATTCGTGCTCTGTAGTCAAATTTCTTAGCTCTGCAGAGCAACATGTCTGCAGAACATAAATTTTATTTGAATCTGAGCTAGCTCTAGAAGTAGATACACTTCCCGAGCAGGGTGTGTCCAATTAAAGGCAGTGGTCACGATGAAAACGTTATCGAAAAAATTACAAAAATCAGCTTAGATCAAAAACAGCTGAAAAACTATGAAGGTAGCGCGGTGAAAGACGGGCTAGAAATAGAGATTTTAAGGCCCAAATACGCCAGTTCGTGCACACGTGCACAGCGATGATGAAAAAGATCGCAGTCTCATGCCGAGCAGTCAAAAATCATCGACATCCAGAGGAAGAAGTACATGCAAATTTACCCAATTAAAACAGTCGAGCAATGAAAGAAAGCACTCCAGTCAAAGTTTTTGACTAGATGTGAACATAAATCCGAAGATTCATCGATTGAAAGTCAATTTCAAGCCAGCTGATGTTCTTGATATAAGAGGTCATCGATGCCGATTATGTGGAGTGGGCTCGTTCACCATCAAAAGGCAAGAAAGTTCAGGCTTCAAATTTGACCCGAAACAGTGGTTTTTCACGATTTTTTCTTATAGGTCCTACTAGTCGAGACCCAGAAAAGGGTTTAGAGAGAAAAAGACGACAAGCATATTTGATCGCGACCACTGCCTTTGAAGGCAGTGTTCACGATGATTTCCGTTCACGTAAAACAATGCGTTGGCCTCCAAGTGTTACCAAAATTACGAAGAAATGGCGAGAAACGCATTAAAACGTCTTATTTCAGTGGCAATAATCTATAACATGGACTAGTTGTCCGGTTTGGATAAACATGTTCATGGTGGTTGTTATCGGTGGAAAATTGGCTCAATCGAAAATAGAAGAATATCTTATGCAAAGCAGGATTAGTAAAGGCCTTAAGGAAAGAATAAAGCAATACAGAGTAGAGATTTGCAAAGGGCGGGTCCACAAAAATTTTGTCACAACAAACACTTCCTGTGATACCTTAAAGGCAGCATACACGCTCGTAAACGTGATTGAGATAACTACGGAAATAGAATGGTATGGCCCAGATTACAACGCCTACGCATTTTGAAGTGTCAAAAACGACCAACAATGCCGCTACATGAGTTAGAAGTTGGCCCCGCCCTGTATTTTCACGCCCCCTGTATTTGGCCTTTTCCTTCAACGAAGGGTTACTGGGTCATATTCACCGTCGGTACTGTTGGTAGATTGCCTAACAAGTGAACCACACACGTCACTGACGACAAATATGGGCCAGCAACCCTGCGTGGGAGGAAAAGGCCAAATACAAGGGGCGTGAAAATACAGGGCGGGGCTAACTTCTAACTCATGTAGCGACATTGTGGGTCATTTTTGACACTTCAAAATGAGTAAGCATTATGTTGTAAGCCATACGGTTTGATTCACGTAGTTATCTCAACCACGTTTACGAGCGTGTATGCTGCCTTTAAGAGGCGGTGTGATACTTAAAGGCAGCATACACGTTCAAAAATGATATCAACATTATGGAATGAATCGAAGGTCTGGAGCTGTTGATATTCAGAGATAACGAAAAAACCGGAAAAAATCAATTGAAATGAAGATATAACGGTTCGTTCTACATTGGCTCAGAAGTAGACGAGTTCGCTGAAATAGCGGAGCTAGCGACAAATTTGTTGGGATAACGACGCTAATGTATTCGTACGACCCTTTCTGGAACGCTTACGACGTTAGAAGCGTAAAAAATGAGCCAAAATTACCGTAATCGAGCATTGCACACTGGTATTGAGGGGAGGAGCCCGTATCGGTGGGCGGAGAAAGGATGATTTTGTGACTCAAGGCGGCTCAAATGCGGTCATTTCAACTAGTTTTCAACTCTCCAAACTTCGTGAGGGCTGTTCTAGGGCCCGTATAACCCCACTAATGTAGTTATCTCAACAACTTTTGCGAGCGTGTATGCTGCCTTTAGAGGATTTCGTGTTCTTCTGGTGCGTTTTTCTCAATTTCTACGTCATTTTAGTTCTACCCTTGGGCCACCTAGTCAATATGGCGAATAATCTAAAATTGAAGATTATCGTGAACACTGCCTTGTAAGGTCAATGTAATCTACTTCACAATTGATTCTAGATCTCCACTTTTGTTTGGAGCCTTCACTTCATTTTTCTATGCAAAACCATATCCTCTGCAAACCACTTGAATCTCATGTGAGATGAATCTCACCTGTTTTTCTTTTTTTTGAACCTCAAGCTCATGCTGCAGACGATTGCACCTTTCTTCTTGCTCCTCTAATGCACGTGTTTTTTCAGCCAATGTGAGTGTTTTAGACTGCAAGATCTGCGTTTGCTCCTCAACTTGCCGCTTGCTATCCGCCAAACGAACTCCGAGACTTTTGATCTGAGGTCATCATAATGTAACCGACACTATCGAATAGGTGAACAACAAACAATAATGAACCTCATTTTCGAAAATTTGCCTCTGCTTCTCGATTTCAATCGTCCACCTGTCTTCAGTTTGGAGAATCTGGAAGAAAAAAGTGAATCTTATGAGGAGGAAATGCGGCTTTAGGCTATCTGATGAACCTGGTTGGTGAGATCTTTATTCTTCTTTTTGTAGAATATTATTTCGTTTTGCTGTTCATCCAACATTTTCTGATATTCCAAACACTTAATACAATTGGAGCTCGGTGGTGGCCCTTGTTCTCGAGGTGGCGACTGTCGTACAAAAGATGGATTACTCTCCTAAATGGTTCCCGCTGGGTCTATCTTCTCAAATTACGTGGCAAGTAAGGTCAAACCTTGATATTTTCCATTATTGCATGCACACTTCTCAATTCGTTCAAGAGATTGGCCAGTTCCGCTATAATTGTTGCACTACAGTCTTTCGACAATGACCGCCTGCGCTCGTCCTGAAAAGAAAACAAGGATGTTGCACCTATGTATAACCATGCCCACTAATTCGAAGCAAAATTTTCTCGGGTCCATCGCGTGCGTGTACGCGCGTATACTACTTTTTTTCTCCACACTACCTCGCTGTCTTTCTCTCTTCACTGCACACGCCCGCGGAGGAACAAAGTAAAATCGCGCCGGATTAGAGGGTAGTTAAGTCCTTCCAACTGCGAACTTCAGCAGACACGGTCGGTGGTCGTGCCGCCGTCGAGTCGGCCGTTTCTGTACGAGTTCTCACCTGGCGCAAAGCAGCTGACTACAGCTGTAATCTCCTACTATAACGGTATTTCGTTCTGTTCTTCAAGAATGAAAATGATTTCATGTCATGAAAAGTGCTTTGAATGGTAGTTAATTGCGAAACTTGAGTTGGTTGAGACATGACCGGTTTGGCATGGGGATTTTTTGCTTTTTTCTGTTTTTGATGAAAGCTTTTTACGGTTCGTTCCCGGAAATCTGGGAACAAAATATAACCTTACACTACTTGTTTACAATCCAGGTTGGGAAACGGTAACTGACTGCAGAAACAATATGTTTGGAACCCCAAAGTGGAAACGGTCTTTCGTTACCAATGGATGCCCTTTATGATGTTAAAAGTGGGTGGAGGGGATCGTTTTGAAAGGTAATTCCTGTGCAACCTGTTATGAAAAGCTATTCAACCTCAATTACTGAGCATCTTTAGGAGAGATATAATGACTATTCACAAAAACAATGCTGTTTGAGAGCGTACACCGAAGGCGTTTTTTTCCACGGAAAGATGCATTCAAAAATGAAATTGTGTTATTTTGAGAACAAGGGGAGCTCTGAGAGCCAAAAAAAATGCTGAACGGATGAATTCATCCAATTTAACCCCAGACTGCATGAAATGGACGGAGTAGAGCTCATTAGAGCTCATTCGGAGACATAGAAAACGAAAAATCCCTGTACCGAAGAGGGCCAAAACGCACCTAAGGCCACCAAAATCTCGCGCGAGATTATTTGAAACACTTTTCGTAACAAGAACTTCCCTCAATTCTTGGGGCGGCATGCATGAATGCTTAAAAGGAGTGCAGAGAGCCGCTTCGTGTTCTGAGGCATCTTTCATAGTCCTCACTGCAAACGTGGCACGCGCGCGACACGTGTGACGAGTGGTAGACTATAGGGCCTTTCAGAGTGGCGTTGCTGCAATATTATTATTATTATTATTATTATTATTATTATTATTATTATTATTATTATTATTATTTTTATTTTTATTATTATTATTATTATTATTATTATTATTTTTTTTATTATTATTATTATTATTATTATTATTATTATTATTATTATTATTATTATTATTATTATTATTATTATTATTATTATTATTATTATTATTATTATTATTATTATTGTTATTATTATCATTTTTTAATTATTATTATTATTTTGTTTATTTTATCTTTCATTCGTTTTCAAATCGATCCGTGAAAATTTTTCGGTTGCTACTTTGAAAGTTATTATTGAAAGTTTTCGAGTAATACTCAAGAGAAATCAGGCATTAATCGCGATAGAAATCGAGTATTCTCATCTGAAACTGGCCGATTGCTCGGGAAGTTTTTTCCACCTTCGGAATAATACAAATGTTCTTAATTCCCGAATGAATGGGATGAATTCCCGAAAAAGCCAATAATTTGCGTTTCCGAATGTTTCTTAAATGTGAAAAAAGTGAATAGTTTCTGCACCTTAGGGAAAGGATCATAATAACCAGTTAGAAAAATCAGATTCAGGTCAAGGCACGTAACGAACCGCCTGACACCGAGATGTCGCGCCCCATTGCTAATCATCGCCCCGCTGCTGTTGGCTTGTGGCCAGCAGCGGCCGTAATTATTTGCAACGCTAAGCACTACTCCGTCTTTATTGCTTCTTCTATCTTCCAATTATTCAACTATCATTGATTAAGTTTTTATTTGTTTATGAGAAGCATCTGCTTTTTTTGCCTGACATAAGAACGTAGCGTTTTTTTATTGAAAGTTGCGCATCAAGTGTTAGAACTTTTTGTCTTTGGTCCGCATCTTAGTTATTTGAAAGGGAGTTGTCTGTTCTAACAGATTGTGTAAGTAGTTATTGTGATTGACGTGTTTGTACCGTATTTGGGTAGAAGAAAAATGGCGTCGGAAAGGGCCTCCATTTCATTTCCCCAAGAAACATAAAATGAATCGAATCGGAAAAAAAGTACCACACTATCGTGAAATTTAAAAGTGGAAAATTCAGATTTGACAGACAAGTAAACCGACGTCAAGATTTTGAAAATTTCCTTTCAAAATTTCCAGAACTCGCGCACTAATATTTTGACGTCTGATAGCTCACCTTTGGCAATTTAGGATAGAAAAATTGATAGAGGGGAAGCGGGTCGTGAAATAAAATAGAGGTTATGTAATCTTTTGATACTTTATTGCAACAATCGTTACAATACGATAATAGCTTGAAATTTTTATTGTCAAACGAGGCTCCGAAATCTGCAAAAGTTCACGAAAGTTCCCGAGAAAATGGTTCCAAAAATCGTAAAAATTCCTTCTTGGACTTTTGATCTGGTGAGCTTTTGGTGCATAGCACGTTCTGCGAACTTTTGCAGATCTTGTAGCCTCTTTTGACAAAAAATTCCAATCTACAATGAAGCTCCGCGATATCAGTATTCTGCCAAATAAAGGGCTTTGCAGAGTGGCACCGCGGCGAGATTCTCTGCGACTGGGTAATGATGAGCAATGAGGGGCTCCACGCAGCGGGCGACACCGGCGATGTGTCGGGCGAGGCTGGCGACGTGGTGGCCTCGCAAAGTGTATTCGCCGCTTCGACACGAGCGACGCCCGTAGCGACGCCGCCAGCGAACAGCGGCAAGAAGTGGTCAGGACCATTTCCGCCACCGACAAGAAGCGCCGCAGTCGATCGATCAATTTCTTTTTCTTCGTTATTTCGTGCATTCGATCGCGTCACCACATTCTGCCTCGATTTCATTGAAAACGAAAAAAATTACTGGAACATGCTCGAAAAATGTATAGTTTTCCAGATTTATTACAGTTTCAATGCCTTACAGGTTGTCTAAATTAATTGTAATGTGATCTTTCTTCATAGCTGTACATCTTTGCGAACGTAACAAATTGAAGTCACGGGAAAAATATGCTGAACAGCACATTTTCTTACTTACGTTCAGGTCTCTGTTTTCCTCTCTTTTTGTTTACTTTCCACGAAAAGTAAACAGCGTCATTCCTGAAACACTTATAACAGCTAAAATGCAATAAAAACGGGTTACAGGAAATTTTGACGTCGAATAAGGGAGGTTGTACGCAATGGAAAAACAACGTGGGCGACGGCGGCATCGCGGCAATTCTGCGAGGTCTTGGCGCCCAACGTTGCGTCAGGTTTTGTTCCCATCACGAACCTCTCGCTCGGCGGCGTGCCACCTGTCGCTGCAAAGCCCTTAATAATAGCACTAATTTTTTTTCCAAGATTTGTTGATATTCGAAATGCCCGTGGTCTTCTCACAACATCCGCGTTTTTTTGGAATTGCGCACAGCGTTCCAAAAATTTCATCGTCCCGGTCGCTCAGGAGTTATTTTCTCTTTTAGATAGCGCGATTGTTTTTTTATGCACTTCATATTTTATTCGTTTTTGCGTCAATGAAGTTTCTTTTTGATGCTAATTTTATGGACCTGGAATAGATGGAGAATGAATCGATCAAAAATCATCTAGAACAAAAATCTCCATTTAGAGCAAACTACAACTTGACGCCAAAACATTATATTTCGGTCTTCGGAGCATTGACAACCCGGCGCGCGGGGTGTCCGAGTCAGTATGATGAGCGCAGAGGACGAAAAGAAAGGCGCTGCCAGCCGCACTGGCATTCTCTCGGCCAGCCAAAGTGCAAACTGGCTATCTCGGCGTCTCCGCGGAGAGGAATCATTTCCAGCTTTGGCTGTACAGTACACTGATGGAAGCAATCCTAGTTCGGGAGGGGAGGGGGCGCTCAGCTTTACAAAAAGGAGTGAAAGGTACAGTTTTCAGAAGTCTAAAGCCTCTTTCACACTTGCCCGACCGACGTCGGACGACTCGTTATCGAATGTGTAATATCTATCTACCCTACCCTACCCATCTTATCCATCTTAACTTATCGAATTTGATAACGAGTCGTCCGAAGTCGGCCGGCAAACTATGAAAAGGGCTTAAAGGCACAGTACACCCTTAGATATGAATTTCAAGATTCTCATGTAATTGTGTAGAAGACCTCTCTTGTATAACGCGTGCCAAGTGCGAGATCTCAATTCCTTCAAATAAGCGAGAGATAAGCGACCACCGCAGGCCCGACCCCCTTCGCTCACCACCACAGGCCCGACCACCTAACAGATTTTCGAAATCGATAGCCGCTCGATGGATGAATGATTTCCAACAAGTCGTTGTTCTCCAGTCCATTACCGGGCTGTCTCCTTATCCTGGCTTTCTCTTACTCAACGATTGCGAATGAAGAGAAATACAGGCCTGAGACAACTCGTCCACCAATTTCCACCATCAAAATCTAGGCATCATTGAAGAGCCATAGCTCTGTTCAAAGGGGGTCTTGGACGATTTCAGGGATACCGCTGTGATCAGCGTGTGACTCTCTCCAAGGTGAGCATGACATATGAGAATTAATTTCTTGGGTGTTCTGTGCCTTTAAGGATATGGAGTCTTTCCATGGAGTTGGAAGGCAATGACTGATAACGCTATCAGATACTTTATATTGGAAAAAATTTTGTTTTTTATGAATCCCCCCCCCCAAAACAAAGTTTGCGCCCAGGGATGAGTTTCTGAAGTAATCGATTCTTAATTTAATCGTCTGAAAGGCGCTGTAGGCTGTGCTCTTTCCATGCGGAGGTACAGAATTACCGGTTTACAAGTGGGTTACTAGCTAATTATCAAGTGAATCCAGAAAGTAGATGCGAAGCGGTTGTTTCCCAAAAAATTCAACTAGAAAAATGGAGAAAAGATTTTCAAAATCACATCTCTAGCTTTCTCCAAGCAAAAACAGTCTGACACTAGCCGAAACGCTCCAACAGAAAGGAACACCAGGAAAGTGGAGTGGGGGGGGGTCTACAAAGAATTAAAAATATTTTTTTGAGAGCCGATTTCCATGGATAAAATTTTTAAGTCCTTGAAACAAATCGTTGTGGTATTTCACATAGAAGAGCCCGAAACTTTCCGAAAAAGGACCTCTACTTGGTTGAGAAGGTTTATACGTTAGTAATTGCGCTTGCTACTGCACTTTCACTGGTTTACGTTTCTGATCAGCAAAATGAAACCGTTTGTGTGAATTTGTGTCAACGCCATGTCTTCTTTTCAAAAATAAGTATTGGATGCACAAATCTTTTTTCGTACTGGAATAGAACCGAAGAAAGAGAAGTCATTTTCATAACTACAAAGTTTTTCTATGAAGAATAATAAAACGGTCCGTTTTTGCGAGTTAAAAGTTTAGGCCTCGGAAATCGGTTCTCGAGAAACATTGATACCATTTCGTAGACTCATCGACTACACTTCCCTGTACCCTTTTTTTGTTGGAATGTTTCTGTCAGCACCGAATCTTATTTGCTTGGTAGATCCCCTTTCTGATAGGACTTACTTTCACTTTTTTACTCTTTTATCACAAATGTAATCACCAGCGTTAGCAAGTAAAGAATTCAGTAATTTTGTTGAAGAAATGCGTAGCAAAAATGAGCGTTAGATTTTTTCCCGATCAATGGAAGATAAAAATATCGTTAGAACTCTAGCAAATTGTTCTATAGGAAATGTGTTTACAGGCGTAAGTGTGATTACAGCCTCAGCATCCACATAGACGAAGCGGTCGTGGCAGTTTGCCAGAATATACATCGCAACCCCTATCATCCGAGAGACGCCAGTCGATGGCACAGTATGTACTAGCGTCTTTTTCTTTGCCTCTCCGCAGCAAGAGGGAGGGGTGAAAAGCGCAGCAAGCGCGAGGGAAAGTGGGCGAGGCATGGTTGGTTGTCAATGGTACCGCAACCTTATATTTCGGACGCTGTTGAAAAAGGCTACAAAAAATAAAAATATAAACCCATGCTGGGGTGCGGAATAGGTTTTCTACGCGTTACAAAGTATAAATGCTCATATAAAGTTCTAGGAGCCGAGTTGCGTCAGTGATAGGGTATAAAGAGCAACTGCGAAGCTTTTAGCTGCACTTTATTCCCTATTACCGCTGGAACTCGCAGCCCTTAGAACTCTATATGGATCTCGAATCGTTGGTTGAATGAACTTTTCGAGAAGTTGGCAAGACTTCTTTTGTTTTTTTTCACTTTGCTTTCGATAACTTTAAGTTTACAGTCCTTATCACAATGAAGTCCGCACATCGGCCAGAAATCTGAGCCTTTTTGAAACATAGCGCTTTCTATCACGATAGAAACCGTTGAATTTTTTTTTTCGACTAGCCGTGATGTACATATGTATGTTTACTCGTTAAAATTTTGGTGAGTTTTGATGTCACGTACATAATCTCTTGACTCTGATCCTCCCCTCCTCCTCAAGTTGAAATCCAACACGGTTGCGTCATTTTGACATTTCATGGGTGTTGTCACGATGGATTTGAAGTCGTGAGACACCACTGATTTGTTGAAGATGCTCATGACTAAATTATTTCTCTTTATCTTTCTTTTTGTTTTCTGCATGACTGTTTACATATGGTGGTCGACGCGGAGTGGTCCGTCATATAGGTATTTTCTGCCGATCATGTAGACTGCACGCCACATGCAGAGACAGGCAGAGACCCGGACTCTTCGGGGATAACCGCGTGACCTTCAGCACTGATGGTGGGGTTTTCTCGACCGACCGCGGGAGCTAGCGGGCTGACCGTGGTTGAATTCGGACCCACCTCGAGGCATTTCGCACTCACAGCGGTGCTTTCTGGACCGACCGCGGGAGCTCGCGGGCTGACCGTGGTTAAATTCGGACCAACCGCATGACATTCCGGACTGACAGTGGTGCTTTCTAGACTGACCGCGGGAGTTTGCGTACTGACCGCGGTAGATTGCGTACTGACCGCGGGAGCTCGCGGACTGACCGCGGGAGCTCGCGGACTAACCGCGAGAGCTCGCGCACTGACTGCGGGAGCTCGCGGACTGACTGCGGGAGCTCGCGGACTGACTGCGGGAGCTCGCGGACTGACCGCGGGAGCTCGCGGACTGACCGCGAGAGCTCACGGACTGACCGCGGGAGCTCGCGGACTGACCGCGGGAGCTCGCGGACTGACCGCGAGAGCTCGCGGACTGACCGCGAGAGCTCGCGGACTGACCGCGAGAGCTCGCGGACTGACCGCGGGAGCTCGCGGACTGACCGCGGGAGCTCGCGGGCTGACCGCGAGAGCTCGCGGACTGACCGCGGGAGCTCGCGGACTGACCGCGGGAGCTCGCGGGCTGACCGCGGGAGCTCGCGGACTGACCGCGGGAGCTCGCGGACTGACCGCAGGAGCTTGCGGACTGACCGCGAGCGGAAACCGGTTCGACCAACGCCCATCCCGGTGGCGGTCCGCTATTTGCGCGCGGTCAGGTTTTCACTTTGTCCGAGAAACAAATGAAAAATAAGAAATCCCAAAATTCGTTAAAAAACCAGTAGTCATCCACATCGCGCTCCAGCCCAAGGATTACATCAGAAATGAAACGTAGTTCCCTGTTGGTTGTTAGAGGTGGATGGTACAAAATAACCATAGCCTTCAGTATTTTTTATTCCTACTGACACTAATTCGCAGTTCTGGAACCCCCACATTGTGACACCTGCTGAACGTTGCGCAAGGTTAGGCGCAGCATTTTTGCAACTTCGTGTCGGTCGCGCGACTTTATGGGAGACTCACTGGACCGGTCCCCTCACTGACCGGCTCCAGCGGAGGTTTTTACAGAGGGTACTATCAGAGGTGCAGTTGTTGCCTGCAGACTACAACTGCGCACCGACGGGAACTGTATCCGATGATTGGATTGTGTAGCGCGCCGTCCTCCGATTTTCAGTCATAAATTCGAGATATATGTAGGATTTCTTTCAGGTTGTGCTGGGACCTTCCATTGAGTGAAAATATCACTTGGGGGCTAATTTCTTCCGACCTTCCCCCTTATCCGAACTAGCTCAAAACGACGCGCGCGTTCAACTCGCGACGCTGGTAAAAGAACAATGAGTTAGAGGTTGGTGTAGCTCTCCATGTTGTCACCATATAACATCATAAAGCGCAGAACGGCGAATTTCGCATTGAAAAAAGAACGGAGAGCTCAAGGTTTCTTTGGTTTCCCATATTACTTCTTTTCTCACCTAAAAAAAAAACAAAAACACAATTCGAAAAACACATTCGAGAATTAGGCCTGAGCTTATATGCCAAGCCCAGATTTTCAACGACTAACAATTAACGACTAATGACTGACGAGAGCTCTCCTCGGTTAAGCGACTAACGAATTACATAATTTCTATTACGCACATACCTGATTATCAGTTACCAACACCCTCTCGTTTTGGAAGAACAATACCTCGAAACCGCAACACGGTCAACTAAGTCGCAACGTTATGAGAAAAGTAAACAAGTTCAAATAATATATTTCTTCTTTCAAACATAAAACGTAGTGATAGAATTAGAAAGGAATTTCCAAAAGTTTAGCTTTCTAGCAAAAGTGACCATTTGGCAATGTCATATATTCAAGAAATCAAAAAAAAATTGAAAAACGTCTTGAAATATCTTGAAAAATGATTTGGAGCAAAATAACACGAAGTAATGAAAAAACTGGGAAATGTAGTGAAATGACCAAAACCGGATTGGCGTTCAGTCATAGGCCAACTTTTTTATAAGTAGTGAGAGAAGAGGTATAGGATTAATAAGCGTCTCCGGTAAACTTATCAGAGGTAAATCAAGCGCGCATCGGATTTGAGCGTTACGTTCACATAGCTTGACCTACGCTGATTTCCGTATTACAGCTTCAATGAGAGGTTTACGGTTTCCGTTGCGCGCTTGATTTTGCTTTGATAAGTTTAACGGAGATGCTTATAAATCCTATCCCTCGTCCCTCACTACTTATAAAAAAGTTGGCCCATGACTGAACGCCAAATCCGATTTTGGTCGTTTCACTGCATTTCCCGAATTTTTCATTACTTCGTGTTATTTTGCGCCAAATCATTCTTAAAGGCAGGGTTCGCGATGAATTTCGACCTCGGGTTTTCTGCATAAAATTGGTCTATGGTGGCTGTTTATACGATAAGGAAGAATGAAAATGCCAAAAAACGAGCGGAAACGGTCGAAATTAAGTGATATTTCGGAGGCACCGATTTTTCAAGTAGACGAGTTCCTCCCAAGCCATGCCGCGTGGACGAGTTTTGCGCCCCTCGCTGCAATGGAATCTTAAGATTTCAGAAAATTCTGAAATTTATTTTCTTTTAGTTTAGAAAAGTTGTTTTCTTTCAGTTCTCATAACATTTCATTCTCCATTACTCCGCCAACGCGTAGCTAAATGCCTCACACGGAAACCAGAGATGCCCAGGGTTTCGGAGGCATCTAGACGAATTTTGATACGAGAATTTACGTAAATTACGGAAAGTTTAGCCTCAGTTGGTAAAATTTTAGCTACAGCGCCCGCATATTCTACGTAAATTCTCGCTACAGCACCCGCATATTCTACGCTTATTCTCGTTGCAGGTCGATCGACCCACCCAGTCTTGATCTGTTTTAAAAAGGGTATTACAGCTCTTGCAGAAAGCGACACGGGGTCACCCCCAACGACCACCCACAGAGTGTCAAGTTATTCGTGGGTTGACTGGGCCAGGACTGATAGAATGGCATCCCTGCGTTCCGCGTAGCCAACGCGGGTTAAGATTGCATTTCAACACAGCCTACCGCTAAATCCGTAGATTCTCGCTACAACATTATAGCGAGAATATACGGGTTTAGCGTCAGAGAGAACAATGGTTCGAACGACACAAGAATATGCGGGTTTCAGCTATCGTAGCTAGAAACCTTAAATTCTCGCTACATGGAATGGGGCGGCGTTTCAGGCCGCGCCCTCGGAGGCATCTAGCTACGCATTGGCAGAGTAACTGTTTGAACTTCTGTCTCTCTCCTTCTCAACTTTGCTTTCTGTGATTTGTGGTTTTTTCTATTAAAGCCTCATTCTTTCATAGCAATTGGTTGAAATGAACCTCTATTTCTATTCTTTTGTCTTTCTCCTGAGTTTTTTATCCGTGAAAGATTGTTTTCTTCTCTACCAAAACTGAATTAGACTTTTTTAACAATAGTTTTTTTCAGGCATTTTACACTCATGATGACGATTATGTGGAGGCCAATGTTCCAAAATTCTAGCGTTCCTTTTGTGTGAGTTGCTTAGCTTATTTTTGATCGCTTTGTTTTTTATATTCGATACTTTTCTCTTCTTTTTCGTTAATCCGAATTATGGTGCTTAGAAAATATCCCGGTTTTTTTCAACGATCGTCCCGTTTTGGCCCTCAAATTGTCCCTCTTATGGGAAGGTTAGAACGATTCCAGTGGAGACTGCAAAAATAGAAAAAAATCTAAGAAACACCCCGAATCTTATCAGTAACTAAAGTAGTTCTATTTTTATGTTGAATTTCACTATCACAAAAAAAATTGACAAAACCCCAAAACTGAAAATGCGCACTTCTCACACGCGACAGACTATTACTACCCATTTTAGCCTTTTAAGTGGCTTGCAGATAGTTCCCCTTCTTCCTCAAAATTTTTTACGACCCCCCAGGGTTGAGCAGAGTTGCGACTCGGCGTAACGGAGGAGGTCGTAAAAATTTTGGAAAATTCCTGAAGAAAATTGAAAATTTCGGTGGGTCGTAAAACTTTCGGAGTAAAAGGAATTTCCTCCAAATAACTTGCTGAGGTGAAATGAGGAAGTAATAGTCGCTCTGTGATAGTAAGATTGCAGCGCGGGAACCGCTTTGTCGGCAGAGGCCGTCAGGACGGTATACGTTACGGTGGGTGTACGGTAATTTGGGCAAAGAATCTGATTTCAGTCGAAAATATCTATTCAGGACTTATTCGGTGGGCTGAATACAAATTGGATGTCTATATGTCGAGGAGGGGGTCGTTGAAATTCTCCAATTTTTTAGGATCTTGGTCAACAGGCGGGGAGGGGGAGGGTCGTAGCTCCGCCTAATATTGTCGCAACGAGCTGCTCAAACCTGGGTGGGAAACGCTTTTCAAAAATTGATTTTTACGCCTTAAGAGCGGGATCTCAAACCTTCTTCTGATAAATGTATTAAAGGCAGTGGTCACGATGAAAAACATTATCGAAAAAACTACAAAAATCAGCTTTGATCAAAAACAGCTGAAAACCTATGAAGCTAGAGCGGTGAAAAACGGGCTAGAATTAGAGTTTCTAGGGCCCAAAGAAGCTGTTTCGTGCACACGTGCACAGCGATGACGAAAAAGATCGCCGTCTCATGCCGAGCAGTCAAAAATCATCGACACTCAGAGGAAGAAACAAATGCAAATTTGCCTAATAAAACAGTTGAACAATGAAAGCAAGCACTTCAACCAATGTTCTTGACTAGATGTGTACATAAATCCAAAGCTTCATTGATTGAAATTCAATTTCAAGCCAGCTGATGTTCTTGATACTAGAGGTCACCGATGCCGATGATGTGGAGTGGGCTCGTCCACCATCAAAAGACAAGAAATTTCAGGTTTCAAATTTGGCCCAAAACAGTGGTTTTTTCGCGATTTTTTCTTATAGGTCCTATTACTCGAGACCCAAAAAAGGGTTTAGAGAGAAAAAGACGGCAAGCATATTTGATTGCGACCACTGCCTTTAACCTATCCTAGACTCGACTACAGATTCCGTAGTAATTGTGTGGCTTCACTATAGCACAGTAATCGAATTGTTTAAAAAAGAGATGAAAACGGCTGCAAAAACCATTGTCCGAGCACACTATGAGTTCTTTTTTCTTCCGTTACCGCATTTTAGCTTTTTTACAAGGAAACCATAGCTAGAGTTGTGATGTTTTTGGCTGAAACGTGGCACTGCAATTACAATCCCTATTATGCCCCCAAAATATCGATTGTTCTAAATGTAAACTTTTGCGTTCTTCATAACGAAATCTACTGTGCCTCTCGAAGCCAAATTCCGGTACGCGATTGCGTCTCGGGACCCTTTGCGGCCGCACGCGCTCGAGTCGGTCGAGTTTCCAACGCCAAAGCCGACTCGGAATGGCTTTTTTATACTGTTTCCTTCAATTTTTTTAGTTTCCAGTTTCCAAAACCCACCTAGAATCAACAGATCGGCGGCTGCGGCACTGGGAACTCTTCCGACTCGGTAGCGTGCGGCCGCAAAGCGTGTTGAGACGCAACTGCTTTCAACTCAAGGTTTCTCAATAAGGGTAATCCAAGCTCATTTTAGCACTTCCAACTTTGGCGCTTTGGTAACAGTACAATGCTACACTGCTATCTTAAAAAGATTCATGAGCGTACTGGGTCTAGCGAGACGTTGGGTCGAATCTCGGTGGGGCTGAGACCCCTCTCTCTGACCAGAAATTCTGATGACTTCTGGAAATTTTCAGACTTGGCTCGAAGTTTTCACGACCCCCCCCTCTACGAACTTTCGTTTTGGCGTCAAAATTCTCAACATCATCTCATCACCCGTTGTTCCGCGGCAATCCCCTCTCTGACCCTGTGGGCGTGTGCTGCCTTCAGCGTCAGTTCGTAATCTGTCCACGTTGGTGGGCAGCAGTTGTGCGGATTGGGCTCTCTGGGTAAAAGTTATGATCTTTAAGAACGTTGAGCGCTGTTTCGGGCTCACCTTTGCGCGTAATCTTTTCAAAGTTTTTGCAGCCAGCTAAGGGCCTGTCTGTTTCCGGTGACACTCCTAAGATTTGTCGGTTGTAAACACCGCCTGTCGTGTCTCAGCGTTCTTTGCTGCGCACGACACAATGGCAGCGCGGCGTATGCAGACGTTTGAACAATATTCGCAGACTTATTAATCAACTCGGAAAAATGGTGAAATTATTTTCAGATTGCTGCGACATCTTCATCTGTCAGAGGCTGATTCGGATTCACGGAGTCGTGAAGACGGCAAGTGATCTACGCTGAAATTAGGTTAAATTATCATAGCTGTGATATTATCCTTCATAATGTTCGCTGTCTTTTCTTTTCTTTCAATTGTACTGTTTTGGGGGCGGTGCGACCGAACGTCCGAGACCTCACCTTGGTGCTGCCGCAAGCTGAGGGAGAGGGCACTATCGCATCGCAATTGCCCACGCTCATTTTTCCGTGCCGCAACGGCTCTCCCAATTCCGAAAGGGAAAGGAAATTCCCGGATTGGTGCTCTGATTGAGCGGCGGCACGGAAAAATGGGCATGGCCAAGTGCGATGCGATAGAGCTCCTTTCCCATTTGCGATAGCACGCTCACCCCTTCGAAAAAAAAGCCCTTTATACTTTTCAAGGCATAAATACGAGAAGTCTTAGCCAGAAAGGGGTCATATATCGCGGTCACCCTCTATCCGCCACGCATATACGAAACCCATGCAACGATATTGTACGCTGACCTACATGAAATTCCTCTCAGCGACCTCTTCTGAAAATGAAAGGAGGTTGAAGCGCAGCGGTGCTGCCCCAAAATTATCAGGTATTCAATGCATCGTAAGGACTTTTTTTAAGACTCTGACGTGGTATTATTACGCTTCTCAATTTTCGCTCAAGAGGATGGAACGTTGAGTGAAATTTCACGCGTAGTTCAAAATTTTCTCCTGCACCCATACGCGGAGAGGGCGCGGATTCAATAAGCGCATCGACTCCTATTGACGAAGTTGAAACCTATTACGGAACCTAAAACGACACGTGAAGCTTGAACCATCCTCTCGAAAGCACTTAGAATGCCTGTCACGACCCCTCCAGTAGCGAGTCCCCATCGTTTGAGGGCCCCTGCGACCACTTTTCGCCACGGCCGCAATGTTATTTGAAATGGAATTTCGAGGCTTTTTCTTTTTTCAATGAAAGCAATAAGGTCTCGAATAGCATCGAAAGCGAAAATTTGTAAGACGTAAATGTGAACTGCTTTGCCGTATATGTATTCGAAGTGAAGATATTTGTGCCTACATATATATTCCTGCTTCTTCACTTCCCGATATTTCTTTTGTGTGTGATGATATTTTATAAACGTTCTGTGTTTCATAAACGATGGTGTTTTCATCAATTCCTTTATATCCCCTCATCCAAGAGGAACGTCACAATGTACGGTCGGCGTAGATTCTGAAGAGACTTTGCGTTCCCCATAGGAGGTTGGCGCAAACTCGGTGCACGTATGTTATAGCATGTGGCACCGAGTTTGCGCCAACCTTCAACAGTGAACGCGAAGTCTCTTCCGGGTCCACGCCGACATTACGTTGAACCCTGGGAAACCAAACGTATTTTTCATAGGAATCTCCTCGGTATCGATAACAAAGTAACAATCGGTAACAATTCGGTAACAATTTATTCGAGCACCAAAATATTTTCATCCTGCCCTCTCGACATGCACCTTCTTCGTTCCTCTGCGTTGGGTCAGTGACGTTGACGGAAAATATTTTCCGCTTTCTGGAAGAAAAATGTATTAAGGTTGAGAAAATTGAAACATTCCTGAGTGTCTTGTGCTGAGAAATGAACACACGCCCACCCTCTGCGCAAATTTTGGGAATGTTTCTAGTGTTGCTACGCACGGCCATCACCGCTTCACAGCATAATCCCAAATAAAGTATCACGTATCAGTATCGCAGTAGCATTTATCACCAAAATTTGCGGTCGTTTCTCAGCCCCCCTCCGATGAAGCATGGATAGCTGCGCGTAAATCCTGACTCGAGGGCTGAATTATTTCCCTCGCCCTCTCTTAAAAGTCAGTTCACCATTGAGGTCTGCAGAATAGCAGCGTATGATAAAATAAGGCAGGTCGGAGGTGCTGGTCAAGCGTTGGCTCAAGGAATCTGGATAATAAAGTCGCAGCGTCGAATAGCACGGTGGTACAGTACTGTAAGGGTTTAGGAACAGGCGGTACTTGTGGACGAGTTACCTTGTATCACATAGCCATTAGGTCCCGAGTGGATTGCGTTATCATTCCTAATACAGTACCCAACTCGCCTATTTAAGGGACTGGGGGCGCCGCCCCATCATCACTCGCACCATCCGAGCTGCACCGTCACCTCCCGTCTACCGCCATCACGACTGCCAACCACCTAGCCTCTCCTCTCGTCACCTCGGGTCCCACGTTCCACCTTCGCCCTGCTCGACATCGACCACGCCCACATATTCGTGTTTCTATATTATTGTTATAATAAACCATTATATTCTCGATGTCGTCCGACCCATTACTGTACTAGTCGCGCCGTGCATTAGAGGCGACTAAAGGCTTCTGCATATTCGAGCGGCAGAAGTCGCGCCGCCGTGATGACGCACAAGGAGCGACTACGCATCCTCATGCCTGTCCTTCAATCCCCATCATTGGGGCGCGAATTTTGCTGCCAGACTATGCATAGGCCTTGACGCAGCGTGATCAACGACGAAAGGTAAATTCACGACGGTAATTATGGAAAACCTTTTTGCAGCCGAATCGACCCGGGCGCTCGCGCCACAAGTCTTTTGACGCAGGGCTGTCGCACCGGCCTACACTGTGACAACCCTTTGTCGACCATGCCGATCCGTTAGTGGCCGCCGACATCCGAAGCAACAACGTTGCAGAAAACGCTGCGATTCAATAGGGTTCAACTCGCGATGTGGAGGTTAGAGTTCCGTACAGCAACATCTGCGAGAAAATGAAATTATTCGCAGACCATTGGCGATGTGAGCTCGCAGTACTCCATCACGTAGGTCACAACTCCTGCGGAGTTGTGACCGAATGCAATGGAGTTGGACATGACCAGATTTTTAGACTTTGCGTGCTTTGGCGATAGAGGGCTCGTGAAAATGTTCAACATTTGTCGAAAATTATGATATAAAATTATGATTAAAAACGTTGCGCCGCGGTAGAACACCGATGGATCCTGGCGCAATATAATTACTGCTCTAGAAGTCGAACATCCCGTCCAGATCTCGACCCTGTCTGGTGAGCCTTCCCTCAATCAAGATCAAGCAGCATTGGCAAAGCTAGCAAGAACGGGATAACGCCTCTGGCTGCCCTTGTTAGCGGCGATTTAATTGGGGCTTTTGGGTACACCATAACAGAACCCTCGCATATAAGCGCTTCGCTGATCGATATGGCTGCATTGTATCTCGCCGCGCCGCGGCGGAAGTATAAAGGACCCCTTAGACGCTTGAGCCCGACCACTGAACGAATTTTGGGCGCTTGACAAATTTAGTAATGAAATATAAACTGCCCGGAAATCGCGCCTCGTGGGGGAGTCGCAAGAATTTGGGATTCTGGAAAAAATTATGGTTGGAGGGGTCGCTCCGATTTCGAAAGATTCCGCAACGCCCCGCTTGACCCTGTGCGATCTTATCTCTTTTATTATAAAGAGCAGCAAAGCACCACATCCTCAGTCTTATTCTACTGAGCTCTGATCCGCTAGAAAATGAACACTCTCTCGGATTTTATCCTGGCATGTTGCTCGACCCTGAACTACAAATCCATCATCCGTCTAACACAGGATAACAGAAGCTTTTCAAAAAGTCTGCATCGATGTGACATTATAAGAACCGAGAAAAAAAGAACTGCGCGAGATGTGAGTCAGACCCAATCTCCTCAGACCCCCGCCCTCAACACCATGAACCGTCTGAGCTTTCGTGATTTGCGCTAACCGCCCCCCCCCCCAGCAGAGCTGAGGTTCTGACAATGCGAATTCACCGCAAATTTAGCGCGAAAGGCTCATCGATTGAGGTCCCTTCCGAATTCACACCAATTTTAATAAATGTCACAGCAAACCACAATGAGGGCTTGATAAGCATTTGATTTCACTTTCTCACCCTCGTGAATTTCCAGGTTTTCATGCAAAAGAGACCTTTGGAGTGAAGGCTAGGTTCCATGACGTCCATAAAAACATTGCTCCCTCGGAAAAGTTATCTTCTGTAGCGCTAGATTTGCTCGTTTGAACCTAGATATCAGAGGAAAGAATTTGATTCCTAGTAGAAAAAACCCTGCCCTGGCAGAGTCCCGCCATTTATGCTTATCTTGGGCAAAATTTCCTTAAAAAGGATAAGGGATTCCCTATCAACCCCACTAATCGAAGATTAGGCACAGCGTGGAGACACTATTCAAAATATCGGTTTCTTTTGACGACCCGTCTTGAAATCAAAATTTTCCTCGGGAATGGGCGCCTCAAACTGCTAAAAATGCAACCGAGGGGTCGTCTGGAGGGAAAATTTACTCGGAAAGGGTGGAGGATTCTCTATCTACCATACCAGCTATTGATTCGGGACGGAGGGGATATAGTGATGATAGAATTGGTCTCTCTCGAATTGTGGTGCGCGCCAAGCGCGCACCAGATTTAGTTTTGAATCGGCCACACGCGCAACCCGTTTTTCAAAATCTATGTTTAGGCTATAGGTAGAAATTAGCTCTAAATTGCATTGAAAAGAGCGCATAAAGTTGTGCATACTGCCTAAAAATGGTTTAGAATGGTTTCCTAGGATTTGAGCAAATTTTGAAAAACCGCAAGTTTTCTCTGTTAATCTCCTTTTTTTTCAGACGGCGTTCACGATCTTGTGCTACCAGATAAAATTGAGCTAGGGAGCTCATTTTCGGAAAGGAGGCTGGAAATGGATGCAGGTCGCTCCTATTCCAATTTGAACTCGATACCTTTACTCTGAAGGGTACCTCAAAATCGTGGGTTTACATGCCAAATAAGCCGTGGAGCACGAAAACTGATTTTTTCTGCTGCGGCTGTGGAGACCGGGGTGTGTGGGTGAATTTGCAGCCAATCAACACAGTTTGTCGGAGGTAAGTACTGAACTTGTCAGAATTCGTACTCATGACACGTCATGGATCGATAATCAATATTATCGACTTTCGTGCTTTTTGCACAAAATGCGGCGAACAGTGGTGATTACTTTTGGGATTGGTTGAGGAATTTCGCTCATCAGTCATTATCGATAAATACCGATCAATAATATAGATTTTTTCGCCTGTTGCACAAAATGCCGCAATGATTTTTGATTGTTGATGGCTCTAAGTCATTTGTTTGGGAAATTCTTCTCATCATGCAAGATCAAATATTAATGATCAATAATATCGATTTTTCACATTTTGCACCAAATGCGGCTATGAGTTTTATTTTTTATGGTTGTAAGTCATCGGTTTCAAAAATTGTACTCATACGACAATATCGTCTGTTAGATGTTTCATCATTCCAAAATGGAAATCGTTGAGCAAAATTGAAGTCCGAAAGGGAACCTTTGGGAAAATAAAGTGAAATTTCTGAAAGTTTAGCTTCCTGGCAAAAGTAGCGTTTTGGCAATGTCATTTAGAAGTCAAAAAAATTTCAAAAGTAGCTTGAAATATTTTTAAAAAGCGATTTGGTCTAAAATAGCCTGGAGTAATAAAAAAGCAGGGAAATGAAGTGAAATAACCAAAAAATACGATCTGGTGGTCGATCGTTTCACAAGCTTCTCCGTTAAACTTATCAAAACAAAATCAAGCGCGTAACGGAAACATTAAGCCAATTTTGAAAGCTGTAATAAGGGAATCATCATATGACATGCTGGGTGAAGGCAACACTCCATTCCATATAATGCTTGATTTTGTTTTGATAAGTTTAACGGGGAAGCGTGTGAAATGATCGACCACCAAATCGTATTTTTTGGTTATTTCACTTCATTTCCCTGCTTTTTTATTACTCCAGGCTATTTTAGACCAAATCACTTTTTAAAAATATTTCAAACTACTTTTGAAATTTTTTTTGACTTCTAAATGGCATTGCCAAATCGCTACCTTTGCCAGGAAGCTAAATTTTCAGAAATACCCATTTTGAAATCAAGATTTTCCCCGGGAATGGGCGCCACAAAATCGCTAAAAAGCGAAAGGGGGTCGTCTGGAGAGGGAATTTCCTCGAAAGGGGTGGAGGATTCCTTATCAACCATACCAACTATTGATTCGGGACGGAGGGGAGATAATGTTGATAGAATTGGTTTCTTTCCAATACCCATATTAGAATCAAGATTTCCCCCAGGGAATGGGCGCCTCCAAACCGCTAAATGCGACTGAGGGGGTCTTCTGGAGGGGAAATTTTCTCGGAACGGGTGGAGGATTCTCTATGTACCATACGAGCTATTGATTCGGGACGGAGGGGAGATAATGTTGATAGAATTGGTCACTCTCGACGAGTCGACGACCAATCTTGAAATCAGGATTTTTCGCGGGAATGGGCGCCTAAAACCCGCTAAAAATGCTACCGAGAGGGTCGTCTAGAGGGTAAGTTTTCTTGAAACGGGTGGAGGATTCCCAATCAGCCATACCAACTATTGATTCGGGACGGAGGCGAGATAATATTGATGGAATTGGTCACTTTCGAAGGCACATCTAGGAATCAGAATTTTCCCCGGGAATGGGTGCCTCAAAACCGCTAAAAATACGACCGACGGGGTCGTCTGGAGGGTAAGTTTACTTGAAAAGGGTGGAGGATTCTCTATTAACCATACCAACTACTGATTCGGTACGGAGGGCAGGTATTATTCGTGGAAGTTGTGGAAAAGTTTCCTGGAAAAGTGTTGTGGATTTCCAATGAAATTTGCCTGTTTCATGACCCAGTTTGCAATTCGTATTCTCCCCGTGAATAGGCGCCTGAAAAGCGCAAAAAAATGACCGAAGTGGTCATCGTGGAGAGAAAATATCCTAAAAATTGGTTAAGGACTCCCTATCAACCCCACTAACCAAAAATTTGGTGTGGATAAGTTAACAAGAATAAATATGTATTTGCATATAAGTAAACGAATAAGTGAATAATTTATTTTGAACAACTAACCCGCAAATGGTGAGGAAGGGGCAGCTCTCAGCAGTCTGTGGATGGGTGATGCGCGAAAAAGCGGCTTGGATACAGAAAAAAATCCTGAAACAGCAGTAAATCCATTCAGAACAAAAAACAAAGCTTCCACACTCATAGCAAAAGAAATAGGAAGAAAGGGCAGAATTAAGAAAGTTGAGAACATGAAATGCAGAAAAGATGCAATTGAAAAAGGAACAAGCGACGGAAATATAATCGAAAATTTTGGAATTGGCTGACGAGTTTTCACAAAACGGCGCAACGTCCATCCAACGCCGCAAACAGTTCCTTGATATCGATATGCAATCAGTCCCGTCCGGAGGCCGACGGCCACCAAGAGAGGTGGTGGGAGGACACCAGTCGATCGGATCAATTTACTGGTTTCGGAGCGCGCTTTTTGCGATTTCGACTTCGCAGCTCTTGCATGAATCCCGGGACCTCCAACGTGATGTTGTTACCTTCTTCACGAGATTTATCGCGGCCAGGAAGCTAAACTTTTAGAAAATTCATATATTTTTCCCAAAGGTCCCCCTTTTGACCTGATTTCTGTCTAGCGATTCCCATTGTGGAGAGGTGAAACCTCTTGTGACAGCTTCTGCCTTTCGTAAACAATGAAATCGGTAGGAATCGGTGTTGTCTGGCGACCATAGCTCCTACAAATTGTGACCCGCAACAATAAAAAACCACCCTTGCTTTCCTACTGAGGCCCCGTACACGTTTCGCGGCTTCATGCGCACTTCCAGTGGGGCTCGCACTCTTTCTACGGCGTCCTGCCCACTCCCACTTGGGTACCGCACACTTTCTAAGGCGTCCTGCGTATTCCCACTGGGGCTCGCACTCTTTCTACGGCGTCCTGCCCACTCCCACTTGGGTACCGCACACTTTCTACGGCGTCGTGCGTATTCCCACTGGGGGCGCGCACACTTTCTGCGGCGTCCTGCGCACTCCTGAAATCCTATTTACACCAACCGTCCCAAAGAGAGAACAATCTTTGGCGGAAGCCTATCATTAGCTGTGTTGATTTTCATTAGTGCATTTCTCAAAGTTGGGCTCCGCAGAAAAGGTCAAGGATCTCTCATTGCTCTAGAATGTCGTGAAATTGTTCCATTAGATTTGGCTATCAAACTGATTTTCTAAATGTAGTGAAATTGTTGAATCGATTTGGCTGTTGTTGAGTCAAATCACGCGTCAGAAGGTCCTCTGGCGAGCAGACAAAGACAAAAAGAAAAAAAAACTAGTTCTCCATTAAGAATGCTGAACGAAATGTGGCCTTATGGGCTAGAAGTAAGGTTTTCGAATCTTATCCTGCCCTTTCAGTGTAGCTCCCACTAACCACTAAGTAAGGTACTTCCCTCACCGATTAGATAAAAATCATGAAAACGAAATCTAACGCAATTTATTAGCTACTGACGCTATGTCTTCGTCTCCACAACGCTTTCACGGTTCACATTGTATGAAACGTTTTTGTTGCTAGACTGATTCTTGTTCTAATTTGATTCAATATACGCTTCAAGCAAAACCCCTTCTGGCGCGTGATTTGACTCTGATAATTCATAGTGTGCCTGCCAAATCCATTTGCAACCATTTCACTACATTTAGAAAATCGGTTTGATTGCCAAATCTAATTAAACAATTTCACGACATTTTAGAGCAAAGCCAAATCTTAACCTTTTCTGCGGAGCGTAACTTCCAGAAATTTCACAACCTTTTTCAAGGGTTTCCCTTCTACAATATCGTAAATCTTTAAAATTCGAGTTGCTTTTTCTAAACATGGTGGTAGGAATGAAGAAACAACCGCTCCGCTGGTAAGATTGCGGGACTTTCGTGAGGGGGGGGGCACTCAGGTAAAACTTAGAAACGAAATGAACCACCTCATAGAAATGAATGGAAAACCTGATAAAAGCTGTTCGATGCTGTTATCAATCATTGTTGTTGATGAAATTCTATAGAAATGCTTTGATTGGTAGCGTTATAGATCGGTGGTTCATTTCAATCCTGACTTTTACCTGAGCGCCCCCCCCCCCCCGTTTAGTATAGTCCCAAGATTGCAAGATAATAGTTGCAACGCGGCTTCCTACAGATAAAATACAAGGCATATACTTTTTGAATTTAAAACTCGAGAAAATGAAGAAATGAGTTTTGAAATGACCCAATCGTACAGGGTCAGGGCACTATCCTAGACGGGGGGGGGGGGGGAGCATCCAGCATTCAAAACAGAAATGAAATGATTCACCGATTGGCAAGACTAGCTGTCGAAGTATTTCCACAGAGCTCTTACAAAATCAATGATTGATAGCAGTATCAGGCATCTTTTGTCAGAGGTTCTCATCATTCCTATGAGTAAATCTTGGGTGACCCCACCCCGTCTAGGATAGATTCAGGGTCAGTCACTGTAGCCAAACTTCACCGGTTCTTGCTGATGTGGCTCGTCTGCGCCGGCTCATATTTCTGATTCGGAGGCATTACTTGAATAAGGTGTCGTGGACATTTAACCGATGCCCTGCTCACTCCTACTGAGATCCAGCACACATTCCATGACGTCTTGTACACCCCTACTCGGGTCCTGCACACATTCCATGATGTCCTGCATACTCCTACTGCGGTCTTGTATAGTCAACTGACACTTCAGCACACCCTGTGACGCCTTCTTATCGATGGTGCGCATGGAACGAACACGCGCCGCGCTCAAAAACATCCCTCCCGCACAGCGTCCTTTTCCGAGCCGTACGTTTAGGGTACGCCACCCTAGAGAGCAAGGTATTTATATGGAGTCTCTACGAAAACAATGGCTGATAACGAAAAAAAAACCGTCACTCTTTATAAACTAATCTTGGGAGGCCGGTTTCCGAGTTTGGACCGCCCGCTAGGGGCCCAGAAGTCATTATGGTGAGTTCTGACAATTATTTTCGGCATTCCCGTGGCCGATTACCTCTAGTCACAAATTTTCATTCGATTTGGTCCACGCCTTTCAAAAGAATGGAATTCGACGGACGAAGGGTGAGGCGGAGGCGAAGGCTGTGGTGGAGAACGTTTTTGCGTACTTTGAGAGGTCATAACTTTAGAAAGCGGGGAGCAGTTGGGATGAAAATTTGCACACAGATGTAAATTCTTACAGCGCATCGAATGGTGTACAGCTCATACGTTTAGTGACGGTATGAATGGGTGATTTGATTGTAGGGCATCCGCGCAGGCCGAACGCCGATTTCGTAATCGCAAAGTTGTGCGTGGGCGCGTTAAAGCCAAATCTGGTGCACGCGTCGCGCGCACAACAATTATAAAGTGCTTCTGAATTGGCTGCACAGGCGCGTTTTTTCACCTCAACTAACGAACGGCATTTTTTGAAAAGGTCCAAATCCGTTGTTGCGTTTGGCCTGCCGGCGGACCACGACGTTTGCATTCAAGTCTGGGGTGGGTGAAAGCTTTGATTGTATGAAGGCTTGTAGGTTCCGCCTTGCGGCGGAGAAATCGATCCTTGAAAAGCGTGTCTCCCCGGTTGGACACGTGGACGTGAATGGGTTAAAACATTTTCATCACCTATTTCACTGATTATTTGGCAATACCATCCAATTATCTCATCATAGCATTTGATTGTTTTTTTTTTGTGTGGTTATGTTCAATGTTGTGAAAATCTTTTCAGGTAGAGGTGATCCTGTCGGTGCTGCTCATGTTTGCTGGTACATTACTCAGCGTAGCTGGTTTTCAGTGACTATTCTGTGCGTGAACCAACAACATTTTTTTCGGAGCGTGTTTTTAAGCTTCACATCGTTGCCCCGTTTTTTTTTTTTTGAATTTTGCACTCGTCTTCAAGTCCAATCTTTTAAAGTTGTTTTTGACGGAACATTATCAGTTTTGAAATGTTTGATTGTGTGCTGGCCTTCTATTTGGGAAAAGCCAGCTCTATTTGCTGTGCGGTATCTATTGTACCTGGGAGCCTTCAGGGCAGCGTTCACGATGATCATCCTCGTTGACTTTCCACAGCGAAATGATAGGCGAGAAGGATCCTAGGCTCCCAGTGTCAAAAGCACGGTAGAAAACGAGTCAGGAGCGGCAAGATAACGGCTACACACAGGCGCTTCGGCGTTGCAGTACCGCCCCGTGTCCCATTTTCGCCCCCTCGGAATGAACAAATGAAGACTCAGATTACAATGGATGATCAAGTCAAGGAAGGGCTGATGATTGAGCTGATCGCCTGATTGCACTGATAGGTATCATCCTTTTAGCGGCCAATTCGTCCACGCCCAAAAATTAACGTAAACATGGGAGGGCCTCTTTTGGATCAAAAACACGGCTTTCGCGTCCTTTTAAGGCATGCCTTGCTATATGTATAGGGCACTAAACCTTCCGTAAACCGTGGAAATTTCGGGAGTAAAACTTATCGTGAACACGGCCTTTAAGTCGGGTAAAAATCGACAAAGAAGGGAGTGTCGATGTGAGGTTAAAAAAACGTGCCGTTAAAATGCTATTGGTCCAGTACTACGCTCAGAACGAAAAAAAAAACAGCGACTTCGAATAATACACCAGCAAACACCAGCACCGTCAGAATCATCTCTAACTGAAAAGATTTTCATAGCACTATCCTCTTTCAGTCGTGAGGAACTTCGAATATCTGAGATTGCACAAAATGCAAGGGATGCCACGCCAATGCCCGTTGATGCGCCCCAAACAAATATGATGTGTCGACAAGTCATGACCACGCCCACTTTCTCTCGCTCTGAGGAGCAACGCCGCGAATTTTCTCGACGACACTCCTCTGAGAGACCCTTATGAAT
This sequence comes from Aplectana chamaeleonis, assembly GCA_029168955.1. Lineage (NCBI taxonomy): Eukaryota > Metazoa > Nematoda > Chromadorea > Rhabditida > Cosmocercidae > Aplectana > Aplectana chamaeleonis. The sequence continues at coordinate 199,353 of JAPDOI010000173.1, forward strand.
TTTTTCATCGCGCGGGATGAGCGGGAAGCAATTATGAAATCTCCGATGGCACCGCCATGGTGGTGCGGGTTAAAGCTGGACCTCAACTTTGACATGCATAGAAATATTACTGGCTTGCATTTTCATATACGGTAGCTTAGGATAATCCCAATTTATTTCAAATGCACTGAACTTAAGGGCACAGAACTTCCAGAGAACTATTTTTTGATTTTCATGTCAGTATTGAAGAGAGTCAAACGCTGATCACAGTGGTATCTCTGAAATCTTCCAGACCCCTCATGAACAGAGTTATAGCTTCTCAAAGATGTCTATACTTTGAGAGTGAAAAGTCGGTGGACGAGTTATCTAAGGCTTGTATTTCTCTTCATTTGCGATCGTTGCCCGCCAGGATAAGGAGACGTTCCGGCAGTGGACTGAAGAGCGGAGACTCGTTGGGGAATCCATCCACCCATCTCACCGCTAAGCGGCTTTCTGCCTTCCTCGAAAACGTTCATGACAGATAGCAGAATAAAATATGAGAATAATAAATAGTTACAACTGCAGTTAGCTGTTTTCTGCCGGGTGAAGAGCCTCTAGGTACGCCCGACGTGACAGCTGGTGAACACGCACGCCGACCACGCTTAGGCAAAGGAGGAGTTGTCCTCTCTTTTGTAGTTCGAAGCATCAGGCTAATCCATTTCAGTGAAGTGTGTCCGAGAGGAATTCAAAGCGCAAAAGGCAAGACAACTCTTCATTCGACCTGTACTGCACCTACAACCCTCGAACGCGCTCTAACATAGCCTGGGCATCCTGCCTGAGTGCTGCGTATTATACATTGGATCCGATTCACTCATACTCGGATATCGATCCGAATGACCCGAATTTTTCATGATTCAAAATCCTACGATCCGATTCACCGAAATCACGTCAGAATCCGTGAGATCTAAAATCCGAATAACCGGAAAAGCGTTAAAACTCAAGTGACCCAAAATCCGTTTCATCGAATCGAAAAAACGCGGAAATCTGTATGATTCGAAATCTGAATCACCGAATATGCTATGAGTCGGATAACGATTCGGATACCGAATATCCAAAGTATGTCATGATTCGGATCGGATAACAAGTCGGATATTGGTAGTTTCTTCATGTCCTGCTACTCAAAAAAGCGTATTCGATGTCACGAATCGACATTTCATTCTACTGTAGATAGTGCGAAGTTACACTGTACCGCAATGTTAAAAGCACATGGTGTTGTTGAAAGTCGCACGCTAAAACTACAGTGGAAAACCTGGCCCTTTGCCATATTTCTTTCCCGATCGACAGCACAGCTCATTTTCTAGTTGAGTTACGGTTTTTCTTTGCTTCTTGCTTGTTTCGGCCTTATTTTTGTTTCTGACTGCTTTAATATTGCAAATAGAGGCTATTCTTAGTGCGTGGGGAAAATTAGCCGTTTGTTCGAACTTCGAAGTGTCTTTTTCTCAAAATTCTGTTCTGAAATCGAAGATAAAGGCAAATTTCTCTCGCACACTAAGAAAAGCCCCTATTCTTGATATTATATGAGTCAGAAGCAAATATGAAGAAGAAGCAAGCGTGAAAAAAAAGAAAACCCGTAACTCACCCGGAAAATCAGCTGTTCTGTCGATCCATAATGAAATCTGGCAAAGAGTCAGGTTCACAACCGCACCATGTCCTTTTAACATTGCGGGAAACTGTACATTGCATACATCCAAGCGGCGCGCATTGCGAAACTTACGCCGCATTTTCTGCACATCATCTGGGCAAATTTCGCGCATAATTGGTATCGTAACCATGACTTGTCGCCGAATTCCATTTCTGTCCCTGCGTCTCTTACCTCTTCGCCGCCGTTAATTCGGGACAGGGGCTCTCTACACACCGGGGGAGGAGTTGTCCCGCCTTTCGCGGCTCTAATTCCACTCGGGACCACTTTGTTAGCGTTAAGTGGCGTGACGCTTCGAACTGCAAAAACGGGACAACTGCTCCCTCGGTGTGTAGACAGCCCCTGTCCCGTTGATTCGATTGAAAAATAGTGAAATAGGCGGAATAGATGTTCTTCTAGAAAGTAATGGGCAGATAGTAACAAAGGAACACCAACAAATACGAAGAAACGACGGCGGTACGGCAGCGACAGCTACAAAGAATGACCGAAACCATTTCCACTGCACGACATTGCTACCGTCGCTGCCAGCTCGCGTAATCTGAGGGGTATGGTATACCTTGTCGCTGTCATGAGCGATAGGCGTGCAATCTAGCACAAATCGTGGCGAGACCCGAATCGCAGAAACGGCATCGGTCGTCGTAGGAACAGTCATCGCGCGTCTGTCGCAGCGACGGGTCACGGAGGGATGATAAGGGGTCCGCAGAGTTGAAGTTGCGACGTTGCTCGCAGCGACGAACAGCACTGGGTGATGTAGTATCGATTACATTTGGCGAGGATGGCGACCGACGCAGAGTGAAGGGCGACGAGGGGGCACCGCAGAATTTATTGACGCCGCGACGGCCCTGCATCACTGCCAGCGAGCGGCAACCGACGCGGCGACGATAATGTTTCGAAACATTTTTGTCGCCTCGTCAAGGTTGACGCTCGGCGACCACTTGCCGGTCTCACCAACTCTGCAGGTCCCTATATACTGCGAAGGTGCCGAAGCCTGCGCTGCTACTGTCGCTATTGCTGTTCAGAGCGATGCGACCGTTTGCCGCAAAAGTATACCATACCCCTGAAAGCGCGTCGGCCACCCCCGTCGCGCGGCACAGTTTGCGCTGCGTAGCACCCCCATGACTCACACGGTCTACGCGAGAGCGAGTTTCGCTGCGACGCCACTCTGAAAAGTCCTTATGGCGCGTAAGGGTACAATTGGCTCCCAAAAACCATGTGTATTGATGGAACGAGCAGCCCTGTTCGAAGAGAATTAGACAGGAACTCACGAGTTTTCACGAATTCGATGTGGAGGATTGATACTCATGATGCTCTCTTGTACTAATGTACTGATGCTTTAACAATACACTCACTTTGAAGATATTGTGATGAATGAGCACAATTTTAAAAATAGTATTGGTTGCAAATGTTTCGATATAAAGATGATAATCAGTGAATTGTGCTACCATGGCACGGTAGAGAACTTTTTTTGTGAAAATGGTTGCCAGAGTGCCTTATACCAATTTGTATCCGACCGGATATCCGACTCGAATATTCGGATTCCGACTCACCGAAATAGGTCAAAATCTGAGTGATCCAAATTCGGAATCACCGAAAAAACGTAATTTTCGGATTGAACCGCGATCCTACTGCTTGTTTAGCCTCTCTGACTTGGATTATCCTATGTTGCTATTTTGAATCTATCCGTTTGAATCGGATATCCAAGACCTTCGATTTTTCAGCTATCCAAAATCCGAGTATCCGAAAATTTTTGATTCGGATCCAATGCATACTGCGTAGCACAGATAAATGTACCTTTTGTGCCTGATCGATCTTCTCGAACTGTTTGCAGAGCCTTGTTGTTTGTGATTCGATGGACGCAAGCACTTCACAACATTGTTCTATCTAAGAAAAATACTGCATACATAGCTCACACTAATGATCAAGTTATTGCTCGAGATACATGCTCTCCACTGAAATTTGCAACAAATTCTTGTAGACAACCTACAGCACTAGAATGTGGTCATCAGACGATCAGATATGATGATTGATGGCTGGGCTCGTGATAAGTCCCAATCTTAGGTTTGTGGACAAAAAGGTCGTTTCGCCATTTTTTCGCGGCAAAAAAATCGCGAAAATCCTAGAACAAACGTAAACTCAGCCGGCACGGATCATACTGGTATTAGAGGGACCGGAAAGTAATGTTGTTTCTGCGCATGCCAATACTTGATTGTAATTTATCAGCTCGTTATTTGGTTCAGAGGCATGCCAAAGACATTATGATCTCATGGTGATTTCTTTACGCATAGGCAATTGAATCACTTTTTTCGTAATTTTGGGTGGAAAGGCCAACCCAATAACAGAAGTGATTCACATCCGGCATTGCATACTTTTTGAGTTTTGCAACGGACGTAGCGCAGTAGTTGCTACCAAAAACTCTTGCGTGCATTGCACACTCGTAAAAGCCAAGTGTGGTTATCCAAGTTCAAATAGAAATGATTTAATTCTTTCCGACTCGCATAGATCAGAAAGATCATCAACGTTAGACAACGACGTGTTAGGGCGGAAAACAAATCCTTTTCAAACGATCGATGATATATGGCAGAATACTGCTATCGCGGAGCCTCATTGCTGCTTGAACTCTTTATTATCCAAAAGAGGCTCGAAGTCTGCAAAAGTTGGCGAAAGCTCGTCGAGAAAAAGTGTCTTCCAAAAAAACTCGCAAAACTTCCTTCTTGAACTTCTGCTCTCTGGTTAGCTTTCGGTGCATAGCGCCTTCTTCAGATCTGAAACATATAGATTATGGCACTGGAATCGTTGCTAGGCCTGATTAGTTGCTGTTGTGACTGAGAGCCGCAACCACTAATAATCGGCATAATACCGCTTTGGCGCTCTTAAATAGCCAAGGGCGCAGTGGTATTCCTATCATGACGGATACCTACAGTAACCCAAAGAGCGGTTTGTTCATCACGCAATGATTCGAAGAGCGTCGAGCAATTCATCGCGGTTGTTTAATTCTGGTGATAACCGTTTTATCTCAATGGCCTCTAGAATTTCCCTTTCGACTGTGTTGTCCATTGAGCGGTGCAATACTGTAATAAGCCCTCTAGGGAAAATTCTAGAGGCCGTTGAAATAAAACGGCTATCACCAGAAATAAACAACCGCGATGAATTGCTCGACGCTCTTCGAATCATTGCGTGATGAACCAACCGCTCTTTGGGTTACTGTAGGTATCCGTCATGATAGGAATACCACTGCGCCCTTGGCTATTTAAGAGCGCCAAAGCGGTATGATGCCGTTTATTAGTGGTTGCGGCTCTCAGTCACAACAGCAACTAATCAGGCCAGTCTGCCGTAGCAACGATTCCAGTGCCATAATCTATATGTTTCAGATCTGAAGAAGGTGCTATGCACCGAAAGCTAACCAGAGAGCAGAAGTTCAAGAAGGAAGTTTTGCGAGTTTTCTGGAAGACACTTTTTCTCGACGAACTTTCGCCAACTTTTGCAAATTTCGAGCCTCTTTTGGATAACAATTATTTCGATCGAGGAACTGTCAAATAGTCAAATAGTCAATCTTAGTCGACCATCGAAGAATATTTGAAGCGAATTGGGAAGGTAAGCATAGCATTATGTGTAGCGTAAGAAAACGACATTTCGTTCCGGTCCCCTTAATACTTGGCGTTCCTTATTGTGCGTTGGTGCAAACTGGGTTCACACACTCCGCCAACGCGTAGCTAAATGCCTCACACGGAAACCAGAGATGCCCAGGGTTTCGGAGGCATCTAGTCTAATTTTGACCCGAGATTTTACGTAAATTACGGAAAGTTTAGCCTCAGTTGGTGAAATTTTAGCTACAGCGCCCGCATATTCTACGTAAATTCTCGCTACAGCACCCGCATATTCTCGTTGCAGCACACGGTCGATCGACCCACCCAGTCTTGATCCGTACTAGAAAGACGATCTCTGCTGCGATCGAACGCATCGCCGTTTCTTCCCCACGGCCTGCAGCATCCCAGCGGCCAAAATTGTCTCTAGCAAGGTCTTCCAGAGAGCGACACCGGGTCACCCTCCGCGACCACACACACCATGTCAAGTTATTCGTGGGTCGACTGCGCCAGGACTGATTGAACGGCATCCCTGCGTTCCGCGTAGCCAACGCGGGTTAAGATTGCATTTCAACACAGCCTGCCGCTAAAGCCGTGGATTCTCGCTACAAAATTATAGCGAGAATATACGGGTTTAGCGTCAGAGAGAACAATGGTTCGAACGACACAAGAATATGCGGGTTTTGGCTATCGTAGCTAAAACCCTTAAATTCTCGCTACATGGAATGGGGCGGCGTTTCAGGCCGCGCCCTCGGAGGCATCTAGCTACGCATTGGCAGAGCATGGTATAAGCTATGAGCACCGACTTGCGCCAACGCGCAATAGGGACAGCAAAGTAACAGTGCGATCCTTACTAAATTTTCACATACATATAGTTTCCGTTTACTATTTAGTCTGGTGCATGGACAAGGCGGCCGGTCGTGCGGTGTTGGCGGCCTCACTGGAGAATGGGGTTTCGATTCGCGCGGGGTAATCTACCTTCGTAGACCCGTCCATTCATCAGACTAAGAATATTGCGCGAACTGTACGTACACATGTTCGACCATTATTTATCAGGTGATAGAGCTCAGAGCTTTGACAAACATGGTTTGCTTTATCCACTTCGAGCCTTTCCTTCTATTTTGTTCATACAAGGGACCACTTTGAACCGATAAAGGAGTTTCGAAAAACGGTCTTTTGGGGCTTGTAGAGGGAGGAGTTATAAAGAAACAGTTTGAGATTTTAAAATTTCACTCAGTCCTCACGTGTAGATCAAAAACGATAAAAAAAGAAGGAAACCAGAACGTTGGATTGGGGGGACGTAGCACAAATGTAAGCTATACAGCGGCTTTGAAATCATCTGAAAAGGTTCTCCTGGAAGTTTGAAGATTAAATCTAGCTAGGTTCTCGAGTTATGACTTGTTCATTGATCCCCTGAGCAATGCTCGCTGCATGCAAACCACCGATCATTGCAACGTGATAGTCGCGGAGGATTCGCATCACACTATGGCTCAGCCGGTTAGGCGTTCGATTAAGAAGAAATTGATTGATGGTTCGAATACTGCGGGATCATTACTTCATTATGCCTGACAGTGATGACATTTCTATGTATTCGCCTTACTTGTTTTGAGTTTTAACAGTGTCTCTTGTTTTATACCTCTTTTCTTATATCGCAGAGATAACGTGATATAAACGGAAAACGGTTCTCATCAACGTTGGAAACTGAAAATTCCGAAGTTTCGACACTTTCTAGAATATCAAGAATACCCTTACCCTTTTCCCCACATATGTCACAGAAAAATCGTGCTTAATTTCGGAGAAACACTTTAGGGGACTTATTTTGATATACGACGCTGGAAAAAAGTTCGGACATTATGAAACCTCGTGAACTTGTTCCTTGATCAATGACCAATCTTTTTTCCAACAGAAATAATTATTACAAAAAGAAATGAGTTTACCTAAACTACAAAATCCATTGAAGCAACCTAATACTTTAGCGCCTGGCTCGAAGACTCAAGACAAGTGTTTCATTACCAATTCCAAAATATTGAGTAGAACCGAACCACTCTTTAAGAAACGCTTTTCACAAGAAAACTACTTTTAGTCAGCCTGGCCATTCTGGATTATATGAAGTTTTCTGGAACCATTTTGAACGCAGAATCCGAATATGCCCTTTGGAGCTTCTCTGAAAAAAATAAACCACTCTGAAAAAAGAGACAGGCGTTTTTCCAAGCCTGGCGGCAAGGCAAGGGAATTTTTAGGGTGGTTTGGAAAAATTTTCGGATTCGGCTCAAAACTTGTATGTAGGGGTAATCTAGAGTCCTGAACACGAATCTAGAGATCGTTTGTCGAAATTCTGAGGTTTACTGCAGATTACGGTAGTTGTCATGACATAAAGGGCCTAAACCTACCTAAATAATTTGAAAATTGACAAATGAATATCAAATTCGTATTCAGCACCCCGAATAACCCCCGTTCAGAAATTTTGAGTCAAATCTGAGACTTTGATCCAACTACCGTATACCCACCGTATTCTACCGTAATCTGTCGAAAATCGACAAACTGACCTCAGATTCGTTATGAACACTTTAAACAACCCCCGAGAGCGAAGTTTGGGTCTTAAAGGCACAGTACACCCTCAGATATGAATTTTGAGATTTTCATGTAATTGTGTAGAAGACCCCTCCCGTATAACACGTGCCAAATGCCAGATCTCAGTTCCTCCAAATAAGCGAGATATAAGCGACCACCACAGGCCCGACCCCCTTCGCTCACTACCACAGGCCCGACCCCCTAACAGATTTTCGAACTCGATAGCGGCTCGAAGGATTGATGAATTCCAACAAGTCGTCGTTCTTCAGTCCATTACCGAACTGTCTCCCTATCCTGCCTTTCTCTCGAGCAACGATCGGGAATGAAGAGAAATACAGGCCTGAGACAACTCGTCCACCAGTTTTTCACCCTCAAAATCTAGGCATCTTTGAGGAGCCATAACTCTGTTTAAAGGGGGTCTTGGACGATTTCAGAGATACCAGAGTGATCAGTGTGCGACCCTCTCCAAGATGAGCATGAAATCTGAAAATTAATTTTTTGGGTGTCCGGTGCCTTTAAAGGCACAGAACACCCAAAAAAAATTAATTTTCCTATTTTATGCTTGTCTTGGAGACAGTCACACGCTGATCACAGTGGTATCTCTGAAATCGTCCAAGACCCCCTTTGAACAGAGTTATGGCTCTTCAAAGATGCCTAGGTTTTGAAGGTGAAAAATTGGTGGACGAGTTGTCTCAGATCTGTATTTCTCTTCATTCGCAATCGTTGCGTTAGACAAAGCCAGGATAAGGAGACAGTCCTGTAATAGACTGAAGAACGACGATTTGTTGGAATTCATCCAACAATTTATCCGCTATCGAGTTCGAAAATCTGTTAGGGGGTCGGGCCTGTGAAGGTGAGCGAAGGGGGTCGGGCCTGTGGTGGTCGCCTATATCTCGCTTATTTGGCGGAAATGAGATCTGGCATTTGGCATGTGTTATACAGAGGGGGTCTTCTACACAGCTACATGAAAATCTCAAAATTCATATCTGAGGGTGTACTGTGCCTTTGAGTTTTTTTTGGACCTTTGGAGCCCCATGAAGTAGTAAGCTCAATGCCATTTTTGGGGGTCAGAGATCCAATTTTTTTTCGCTCAAACTCCGCCCCATGGGGGTAATTAGGGGCGCTTAACACGAATCTGAGGTCCGTTTTCTGTTTTTTAGCGGATCTCGTCAGGTTAGGGTGCATTGAATGGCATTTTACCTACCGCAACCCACTGTCTTGGTGGTTTTTGATCTACCCGTGAGGACTAAGTGGAATTTAAAAATCTTAGATTGTTCATTTTACGGACTCTATAACTCTCAAAAGACCGTTTTTCAATACTTCATTTTTTAGTACAAAGTGGTCGGTTAGTATGTATAGCTAGTCGTCTGGGGGTGTGTATACAAGTCTGTTGGTACCTGCTCGTTGGTGCCCCTGCTTCTACTGAACCGAGCAGACGTTTGAGTGTACACAGGGAACGTTCGAGCGATATAGCGAGCACAACTATATCGCGAAAGCATCCCGCACATTGCATAAAGGTGTTGCCGTCCGGCACACTAAGGCCTCTGGTCCATAACAGCTTAGGATTCGTACCTAGGGAGTTCATGGAGTCTTTGGCCACAAGCCACAATTTTGCCACCCTGAATTGCCGGTCACTGTCGAGTGATATCCAACAATCTGCGTTGTCCAATCTTTTGAGCTACTTCCATGCACCGTTTGCTGCTTTGCAGGAAACTCGCCTCAAGGATAGACCAGTCATCAACGTCGGAGAGTACGTCATCTACTGTGGTGACGCTGATGATAGGAGAGTGGGAGGCTGTGCGATAGCTGTAAGGAAGGACTACAATGGTATGATCGAGGAATTCCGCTCAACGTCGTGTAGGAATGCATTTGTGCGACTGCGGGATCACAGAGGATTCAATCTGTGGATAGTGAGTGCTCATGCGCCCACCGAAACCGCTGAAGACAATTCCAAGGATGCCTTCTACGAGGAACTCAATACGTTGCTAGCCAGGATACCTTGTCAACATGCTGTTGTGGTGGGAATCGACGCAAACACGAAGATGGGACTTGATCAGGAATCCGAAGTACTCGGTAAATGGTTCTACCCAGTGGAGCAAACAACGGACAATGGCTACCGCCTTGTCGACTTGTGTGAACGCAGTGGTCTGATTATTGCATGAACATTCAAGAGGAATCATCGCCGCCATAAGCTTACGTGGCAGGGACCAACCCAGCTATCTCTGGAAGAGCAGCGGAAGCGGAAGATGACAACTTTGAAACTACAGCTCGACTATGTTCTGACGAGGAATATTCCAGTATCGGACATTCGAAGATCTAGAGCTGTGTGGGATGTCGCATTCGATTCGGATCACCGTCCAGTTCTGTTGAACTTCACTGCGAGGATTCATAAGAGGAAGCGAGGGGCTAAGCCTTTCCAGAGGATTGATACGACAAGTCTCAGGGATGAAGAATGCAGAAGAAATTTCCGACAACGCGTTTCTGTTCATATTGGAGCACGGACTAAGACGAAACTTTGCGACGCGGATTCTTCTGTCAAGTGCATCCAGGACGCTTCTAAAGAGGCACTCCCGGTTGTACAGCCCAGGAAGAAGCTCGCCTACGTCTCAGAGGAAACAACATCTACTTACAACAGAGTATGTGCTTTCCGAACTGCAGGAAACTTCGTGGAGGAGAAGCGTCTCAGGAGGAAGTTGCGTCGGCAGCTTCAAAATGACCGCGAACGAGAATGGACGTGTAGAGCTAAGGAGTTTGAGAAGGCTTGGGAGGAGAAGAATCCGAGGAAAGCCTACACGTTGTTACGACAGTATAGCGGCAAGATGAAGAGATGTTCTCCTGTCTTGAACACTACCAATGGAGTTGCAGTTGGTGATGCGACGCTGCCAATATGGAAGGATTACTTCAGTTCACTACTGAATCGTCCAGCGCCATCAATACCTGAGCTCCCGCATGTTCAGAGAGCACATTACGATGTCAGTGAGGAACCGCCGACTGAGTCTGAAGTTTTGGATTGTGTCCGGAAAATGAAGAATGGAAAGGCAGGTGGAGATGACAACATCACTGCTGAAATGCTGAAAGCTCTTCCTCCGTCTGGGATTCGTGAAATGACCAACACCATCCGTGCTATATGGATGAGCGAAAGGATACCCGATTCGTGGAGACATGCGATCATCGTACCTCTTCACAAGAAGCTATCCGTCACGGGTCCTAAGAACTACAGAGGAATCTCTCTACTTCGTGTCATGTACAAGGTTTTAGAACGTATCAATCTCGAGCGACTCATCAAACATCGTGAGGAAACGACCAGAGAACAGCAAGCCGGATTTCGACCTGGAAGATCGACCATCGACCAAGTGTTCGTCGTGAGAAGAGTAATTGAATCGTGGCAGCGCTATTCGAAGCCATTACAGCTTGCTTTTTTGGACTTTGAAGCCGCATTCGACTCTCCTCATCGTGATCGATTGCTCAACGCTCTGCGAGCCGATGGAGTCCCGGAAAAGTATGTTCGACTAATCGAGGACATGAACAAAGGAACAGCAGCAGCAGTTCGTATGCCTGTCGGATTTACGTCAGCTTTCGAGGTGAGAACAGGAGTAAGGCAAGGAGCTGTAGCAGGACCTTTCCTATTCAACTTTGCCGTTGATGACATCATGCGTAGAGTTGCCGAACAGTTTCCTGCGGACGTGATCCTAACACCATCAGGACGCTCCCTTGTCGACCTGGAGTACGCCGATGACATTGTGTTATTCGCTGAAAACAACGCAAAACTGCAAAGGATTGTGAACCTCGTTTCCAAGTATGCCGCAGCCTATGGACTTCGTCTTCGTCCGGACAAATGCAAGCAGATGTGGGTCTTTCAGAGGCCTTCTACGGGAGTTTGTGTGGACGGACAACGTATCGAACTGGTGGACGATTTCTGTTATTTGGGCTGTTTGCTGAAGAACGATGGTAGTTATGCAGCGGATATTCAACAACGATGTGCTAAAGCTACGTCTGCATTCGATTCTCTAACCAAGTGTTTGTGGTCTGCCCCCATCGCGAAGGAAGTTAAGTTGCGCGCCTTCTTATCCGCTATTCGCCCTATCATGATGTACGGATCGGAGACGTGGGCAGCACCGAAGACGCAGATGGAAAGGTTGGATTGCACGGAGAGAAAGCTGTTTAGACGTTTGCTCGGATATTTCTGGCCGCGGATGTGCCACAACGAAGATCTCTACAACGAGATTGACGCCTTACATCTACGTTTGACACGAGGGAGGTGCCAACATCTCCCAATGCCATCTCAAGCGGCAACGGAAGGTCGTCTTCGTCTGTTGGGGTATATTTTGAGAAGACCGCCAGATCGTCTTGTCAACACGCTCTAAGGATGCTTCCAAGTCCTGTCTGGAAACGGCCATCTGGACGTGGGCGAAAGTTTTGGACGGATGTGGTGAAGGAGGATTTGAAATCACTCGGCACTGAAAGGCAATTCAGGCGCGATGTTTTACCTCGCAGGAAGTGGAATAGTGATCAATGGATGGATTGTGTTCAAATTGTGGCTGAGGACCGTGACAAATGGACACGGCTGACTACTAGGACGGCACACCTCGGTGAAGATGCGGAATGACCGCGTCAGGCGGAAGCCAACCGATTAAGTCAAGTAAGTCAGCTAGTCGTCATACGGAATTTTTGTAGTTAAGAGGTGGGAGTCCAGCATCAGCTGGAGGTCTGCAAGCGCTGAGTGACCCCACCAATTCTATAGTACCTTCTGCTATTTTGAGAATTAATGGGGATATCTCAGCAACCGTTTCCATCGTAGCCCCTGCCATTAACATTAACAGCTCGGCCTAGAATTCGGTACATGCATTTGTACATATAACGCTAAGAGTACTTCTCTTCCATGATATAAGCAAATGTGAAACCCTTGCTCAAGCACAGACCTGCTCTGAAGTAATCACTAAAAAGCAACCGCTTTTACAACGCGGACCTCGTGCGAGCATACTGAGAATCTGATGACCTCGAACCTATTATGAACAGCTCTGCTCCGCGATCTTTATTTTCAAAGCTCGCGTCGCCTGGGGTGGCATCCATGAATTTGTCTGCAGGGGTCAGGGCTCGCAAGAACACCACGATTTCAATTCAAATCAGAACGCGCGCTTGCTGCATCGCACTCACTAGCCCCCATGAATGCATGTTACCTTGCAAATCTGCTCAAAGGCATTGTTCACGATAATCTTCAATTTTAGGATTAATGGCTCAAACGATTACTTGGTCGCCGGGTAGAGTCGAAGTGGAGAAGAAATCCCGAAAAACGCATCGAAAGTGCACGGAATGTTGTACTTCCACCCTGACTCTTCACTCGCAGAGGAACCTTTTGTTGTACCCATAAAGTCCTTTCCGAATCTGGCCTAGAGAATTTTCCTCGTTTTTTTCAGTAAATACTTTTGGAAAGATCCCTAAAGCGATCTTGAAACCGTTGACCTGCCGTGATGCTGTCGAATGCGAATCTACTGATGCACCCCGTCCACCAGTAAATTCGCCGTGCTGAGCACAAGTTGTGTGGCAGGTTTGCGAAGACGTGAATCTGCCATTTAATTGCGGATTCGGAATCTGATAGGTTACGCACCGGCGAGTTCGCGGGAGTTTCACGGCCAATTCTATAAAAGGGAAGCAGATTATTTCCGCTCAACTGTCTGAAAAAAGGCGCGAGCAGCGTTCTTTCGCTTTGTAAGGCAGCATATATGCGCGTAAACGTGGTTGGGATAACAATGTGAATCAAACCGTATGTCTTACAACGTAACACCTACGTCTTTTGAAGCGTTAAAAACGACCCACAATGCCGTTACAGGAGTAGCAAGTCGTGTTTTCACGCTCCCTGTATTCGCCCTTTTCCTTCAATGCAGGGTTGCTGGGTCATCTTCGCCGTCAGTGACGTGTGTGGTTTACTTGCTAGGCAATCCACCGACAATACCGACAGTGAGGATTACCCAGCAACCTTGCGTTGCAGGAAAAGGCCAAATATAGGGGGCGTGAAAACATGGGCGGGGCCTAATTTGCTACTCCTGTGACGCCACTGTCGATCGTTTTTGACGCTACAAAATGAGTGGGCCTTGCAATCAGAGCCATACCATTCTATTTCCGTAGTTATCTCAATCATGTTCACGAGCGTGTATGCTGCCTTTACGAGGGTAGACGGTAAGTTGATTCGAAAGTGGAAAAGAACCCAAAATAAAGCTTTAGAGTACGTTCTACAATGGTGAATCATTGCAGTGGCGGAACTGAAACCTGCTGGCAGTGGCATTCGTGCAAATTCGTTTTGGACCGAAATCGGTGTAAGCATATCAATTCTGGCGTTCCACATTGAACTTCATTCATTTCGCGAATACTGTCGCCTTCCAGTATTTAAAACCATATATTTTTGATTACGCTTTGGATATTCCATCACATCTTCAAGGGGACCCAGTTGAAATGAATATGAAGTGTTGCACATGAATATACACGTGTACGAGAACAGAATCAGGCTTAGCTAATGCTGCTGATCTTACACACATTTGTTGCACCCTTTCAGTTGAAAGTCAAATAATAAAGCTTAGTGCAAGTAGTGATCAAGTGTCCTTACCTCTTCAGGACTAGTTCCTCTGTTTTGCAAATCTATAATGGTGGCCGTCGCCTTCTGCTCACTGAGATCTTTCTCTAAGCTTTCTATTCTCCTTTTCAGATCCTCCTTAAACAGTATGGTGATCAATATGAAGGAACATACGTGAGTATTTTATCAACTCACAGCATACGTTTCATTGTTACCGTTTTTCACTGCCTTCTTGTGCAGATTGTTGCACCTCTCATTTACTAGCGCTACCTGAGTATTGAGCTGCTCAATCTGAAGAATCAGTTTCATACTGAGCGAAGAGTGAACAAGTTTGTCCCGGATATTGAAGGATATCCTTCCTACAAATTTCAAAAACAAAGTATTATCTTGTATGATGACTTGGAGAATGCGTACAATCTCCCCTCGTGTCAGCTGATTTGATTTCTCACTAACAAGGGAAATATACAAAGCGTAGGTCGGATCTGCCAAAACGAGTAGTATCTCTTCTGGCTCATTAGTAAAAATGCGCAGTATCCCGCCCCGAGCTGCAGGTTCAAAAAAGTTATGAGCATTTTTTAAGCCTCGCGAAAAGACATCAGGCATTTTTTTGGAGTTTCAAAAAATTTCCTCGGATTTGGCTCAAAAGTTGTATGTAAGGGTATTCTAGGGTGGTGAACACGAATCTGTCCTCCATTTGTCGAAATTTTTACTGTAGGTTACGGTAGGTAACATGTCATTTAGGTACAAGACCCATTTTAGAATTTTGAAAATCAACAAACGGACGTTAAATTCGAATTCTCCATCCCGAGTAACCCCCGTATGCACATTTTGAGTAAAATCTGAGATTTTGACCAAACTACCGTATAACCATTGTAAAAAATCAATAAAGGGACTCCAGATTCGTGTTTAGCACTTCAAAGAACTCTCAGGAAATGATTTGGAGACATATTAGAAAACTCGAAATCTCGAAAGTGGCGTTTTTCCCTCTAGATTTTCCCCGGTAGGGAAGCTCCAAATGAAATTAGTCGAAAACTTTGGAAACTAATAAACTAATAAACCATAGATTCGTGATCAGCGCCCCAAAAAAACCCGCCTGGGAGAGTTTCAAGTCAAGTCTGGAACTTATTTTTAAACGCTCCCAGAGCCCTCTCCAAATTGGTAGAAATAAACGCCCAACAGAAAATCGGCACGCTGTTAGCCTGGACAAAGTTTGGAAAATGTGCCTTCACCCCAACTTTGCTCAGGGAGGTAGTTTTGGGCGCTGAACACATTTATGAGGTCCGTTTCCGGATTTTCCGAAGACTAACGCGTTTTTTGGAAAGTACAGAAAGCACAAAAAATGAGCTTTTTAAGCTTGTAAATTCTTGGAACCTGCAGCTCGGGGCGGGATACTGCGCAGTTTTACTATTGAGCCACAAGAAATACTAACGACACTAGTCGTTTCGGCAGATCCGACCTACGCTTTGTATACTTCCCTTGTAAGACAGACGTGTGGTAGTACATCGGCGCAACAGGGGTTGTATCCCAGGGCAAATATCGGATACAACCACCCGTTGTCAGCAGGAGCTGCTGCTACCAGCAGCATATGCTGTCAACGTATGATGGGGTTCAACCCCTCGTTGTGAGCAGGAGCTGCTGTTGACGGCAGCACATGCTTCCAACGTATGCTGGGGTTCAACCCCTCGTTATCGAGAGCCTTTTATGCAAACAGAGCAAGAATTTGGACTGCCACCCTCTGTAGCGGCTTTGGGTATGATCCTTGTCACGGCCAGTAGCAAGGAGGCCAACCTCGCCGCGGTCCGCAACAAGGACATCATCTTTGCCACGGTCCACAACGAGAAGGCTCTTTCTTGCAATGGGCCATCGAGCCCCCGATCCTCTCAGCGTGCAAAAAAGACGTCCAGAAATTGAAGCAGGGTCATCTTCTCGGACCGGCCTCAAACGGCCAACTGCCACCTCAGCGAGACTAGCCGCCTTATACAACCGCGGCTGTCGTACAAGAGAATACTGCGATGTTCATTTGTATCAGACAAATCAATGGAGGAGAGTGTCAGCTGACAGTAGAAGGGCCTGCCAAAGCATGCCGGGGTTCGACCCCTCCTGCCGATCTCACGCGAGCCATCCTAAACAAAGGGTTTGTATCCGAGCACAAGCAGCAGGAGTTGCTGATAATTGGCAGCAGCTCCTGCTGCCAGCAGTAGCTACAGCAGAAATGTTTTAAATCTCTTGGTACCCGGGTGCGACCCCCATTTTGCTGACGAACTATCCCCACGACTGTCTGACCACACAAAAAGCAGGCCAAATCGTGTGTTTAAACTTCCAATGCTTAAATGCACACACCTTAGTTGCTAGAGCAATTATCTTCTGGTTGTCGCCCTTCAGCAAGATTTGCTTTAACTCCATTACGTCCGCTTCAAGTACCCGACACTTCTCATGTTCATCACGCAGCTCAGCCGTTTCTTGATGACATCCTCCGTTCAGTGCAGGTAATGTGGATCTATGACTCAAGCTTATTTTCTTACCGGTAATGTTGGTTGAGATCGGTCCCTTGGCCTCATAATTCTTCAGATGCAGGTTCAGCTCATGATTCTTCCTCTCCAAATCACTTATCGTAGCTATCATTTTGCCAATGTCTTTCTCCACTTCTTGCGTGAGATTAAACTGGAAGGGCTTGTACATCATGTATGGAGAATAAATTCAACGCATTTGGCGAGCAAGGATAGAGCGAAACTTATTTCTCGCTTCAGGAATTCCTTATAAAGGGAATCATTCTCCCATAGGAACGTTTTGTACGGTAAGTCCTCCTTACCTCGCATCCATTGAGTCTAGCTCCCGAAGTATCTACGCGCATGGAACAGTCTGTTTCGAGTTCGAGAATTCTGAGACAAGTTTAATAACAAAAAGAAAAAAAAACAGAAAAAAAAACGTGTTGTTTCGGGAACCATACTTTTTCGTGAGGTGGTCGTTTGTTCGCTCTAGTCTCTCCACTTTTGTCGACAGGTGTTCCACTTCGTGTTCCGCCAATTCCAGTTGAAGATGGGCATTTCCTTCACTAAACAACTCAACGGCTGAACTTCTACTGTTTCTTGTTGCATGGGCTTAGACTGGTTTCAGAAAGTGTTGCAGTATCACATTCTCCAACTATTGAGAGAATTTGGACTGCCTTCCGGATGATCCCTACAGGATACACCATGGTAGATCAACTTCGCAATAGAACAAGCATCGTAGTATTGAAGTTTCTAATTGGCTAGCGTGCAGCCCCTCGAGAAACCTCTCGGAGGTCATTTTACGCAGGGTTTACGCAAAAAGACGACGTTTGTGGAAACTGGGGGGCCGAGAGCGGGGACCTTCGACGCGGGTAGTCTTAACAACTTTTTGGTCTTTCGTAATCTAACTAACAGAATGCATATAGACTTTTCGATTTGGGCACAAATACAATGAATCTGTATACTACTCACTGGTGTGAAGTTGTTATCATTGTCAAATAGTTTGTTCCTTTTAAACAGTATGAATGTATAAAATCTAAAAATCCTTTATAAAAGCCTTTAGGAATATACGTAGAGACCTGGAAACATGGAATTACAGGTTTCTCACTACCCTGAGTCCGCCAATAATGTTGAGAAGCGCGCAGCACTACGCTCAAAAACGATATAGTTAGGAATCTGAGTGCACAAACGCAATGATACGGACTGTCAATCAGCAAGATATGCGATAAGAGTGACCTCTAAATATGACTACCCGAAAAGTAGTACGTTCAAATAGTGAAAGCTAACCATTTTGAGCAGAAATTCGAAAGGTTTCAGCTAGACAAATTTTTCTACTATTCTCTGGAGAAAACGTATTGTTTACTGACGTGAAGCTTCCGCGCATTTAGATGATTCCATATCTAGGTCAGGTTTTCATGGTATGAGCTCACGATCTTGTAAGGGTGCTGCCATTTTGCTAGGAACCGGTAACATTAAATGAAGTGTTCACGATGAAAAAAGTTCTCGATGAAACCGCGGAAATCTGTTTTTTTTAGAAAACAGCTGAAGAACTGCTAAAGCCTCGCGGCGAAAAACGCCCTGAAATTAGAGTTATCAAAGGCTGTGGTCGCGTTAAAAAACGTTATCGTAAAAAGTAAAAAAATCAGCTTAACCGAAAACAGATGAAAAACTATGAAGGTAGCGCGGTGAAAAACGGGGTAGAATTAGAGTTTCGAGGGCCCGAAGAAGCCAGTTCGTGCACACGTGCACAGAAAGATCACAGTCTCATGCCGAACAGTCAAAAATCACCGACATTCAGAGGGCGAAACAAATGCAAATTCCTGAAAGTTTAGGTTCCTGGCAAAAGTAAAGATTTGGCATGGTCACAAAAATATACTCAGTAGAAAAGGGAAGATAAAGAAAAATGAAAAAAAGGTTTTGAAATATTCCTGAGAACGATTTGGCGTAGAATAATTTGTTTCTCGGGAAATGAACTGAAATAGTTGAAAGTACGATTTGGCAGTCGAGTTTGAACCAACTATTGATAAGAGTTGTGCAGAACGAGAGATCGCCTTGTCTGTGCTTATCCGTAGAACATATCAAAGCGAAATCACGCGTGTTGATTTTGCTTCACCTAATACGTGAAGACCGCCGCATTACAGCTCCCGAAAAAGTTTTGATGCTTCCCATTTCACGCGTGATTTCGCTTTGATATGTTCTACGGTTAAGCACAGACAAGGCGATCTCTCGTTCTGCACAACTCTTATCAATAGTTGGTTCAAACTCGACTGCCAAATCATACTTTCAACTATTTCACTTCATTTCCCGAGAAACAAATTATTCTACGCCAAATCGTTCTCAGGAATATTTCAAAACCTTTTTTTCATTTTTCTTTATCTTCCCTTTTTTACTGAGTATATTTTTGTGACCATGCCAAATCTTTACTTCTGCCAGGAACCTAAACTTTCAGGAATTTCATTTATTTTTCCTAAAGGTTTCCTTTCTGACATGATTTATGCCTGGTGGTGTTAGATGAAAGTAAACCCACTGATGTCCTGCGCCCCCCCCCCTTCTATGACGTCCTGCGCACTCCAACTGATAGCCTGCGCACTTTCTATGCCGTCCTGCACACGCCCACTGATGTCCTCCACCCTTCCACTAATGTCCTTCACACTTTCTATAAGGTGCTGCACACTCCCACTATAGTCCTGCACACTCTCACTGATGTCCTGCACACTTTCTATGACATCCTGCACACTCCCACTAATGTCCTGCGCAGTTTCTGTTACATCTTGCACACTCCCACTGATGTCCTGCACACTTTCTACGGCGTTCTGCGCACACCCATTTGGGTACGGCACTTTCTACGGCGTCCGGCGCACTTTCATTCAAGTCCCAATCACTTTCTAGGGCGTTCTGCGCACACCCATTTGGGTCCCGCACACTCTCTACGGCGTCCGGCGCACTCCCACTTGGGTCCCGCACACTTTCTACGGCGTCCGGCTCACTCTCATTTGGGTCCCACACACTTTCTATGGCGTCCTGCGCAAACCCATTTGAGTCCCGCACACTTTCTACGGCGTTCTGCGCACACCCATTTGGGTCCCGCACACTCTCTACGGCGTCCGACGCACTCCCACTTGGGTCCCGCACACTTTCTACGGCGTTCTGCGCACACCCATTTGGGTACGGCACTTTCTACGGCGTCCGGCGCACTTTCATTCGAGTCCCAATCACTTTCTAGGGCGTTCTGCGCACACCCATTTGGGTCCCGCACACTCTCTACGGCGTCCGGCGCACTCCCACTTGGGTCCCGCACACTTTCTACGGCGTCCGGCTCACTCTCATTTGGGTCCCACACACTTTCTAGGGCGTTCTGCGCACACCCATTTGAGTCCCGTACACTTTCTACGGCGTTCTGCGTACACCCATTTGGGTCCCGCACACTCTCTACGGCGTCCGGCGCACTCCCACTTGGGTCCCGCACACTTTCTACGGCGTTCTGCGCACACCCATTTGGGTACGGCACTTTCTACGGCGTCCGGCGCACTTTCATTCGAGTCCCAATCACTTTCTAGGGCGTTCTGCGCACACCCATTTGGGTCCCGCACACTCTCTACGGCGTCCGGCGCACTCCCACTTGGGTCCCGCACACTTTCTACGGCGTTCTGCGCACTCTCGTTTGGGTCCCGCACACTTTCTACGGCGTCCGGCTCACTCTCATTTGGGTCCCACACACTTTCTAGGGCGTCCTGCGCAAACCCATTTGAGTCCCGCACACTTTCTACGGCGTTCTGCGCACACCCATTTGGGTCCCGCACACTCTCTACGGCGTCCGGCGCACTCCCACTTGGGTCCCGCACACTTTCTACGGCGTTCTGCGCCCACCCATTTGGGTCCCGCACACTTTCTACGGCGTCCGGCGCACTCCCACGTGAGTCCCGCACACTTTCTACGGCGTCCGGCGCACTCTCATTTGGGTCCCGCACACTTTCTACGGCGTCCGGCGCACTCTCATTTGGGTCCCGCACACTTTCTAGGGCGTTCTGCGCACACCCATTTGGATCCCGCATACTTTCTACGGCGTCCGGCGCACTCTCATTTGGGTCCCGCACACTTTCTACGGCGTCCGGCGCACTCCTCATTTGGGTCCCGCACACTTTCTACGGCGTCCGGCGCACTATCATTTGGGTCCCGCACACTTTCTACGGCGTCCGGCGCACTCTCATTCGGGTCCAGCACACTTTCTACGGCGTCCGGCGCACTCTCATTTGGGTCCTACACACTTTCTAGGGCGTTCTGCGCACTCTCACTTGGGTCCCGCACACTTTCTACGGCGTCCGGCGCCCTCTAATTTGGGTCCCGCACACTTTCTACGGCGTCCGGCGAACTCTCATTTGGGTCCCACACACTTTCTAGGGCGTTCTGCGCACCCCCATTTGGGTCCCGCACACTTTCTGCGGCGTTCTGCGCACACCCATTTGAGTCCCGCACACTTTCTACGGCGTCCGGCGCATTCCCACGTGGGTCCCGCACACCTTCTACGGCGTCCGGCGCACTCTCATTTGGGTCCTACACACCTTCTAGGGCGTTCTGCGCACTCCCACGTGGGTCCCGCACACTTTCTACGGCGTCCGGCGCACTCTCACTTGGGTCCCGCACACTTTCTACGGCGTCCGGCGCCCTCTAATTTGGGTCCCGCACACTTTCTACGGCGTCCGGCGCACTATCATTTGGTCCCGCACACTTTCTACGGCGTCCGGCGCACTCTCATGTGGGTCCCGCACACTTTCTACGGCGTCCGGCGCACTCTCATTCGGGTCCCGCACACTTTCTACGGCGCCCGGCGCACTCTCATTTGGGTCCTACACACTTTCTAGGGCGTTCTGCGCACACCCATTTGGATCCCGCATACTTTCTACGGCGTCCGGCGCACTCTCATTTGGGTCCCGCACACTTTCTACGGCGTCCGGCGCACTCTCATTTGGGTCCCGCACACTTTCTACGGCGTCCGGCGCACTATCATTTGGTCCCGCACACTTTCTACGGCGTCCGGCGCACTGTCATGTGGGTCCCGCACACTTTCTACGGCGTCCGGCGCACTCTCATTCGGGTCCAGCACACTTTCTACGGCGTCCGGCGCACTCTCATTTGGGTCCTACACACTTTCTAGGGCGTTCTGCGCACTCTCACTTGGGTCCCGCACACTTTCTACGGCGTCCGGCGCCCTCTAATTTGGGTCCCGCACACTTTCTACGGCGTCCGGCGCACTCTCATTTGGGTCCTACACACTTTCTAGGGCGTTCTGCGCACACCCGTTTGGGTCCCACACATTTACTACGGCGTTGTGCGCACACCCATTTGAGTCCCGCACACTTTCTACGGCGTCCGGCGCATTCCCACGTGGGTCCCGCACACCTTCTACGGCGTCCGGCGCACTCTCATTTGGGTCCTACACACTTTCTAGGGCGTTCTGCGCACTCCCACGTGGGTCCCGCACACTTTCTACGGCGTCCGGCGCACTCTCATTCGGGTCCAGCACACTTTCTACGGCGTCCGGCGCACTCTCATTTGGGTCCCGCACACTTTCTACGGCGTCCGGCGCACTATCATTTGGGTCCCGCACACTTTCTACGGCGTCCGGCGCACTCTCATTTGGGTCCCGCACACTTTCTACGGCGTCCGGCGCACTCTCATTTGGGTCCCACACACTTTCTACGGC
This sequence comes from Aplectana chamaeleonis, assembly GCA_029168955.1. Taxonomy (NCBI): domain Eukaryota; kingdom Metazoa; phylum Nematoda; class Chromadorea; order Rhabditida; family Cosmocercidae; genus Aplectana; species Aplectana chamaeleonis. The sequence goes on from JAPDOI010000173.1 coordinate 221,914, forward strand.
GTTCTGCGCACACCCGTTTGGGTCCTACACTTTCTACGGCGTTCTGCGCACACCCATTTGATCCCACATACTTTCTACGGCGTCCGGCGCACTCTCATTTGGGTCCCGCACACTTTCTACGGCGTCCGGCGCACTCTCATTTGGGTCCCGCACACTTTCTACGGCGTTCTGCGCACTATCATTTGGTCCCGCACACTTTCTACGGCGTCCGGCGCACTGTCATGTGGGTCCCGCACACTTTCTACGGCGTTCTGCGCACTCTCATTTGGGTCCAGCCCACTTCCTGGGGCGTCCGGGGCACTCTCGTTTGGGTCCTACACACTTTCTAGGGCGTTCTGCGCACTCTCACTTGGGTCCCGCACACTTTCTACGGCGTCCGGCGCCCTCTAATTTGGGTCCCGCACACTTTCTACGGCGTCCGGCGCACTCTCATTTGGGTCCCACACACTTTCTAGGGCGTCCTGCGCACCCGTTTGGGTCCCGCACACTTTCTACGGCGTTCTGCGCACACCCATTTGGGTCCCGCACACTTTCTACGGCGTCGGCGCACTCCCATTTGGGTCCCGCACTTTCTACGGCGTTCGCACACCCATTTGGGTACGGCACACTTTCTACGGCGTCCGGCGCACTTCGCACTTTCTAGGGCGTCTGCGCACACCCATTTGGGTCCCCACGCACCTCTACGGCGTGTCCCACTTGGGTCCCGCACACTTTCTACGGCGTTCTGCGCACTCGCACACTTTCTACGGCGTCCGGCGCACTATTTGGGTCACACACTTTCTACGGCGTTCTGCGCCATTTGGGTCCCGCACACTTTCTACGGCGGCGCACACTCTACGGCGTCACTCATTTGGGCACACTTTCTACGGCGTTCACACTTTCTACGGCGTTCTCACACTCCATTTAGGCGCACTCTCATTTGGGTCCCGCACACTTTCTACGGCGTCGCACATTTGGGTCACACTTTCTACGGTGGGTCCCGCACACTTTCTACGGCGTCCGGCGCACTCTCATTCGGGTCCAGCACACTTTCTACGGCGTCCGGCGCACTCTCATTTGGGTCCTACACACTTTCTAGGGCGTTCTGCGCACTCTCACTTGGGTCCCGCACACTTTCTACGGCGTCCGGCGCCCTCTAATTTGGGTCCCGCACACTTTCTACGGCGTCCGGCGCACTCTCATTTGGGTCCTACACACTTTCTAGGGCGTTCTGCGCACACCCGTTTGGGTCCCACACATTTACTACGGCGTTGTGCGCACACCCATTTGAGTCCCACACACTTTCTATGGCGTCCTGCGCAAACCCATTTGAGTCCCGCACACTTTCTACGGCGTTCTGCGCACACCCATTTGGGTCCCGCACACTCTCTACGGCGTCCGACGCACTCCCACTTGGGTCCCGCACACTTTCTACGGCGTTCTGCGCACACCCATTTGGGTACGGCACTTTCTACGGCGTCCGGCGCACTTTCATTCGAGTCCCAATCACTTTCTAGGGCGTTCTGCGCACACCCATCTGGGTCCCGCACTCTCTACGGCGTCCGGCGCACTCCCACTTGGGTCCCGCACACTTTCTACGGCGTCCGGCTCACTCTCATTTGGGTCCCACACACTTTCTAGGGCGTCCTGCGCAAACCCATTTGAGTCCCGCACACTTTCTACGGCGTTCTGCGCACACCCATTTGGGTCCCGCACACTCTCTACGGCGTCCGGCGCACTCCCACTTGGGTCCCGCACACTTTCTACGGCGTTCTGCGCACACCCATTTGGGTACGGCACTTTCTACGGCGTCCGGCGCACTTTCATTCGAGTCCCAATCACTTTCTAGGGCGTTCTGCGCACACCCATTTGGGTCCCGCACACTCTCTACGGCGTCCGGCGCACTCCCACTTGGGTCCCGCACACTTTCTACGGCGTTCTGCGCACTCTCGTTTGGGTCCCGCACACTTTCTACGGCGTCCGGCTCACTCTCATTTGGGTCCCACACACTTTCTAGGGCGTTCTGCGCACACCCATTTGAGTCCCGCACACTTTCTACGGCGTTCTGCGCACACCCATTTGGGTCCCGCACACTCTCTACGGCGTCCGGCGCACTCCCACTTGGGTCCCGCACACTTTCTACGGCGTTCTGCGCCCACCCATTTGGGTCCCGCACACTTTCTACGGCGTCCGGCGCACTCCCACGTGAGTCCCGCACACTTTCTACGGCGTCCGGCGCACTCTCATTTGGGTCCCGCACACTTTCTACGGCGCCCGGCGCACTCTCATTTGGGTCCTACACACTTTCTAGGGCGTTCTGCGCACACCCATTTGGATCCCGCATACTTTCTACGGCGTCCGGCGCACTCTCATTTGGGTCCCGCACACTTTCTACGGCGTCCGGCGCACTCTCATTTGGGTCCCGCACACTTTCTACGGCGTCCGGCGCACTATCATTTGGTCCCGCACACTTTCTACGGCGTCCGGCGCACTCTCATGTGGGTCCCGCACACTTTCTACGGCGTCCGGCGCACTCTCATTCGGGTCCAGCACACTTTCTACGGCGTCCGGCGCACTCTCATTTGGGTCCTACACACTTTCTAGGGCGTTCTGCGCACTCTCACTTGGGTCCCGCACACTTTCTACGGCGTCCGGCGCCCTCTAATTTGGGTCCCGCACACTTTCTACGGCGTCCGGCGCACTCTCATTTGGGTCCTACACACTTTCTAGGGCGTTCTGCGCACACCCGTTTGGGTCCCACACATTTACTACGGCGTTGTGCGCACACCCATTTGAGTCCCGCACACTTTCTACGGCGTCCGGCGCATTCCCACGTGGGTCCCGCACACCTTCTACGGCGTCCGGCGCACTCTCATTTGGGTCCTACACACTTTCTAGGGCGTTCTGCGCACTCCCACGTGGGTCCCGCACACTTTCTACGGCGTCCGGCGCACTCTCACTTGGGTCCCGCACACTTTCTACGGCGTCCGGCGCCCTCTAATTTGGGTCCCGCACACTTTCTACGGCGTCCGGCGCACTATCATTTGGTCCCGCACACTTTCTACGGCGTCCGGCGCACTCTCATGTGGGTCCCGCACACTTTCTACGGCGTCCGGCGCACTCTCATTCGGGTCCCGCACACTTTCTACGGCGCCCGGCGCACTCTCATTTGGGTCCTACACACTTTCTAGGGCGTTCTGCGCACACCCATTTGGATCCCGCATACTTTCTACGGCGTCCGGCGCACTCTCATTTGGGTCCCGCACACTTTCTACGGCGTCCGGCGCACTCTCATTTGGGTCCCGCACACTTTCTACGGCGTCCGGCGCACTATCATTTGGTCCCGCACACTTTCTACGGCGTCCGGCGCACTGTCATGTGGGTCCCGCACACTTTCTACGGCGTCCGGCGCACTCTCATTCGGGTCCAGCACACTTTCTACGGCGTCCGGCGCACTCTCATTTGGGTCCTACACACTTTCTAGGGCGTTCTGCGCACTCTCACTTGGGTCCCGCACACTTTCTACGGCGTCCGGCGCCCTCTAATTTGGGTCCCGCACACTTTCTACGGCGTCCGGCGCACTCTCATTTGGGTCCTACACACTTTCTAGGGCGTTCTGCGCACACCCGTTTGGGTCCCACACATTTACTACGGCGTTGTGCGCACACCCATTTGAGTCCCGCACACTTTCTACGGCGTCCGGCGCATTCCCACGTGGGTCCCGCACACCTTCTACGGCGTCCGGCGCACTCTCATTTGGGTCCTACACACTTTCTAGGGCGTTCTGCGCACTCCCACGTGGGTCCCGCACACTTTCTACGGCGTCCGGCGCACTCTCACTTGGGTCCCGCACACTTTCTACGGCGTCCGGCGCCCTCTAATTTGGGTCCCGCACACTTTCTACGGCGTCCGGCGCACTCTCATTTGGGTCCTACACACTTTCTAGGGCGTCCTGGCGCACTCCCACTTGGGTCCCGCACACTTTCTACTGCGTCCGGCGCACTCTCATTTGGGTCCCACACACTTTCTAGGGCGTTCTGCGCACACCCATTTGGGTCCCGCACAATTTCTACGGCGTCCGGCGCACTCCCACTTGGGTCCCGCACACTTTCTACGGCGTCCGGCGCATTCCCACGTGGGTCCCACACATTTACTACGGCGTTGCGCGCACACCCATTTGAGTCCCGCACACTTTCTACGGCGTCCGGCGCATTCCCACGTGGGTCCCGCACACTTTCGACGGCGTCCGGCGCACTCTCATTTGGGTCCCGCACACTTTCTACGGCGTCCGGCGCACTCTCATTTGGGTCCCACACACTTTCTAGGGCGTTCTGCGCACACCCATTTGGGTCCCGCACACTTTCTACGGCGTCCGGCGCACTCCCACTTGGGTCCCGCACACTTTCTACGGCGTCCGGCGCACTCTCATTTGGGTCCCACACACTTTCTAGGGCGTTCTGCGCACACCCATTTGGGTCCCGCACAATTTCTACGGCGTCCGGCGCACTCCCACTTGGGTCCCGCACACTTTCTACGGCGTTCTGCGCACACCCATTTGGGTCCCACACACTTTCTACGGCGTTCTGCGCACACCCATTTGGGTCCCGCACACTTTCTACGGCGTTCTGCGCACACCCATTTGGGTCCCACACACTTTCTACGGCGTTCTGCGCACACCCATTTGGGTCCCGCACAATTTCTACGGCGTCCGGCGCACTCCCACTTGGGTCCCGCACACTTTCTACGGCGTCCGGCGCACTCTCATTTGGGTCCTACACACTTTCTAGGGCGTCCTGGCGCACTCCCACTGGGTCCCGCACACTTTCTACTGCGTCCGGCGCACTCTCATTTGGGTCCCGCACACTTTCTACGGCGTCCGGCGCACTCTCATTTGGGTCCTACACACTTTCTAGGGCGTCCTGGCGCACTCCCACTTGGGTTCCGCACACTTTCTACGGCGTCCGGCGCACACCCATTTGGGTCCCGCACAATTTCTACGGCGTCCGGCGCACTCCCACTTGGGTTCCGCACACTTTCTACGGCGTTCTGCGCACACCCATTTGGGCCCCACACACTTTCTACGGCGTTCTGCGCACACCCATTTGGGTCCCGCACACTTTCTACGGCGTTCTGCGCACACCCATTTGGGCCCCACACACTTTCTACGGCGTTCTGCGCACACCCATTTGGGTCCCGCACACTTTCTACGGCGTCCGGCGCACTCCCACTTGGGTCCCGCACACTTTCTACGGCGTCCGGCGCACTCTCATTTGGGTCCTACACACTTTCTAGGGCGTCCTGGCGCACTCCCACTGGGTCCCGCACACTTTCTACTGCGTCCGGCGCACTCTCATTTGGGTCCCGCACACTTTCTACGGCGTCCGGCGCACTCTCATTTGGGTCCTACACACTTTCTAGGGCGTCCTGGCGCACTCCCACTTGGGTCCCGCACACTTTCTACTGCGTCCGGCGCACTCTCATTTGGGTCCCACACACTTTCTAGGGCGTTCTGCGCACACCCATTTGGGTCCCGCACAATTTCTACGGCGTCCGGCGCACTCCCACTTGGGTCCCGCACACTTTCTACGGCATCCGGCGCATTCCCACGTGGGTCCCACACATTTACTACGGCGTTGCGCGCACACCCATTTGAGTCCCGCACACTTTCTACGGCGTCCGGCGCATTCCCACGTGGGTCCCGCACACTTTCTACGGCGTCCGGCGCACTCTCATTTGGCTCCCGCACACTTTCTACGGCGTCCCGCGCACTCTCATTTGGGTCCCACACACTTTCTAGGGCGTTCTGCGCACACCCATTTGGGTCCCGCACACTTTCTACGGCGTCCGGCGCACTCCCACTTGGGTCCCGCACACTTTCTACTGCGTCCGGCGCACTCTCATTTGGGTCCCACACACTTTCTAGGGCGTTCTGCGCACGCCCATTTGGGTCCCGCACAATTTCTACGGCGTCCGGCGCACTCCCACTTGGGTTCCGCACACTTTCTACGGCGTTCTGCGCACACCCATTTGGGCCCCACACACTTTCTACGGCGTTCTGCGCACACCCATTTGGGTCCCGCACAATTTCTACGGCGTCCGGCGCACTCCCACTTGGGTCCCGCACACTTTCTACGGCGTCCGGCGCACTCTCATTTGGGTCCTACACACTTTCTAGGGCGTCCTGGTGCACTCCCACTTGGGTCCCGCACACTTTCTACGGCGTTCTGCGCGCACCCATTTGGGTCCCACACACTTTCTACGGCGTTCTGCGCACACCCATTTGGGTCCCACACACTTTCTACGGCGTTCTGCGCACACCCATTTGGGTCCCGCACAATTTCTACGGCGTCCGGCGCACTCCCACTTGAGTCCCGCACACTTTCTACGGCGTTCTGCGCACACCCATTCGGGTCCCGCACACTTTCTACGGCGTCCGGCGCACTCCCACTTGGGTCCCGCACACTTTCTACGGCGTCCGGCGCACTCTCATTTGGGTCCTACACACTTTCTAGGGCGTCCTGGCGCACTCCCACTTGGGTCCCGCACACTTTCTACTGCGTCCGGCGCACTCTCATTTGGGTCCCGCACACTTTCTACGGCGTCCGGCGCACTCTCATTTGGGTCCTACACACTTTCTAGGGCGTCCTGGCGCACTCCCACTTGGGTCCCGCACACTTTCTACTGCGTCCGGCGCACTCTCATTTGGGTCCCACACACTTTCTAGGGCGTTCTGCGCACACCCATTTGGGTCCCGCACAATTTCTACGGCGTCCGGCGCACTCCCACTTGGGTCCCGCACACTTTCTACGGCATCCGGCGCATTCCCACGTGGGTCCCACACATTTACTACGGCGTTGCGCGCACACCCATTTGAGTCCCGCACACTTTCTACGGCGTCCGGCGCATTCCACGTGGGTCCCGCACACTTTCTACGGCGTCCGGCGCACTCTCATTTGGCTCCCGCACACCATTCTACGGCGTCCCGCGCACTCTCATTTGGGTCCCACACACTTTCTAGGGCGTTCTGCGCACACCCATTTGGGTGCCGCACACTTTCTACGGCGTCCGGCGCACTCCCACTTGGGTCCCGCACACTTTCTACGGCGTCCGGCGCACTCTCATTTGGGTCCCACACACTTTCTAGGGCGTTCTGCGCACGCCCATTTGGGTCCCGCACAATTTCTGCGGCGTCCGGCGCACTCCCACTTGGGTCCCGCACACTTTCTACGGCGTTCTGCGCACACCCATTTGGGTCCCACACACTTTCTACGGCGTTCTGCGCACACCCATTTGGGTCCCGCACAATTTCTACGGCGTCCGGCGCACTCCCACTTGGGTCCCGCACACTTTCTACTGCGTCCGGCGCACTCTCATTTGGGTCCCACACACTTTCTAGGGCGTTCTGCGCACGCCCATTTGGGTCCCGCACAATTTCTGCGGCGTCCGGCGCACTCCCACTTGGGTCCCGCACACTTTCTACGGCGTTCTGCGCACACCCATTTGGGTCCCACACACTTTCTACGGCGTTCTGCGCACACCCATTTGGGTCCCGCACAATTTCTACGGCGTCCGGCGCACTCCCACTTGGGTCCCGCACACTTTCTACGGCGTCCGGCGCACTCTCATTTGGGTCCTACACACTTTCAAGGGCGTCCTGGCGCACTCCCACTTGGGTCCCGCACACTTTCTACGGCGTTCTGCGCACACCCATTTGGGTCCCACACACTTTCTACGGCGTTCTGCGCACACCCATTTGGGCCCCACACACTTTCTACGGCGTTCTGCGCACACCCATTTGGGTCCCGCACAATTTCTACGGCGTCCGGCGCACTCCCACTTGGGTCCCGCACACTTTCTACGGCGTTCTGCGCACACCCATTCGGGTCCCGCACACTTTCTACGGCGTCCGGCGCACTCCCACTTGGGTCCCGCACACTTTCTACTGCGTCCGTCGCACTCTCATTTGGGTCCCACACACTTTCTACGGCGTCCGGCGCACTCCCACTTGGGTCCCGCACACTTTCTACGGCGTTCTGCGCACACCCATTTGGGTCCCACACACTTTCTACGGCGTTCTGCGCACACCCATTTGGGTCCCGCACACTTTCTACAGCGTCCAGCGCACTCCTACTTTGGTCACACACATGTTCTACGACGTCTTTCGCACTCCTGCTGGGGTCCCGCACAGTATCTACGGCGTTCTGTGGCGCGCTTCTGAGTCACACCGTGCGGCGTTTCAAAAAGTACTTCCGAGATCCCGCCGTATTGATTGAAGCGTTGCCCCGTCAAATCCTGAGCAAAACCCTATCAGTAACTGTTTTTATTTCACTGGTTCATTTTTACGAACAAGTAAACGTCGGATGGTTTATAATAACATGTTTACGTGTTTTAGTCTTTCTTGACCCTCAATTTTGAGGTTCCGCAAAAATTTAGCTACCAACTTAAAATTTTGACAGGAGCTAGGTGCAAACAAAACCAGCTTCCTGGCCGAAAATGAGCACTCTAGCTCAACGATAAGAGTTCCAACAAGATCGTGAACGCCAACTGAAAAAAAAGGAGATGAACATTTTTTCGACCAAAATGACGTGGTTTTGACACTATTTCTCGAATCTCAGGAAACCATTCCGGACCATTTTTTAAACAGTTATTCACCTTTCTAAAGTGTATTAAATGCGAAAAGAACGGTCTTCCTACGTTTACTCTGGACCCTGATACTGAGATCAAGGGGTTGCGCGATGGCGAATCAAAGCCAAATCTGGTGAGCGCTTCGCGCTCACCACAATTTATCTAATAAAAACAGTTGAGCAATGAAAGAAAGCACTCCGGTCAATATTTTTGACTAGATGTGCGAATAAATCTGAAGGTTCATTGATTGAAATTCAATTTCAAGCCGGCTGACGTTCTTGATATAAGAGGTCATCGATGCCGATGATGTGGAGTGGGCTCGTCCACCATCAAAGTACAAGAAAGTTCAGGCTTCAGTTTTGGTTCAAAACAGTGGTTTTTCGCAATTTTTGCTTATAGGTCCTACTACTCGAAACCCAGAAAATGGTTTAGAGGGAAAAAGACGACAAGCATATTTGATCGCGACCACTGCCTTTAAAGGCAGTGTTCACGACAAGAATAATTTTTCTCTTTTTCCGCCTATCTTGAAAACGGCCCCACGCTGATTCCAATGATGTCTCTGAAATCGAACAAGACCTTCTGGAAACGGAGTTAAGGTCCCTCGAGAATTGATCTAAGGAAACATGGTGGACGAGTTGTCCGAGGCTGGTAACTTCCGTCTTTTGCAGCCGATGTATGCGAGCTGACCTGGGTAAAGAGAGAAGTTGGCAATAAATAGAAGAACGGGGCTATTGATCGGACACCTTCGCTCATCTCACAGTCTCGAGCATTCATTTGTTCACGTCGGTGGGCGTGGAAAGTGCATCTGGGGGTGTGACGGGCTGACCGGTGTCCAACTTTGGGGCCGTAGGGGACCGTTCCGAGCTCATTTTTCTTAGTTTTTGCAACGTTAGGGTTGCGCTAGGCACCGCAGCTGCCGATCTCCACCAAAAAATCAGACATGGTTTTTATCGTAGACACTGCCTTCAAAGGCAGCAGGCGCTCTCAGAATTGGTATCGATTTTATGTCGTAAGTCGAAGGTTTGAAGCTATTAGAATGGGAAACTAACGGAAAACCCGACGAAAACTGCAAGCAAATTAAGGAATAACAACAGTTTTTTGTCACGGGGTGAAATTGGATGAGTTATTCCCGAGCGGTTGAAATAGCTTATATTAACGATAAAACGGTTGGAATAGCGGAGCCGATAGACTCCTACAGCTTGTACTAGAACGCTCACCTCGTTGAAAGCTTCAAAAACCAGCCGGAGTGACCGTATTCGCATATTTAGGGGGCGGGGTTGAAAGCTCATGGGCGTGGTTGACGAAAATCTTCGACTCAAATTCGGTAGTTTTCATTCGTTTTTGACGCTTCCATCGGCGTGAACGTTCTACTAGGGGACATACGACCCAAGTAGCATAGTTATCTGAACAACTTTTCCGAGCTTGTCTGCTGCCTTTAAAGGCACAGTACACCTTCAGTGATGATTTTTGTGATTTTTATTTGATTATGAAGTAGACCCCTCCCACATAACACATGCCAAGTGCGAGATCTCAACTCCTCCAAATAAGCGAGATATGAGCGACCACCACAAGCCCGACCTCCTTCGCTAACCACCGTAGGCCACACCCCTAACCAGATTTCCGAACTCGATAGCGGCTAGATGGATGGATGATTTCCCAACGAGTCTTCGTTCTTCGGTTCATTACCAGACTGTCTCCATATCGTGGCTCGCTCTCGCGCAACGATTGCGAATGAAGAGAAATACAGGTCCGATACAACTCGTCCACCAATTTTTCGCCCTCAAAATATAGGCACCTTTGAGGAGCCATAACTCTGTTCATAGGGATCTTAGACGACTTCAGAGATACCACTCTCTAAGATTAGAATAAAAACCGAAAAATAATTTTTTAGGTGTTCTTTGCCTTTAAAGGCAGTGGTCGCGATCAAACATGCTTGTCTTCGGTTCCTTTCTAAACCCTTTTTTGGGTTCAGAATAGTAGGACCTATCAAAAAAAAATCGCGAAAAACCGCTGTTCCGGGCCAAATTAAAAGCCTGAACTTTCTTGTCTTTTGATGGTGGACGAGCCCACTCCACATCATAGGCATCGATGATCTCTAATATCAAGAACATCAGCTGGCTTGAAATTGAATTTCAATCAATGAACATTACTCATCTAGTCAAAAACATTGACTGGAGAGCTTTCTTTCATTGCTCAACTGTTTTTATTAGGTAAATTTGCATTTATTTTTGACTGCTCGGCATAAGACTGCGATCTTTTTTTGTGCACGTGTGCACGAACTGGCATCTTTGGGCCCTAGAAACTCTATTTATAGCCCGTTTTTCACCGCTCTCCCTTCCTGGTTCTTCAGCTGTTTTCAATCTGAGCTGATTTTTGCAGTTTTTTCAATGACGTTTTTCATCTTGGCCACTGCCTTTGAGGCGCAAAGGTACCTTCGTACACAGGTGCCCAATGCCGCCCGTAGGTATTCGAGTTCAAGCTTTGTCTGGTCGAAATTATGTCACGCACACAACTACTACTAAAGTAGTTTTCAAGCTCACAGCATTTTTCATAGAATACGCGAAATTGAGCGATTTCAGATTTCAGAATCCTACTATATATATTTTGGTAAATTTGTGTGTGCGTGTGTGTGTTTATGTATGTGTGCGTTTCTCTGTGTGTTTGTTTGACCGTTTATTCGGCTTGACTTTCAAGACGGGCTACCTTACGGGTACGGGCTCAAGAGCGCGCAGAACGCCGTAGAAAGTGTGTGGGACCCAAGTGGAAGTGCGCAGGACGCCGTATAAAGTGTGCGGGACCCGAGTGAGAGTGCGCCGGACGCCGTAGAAAGTGTGCGGGACCCGAGTGAGAGTGCGCCGGACGCCGTAGCAAGTGTGCGGGACCCGAGTAAGAGTGCGCCGGACGCCGTAGAAAGTGTGCGGGACCCGAGTGAGAGTGCGCCGGACGCCGTAGAAAGTGTGCGGGACTCAGTGAAAGTGCGCCGGACGCCGAAGAAGGTGTGGGGGACCCGAGTGAGAGTGCGCCGGACGCCGTAGAAAGTGTGCGGGACCCGAGTGAGAGTGCGCCGGACGCCGTAGAAAGTGTGCGGGACCCGAGTGAGAGTGCGCCGGACGCCGTAGAAAGTGTGCGGGACCCGAGTGAGAGTGCGCCGGACGCCGTAGAAAGTGTGCGGAACCCGAGTGAGAGTGCGCCGGCCGCCGTAGAAAGTGTGCGGGAACCAAGTGCGGAGAGCGCCGGTCGCCGTAGAAAGTGTGCGGGACCCAAGTGGGAGTGCTAGGGGCGCCGCATAAAATGTGTGAGACCCGAGGGAGATCGCGCCGTAGGAAGTGTGTGAGACCCAAAAGGAAGCGTTGGACGCCGCAGAAAACGTGTGAGACTCAAGAGAGAGAGAGAGCGCATTACTTCAGAATCACTATGTGCGTCTAAGGGGCTGAGCAGAGTGCCACCGCGGCGCGGCCTGATGATTGAGAGCCGTATTGATAGATCGCGGCGATCTATCAATACGGCTCTCCATCATCAGACCGCGCCGCGCCGCGGTGGCACTCTGCTCAGCCCCTAAAAGAGAGCGTACACCACTCCTTTCTTCAGGTCCCCTACCCTTCACCACTCAATTCAACTGCTTAGCTGTTTATATGCACTAACTGTTCTAAATCGGGTTTATATACGATGAAAATAAGAGTTAATCAAAATCTGCATCCATGAAACACAAACATCATTCTACTTCATTTGGCAAAAAAAGTAGCAGGGGGTCGGTTGATCATGAAAACGTTTAGTAAATTCCAAACAGCGGTTGTCCTTATCATGACAAAAATTGAGATAGTCAGAGGCCAGTTCAGGATCTTATAAAACGGAAGAACGACCGGTGTGTCACGTTACAGATAAGGAAGTAAACGGGCGTAGCAAGGTTTGGAATGCTTTGTGATTTCCCATGGTTTAAGTGTTGCCGCCTAAACCAGCTTATGGGCCGGCGCAGGAAGAAAGAAAGCACCGAGTTATTTGCCTTATACCCAATATGCCGGCGAAGCCGGGCCCCAGCGGCAGAGGCCGGCGTCAGCCGGCCGACGCCGCTGGTTCATTCATATGGGGCTAATTTCGCGTCACGCCGTACCGAGGAAATCACGGAAATTCGGGGAGTCGGACCAATGTTGAGTTGTATCACAATTCGGGCTGTAGTCTGTGTGAACTTCGTTTCGAACGTATCGAATTTGTGGATGACTTTAAGGCAAAGTTCACAATAAAAAACGCGTTTCATTTTCCGATAGGAATGGGTAGTGGAGGGGCACACTGTAACGTTGACGTCGAAAGAACGCATGAAAAGGAGCCAGGAAGACTCCCAAAAAAGCCCGAAGTTGCCACTTTGAGCGCAAGGCAAATTCCAAAAGCGCAATGCCCGCCCTCCAACGTGAACAAATGAAAACTTGAGATCGTAAAATGAGCCATGGTTTCCGACCAATAGCCCCGTTCTTCCCTTCGTTCTCAACTTCTCTCTTCACTCAGGTCAGCTCGCATACATCGGCTGCAAAAGACGGAAGTTACAAGCCTCGGACAACTCGTACACGATGTTTCCCTAGCTCAAGTTTTGAGAGACCATGACTCCGTTCCCAGAAGGTCTTGTAGGATTCCAGGAACATCATTGGAATTAGCATGAGACCGTTTTCAAAATAGGCAGGGAAAGAGACAAACGATTTTCATCGTGAACACTGCCTTTAAGTTATTTAGGCTGTCTGCTGAAGAACGACGCTATTCATGCAGTGGCTATGCGATGGTAGTTCAACAACGATGTGATGAAGCTACACTTGCATTTAGTTCTCTGATCAAGTGTTTGTGGCCCACCCCCATAGCAAAGGAAGTAATGTTGCGCGTCTAAGGTCTGTACGAACGAGACTGTCCGCTCACGCGGTTAGATTGCGTGTCGTGCGACAGTCGCAAAGGCAGTTATTGGACTAGTAAATTGATGACCAGGATTATTAGAGGAATAGTGAATAATATTCCAGTCAGCTGTTCACAGTCGTAAGAAAGGCCGTTGAAAAATGCTTCCACGAAGAGCGCTCGACACGCGAGCCGACCGCGCGTGCGGACAGCCTCAATCGGACAGGCTTAACTTATCCGCTGTTCGCCCCACCATGATGCACGGATCGGAGACGTGGGCAGCAAAGAAGACGCAGATGAGAAGGTTGGATTGCATGGCGAGAAAGCTGTCTACAAAGTTGCTTGAGTATTTCTGGCCGCGTATGTGCCACAACGAAGATCTCTACAATGAATCTTACATCAACGTTTGACAAGAGTTAAAGTCCGTTCGAGTGAGATTGACAGCCCACGCGCTCTGCATACTCGTCGGTCGGCTCTCGTAAAAGCATTTTTGAGCCTAGTAATCGGGTTAGTGAGAATATTAGGCAAATAGTGAGCGATACTCCAGCAACCTATTTGTAACCTTGCAAAGGTTCTACGAAAAATGCCTCAGCAACGGCCGCTCGATACCCCCGCCGACCGCGTGGACGGACAGTCTTATTCGGACTGTCTTCAAGTGACAGCATCTCCCAACGCCATTTCAGTTGGCAACGGAAGGACGATTTCGACTGTTTGGGCATATTCTAAGAAGACCGTCAGATGGTCTTGTAAACACTCTCTAAGGCGTCGTTTATGCTTCCGCCGCCGAGCGACGCGGCGAAATGCGATTCCACAATATGGATCGTGCCGCGTCGTTCGGCGGTGGCAGTATAAAGACCTCTAAGAATGCTCTCCAGTACTGTCTGGAAACAGCCGCCTGGACGTAGGCGAAAGTTTCGTACGGATGTAGTGAAGGAGGATTTAGAATCATTCAGCATTGAAGTGCAATTCAGGCGCGATGTTTTACACACATAGTTTGCAGGAAGTGGAATAGCGACAAATGTATGAATTGCGTTCATATTGTGGCTGAGGACCGTGACGAATGGTCACATCTGGGTAATAGGGCCGCACAACTCGGCGAAGATGCGGACCGATCGCTTCAGGCGAAAGCCTGCCGACTAAGCCAAGTAAGTCAAATATGCTGTCCCAAAACTTGTCCACTACAGATCCACTATCAGAACAAATAGTTGCTTCTTGATTTACATGAAGTTTTCGTTCGTACTTTCATCAGTTTCCAATACATACTATCGACTCTAAACCTGCGATTTATGTCATAAAATCAATATACGTAAATTTTGATATACCACTCAGAGCACGGCCTGTAACAACCTTTTCGAACGAGGGGTCCGAGTTCCCTCAAATAAGGCAAAAACTACAAGGAAAGGTCGGGCCCGCTCTCAGTACCTCAAAAGCCAAACACCGCACTCCGCCCAAATGCAAAGATTTTGATTCCCTTCTGGAGGCGAAACGCTCGGTCTTGTTTTGGGTGTATAGAGGGCGTGTATAAGTTTTCACTGTAGGTTCTCATTTATTCGAGCGAACTGAGATTTCGCGCTTGGCAGGCTCGCTAAACATGACGGGCGCCAATACTATCAGAATTTATCCTTGAAGTTGGACGGTGCTTTTATGAAAGTGTTCTGAATTTTCGACAAGTACTCCAACTTCCTCTAGCTCTGGTCAATTTCTGGCCAGCTTTATGTTAGACAACTCTTCCTAAACTTGCGGTAACTAGTCCATTTTCTCGAAATTACGGGAACTCACAGTTTGGGGCAACCTGCGGCTTCCAAAAGATTCGCAGTAATTTTTTGACATATTCTAGACAACTAATAATTGTACCTGAGAGAGCGGTCGTATGAAGAAGTGGCAACACTTCTCGAGGACTCACCTTGCAGATCGCACCATTGGAGGTCTCAACTTGGCGGTTTTCGAAAGCTTCTTCATCAGCATCTCGTTTTCGTTTTCGACCTCCTATAAATCTGATGAAAAGGTCAATTGAAATGAAACGTAGCCATGAATCATGGGAAAAATTAGCGTAAAATGTTTCAAAATAAAACCGTTCGTTCATGACGAGTGTAACTAAAACCCAAATTCTCGAAATACATTTCTGAACACATGTCTTCAAGCGCCATCGAAGAAAATTAAATGATTCGGTAAGGCTGAGGCATTCGGAAAGAGCTCTATAGTTTGAATTTAGTCAGAAGCGTATGGTCGTGCTGCATGACTTTCACCACTGAGTTTCTTTGCATTGTACTGTTGTGTTCTTTATAACGAGAACACCCTGTAGAGCAAAGTGAAACGAAAAGCACAAGCGGACATAACTTTGATATAGAGAAGTCTCGAAAATTGGTGCGAGCAGACGAAAAGGATTGCAGCCCTCAAACTCGTTCTTGAACAAACAAGAAATGGAAAAAAAGTTATAGGGAGTGATATCTACAAATCATTCTGGATTAGGAGCACAGATTTGTCGAAAGGCTATTTTTTCGGAGTATCTTCCTCAGTTTAGCCGTTACCTTTGATGGTTGGTACGCCCATCTTTTCTGGTAGAAGGATTTTTTCGACCCCCACTCCAAAGGCGCTATTCGAGGTGCTGAACCGCTTTCCTTTTCCAAAAGGTACAGTATTTAACGGTGCCTCTGTTGTAGAGAATCGACATCTCAAATTTGGCTGAAACTTGGCAACGGGGGTTTCTTGTGGTGCTGATCACGATTTTGGAAGGATTGCGGCAAGTTACCTGGGATTTGTCTTGCAGCTACAGAGTTTCCGATCTACCTCATATACATACTATATGCATGGACATATGTATAACTCAAAACTATTTTAGGCTTTTCTTCAAAGATCCTTTCTATCCGCAACTTAATTCACTTCAAGACAGTGCTCACAAACCTCGGGGCCCGTCGTAAACCCAAGTCAGTCCAAGGAAAATTGTTTGCGTTACCCGGCTGGTTGTAGCACGTAGCAACAACGATCGAGGGTTGTGGCCTGGTCGTATTGATGCCGCACTCATGCCAAGAATTCAAGGTTGGAGTCCCGCCAGGAGCTTGATTTTCGCAGAGAGCTCATCATATTTATCTTCGCCACAGAGTATGGACTGTCTCAGGTCCGAAATGTACCAGAACTTCACCAAAAATCCTCCAATAATTACTAGTTAACATGCAATTATCTTTCATTCATGAAAATCAACTTAAAGGCAGTGTTCACGAAAAAAATGTATTTCAGTTTCCACTAGGAATGGGTAGTGGTAGGGCCGACTGTAACGTTGACGTCGAAAGAACGCATGAAAACTAGCGAGGAAAAGCTCCAAAAGAGCCCGAAGTTGCCACTTTGAGCGCAAAGCGAACCCCCAGGAGCGCATTGCTCGCCCACCGACGTGAACGAATGGAAGCTTGAAATCGTGAGATGAGCGATGATTTCCAATCATTAGCCCCGTTCTTCCCTTCATTCTCAACTTCTCTCTTTACTCAGGTCAGCTCGCATAGATCGACTGCAAAAGACGGAAGTTACAAGCCTCGGACAACTCGTCCACCATGTTTACTTAGCTCAATCTTTGAGGGACCATAACTCCGTTCCCAGAAGGTCTTGTACGATTCAGAGACATCATTGGAATCAGCGTGGGGCCGTTTTCAAGATGGGCGAGAAAACAGAAAAACGATTCTCATCGTGAACAAGGCCTTCAAGAATTTCCCGTGTCTTTTGGTTTTTGTTTACTCTGTTGAATTGTCAGACATATACTACGAGATTCTCCTAAAAGGCAGCATACACGCTCGTGAACGTGATTGAGATAACTACGGAAATAGAATGGTATGGCCCAGATTACAACGCCTAAGCATTTTGAAGTGTCAAAAACGACCCACAATGCCGCTAAATGAGTTAGAAGTTGGCCCCGCCCTGTATTTTCACGCCCCTGTATTTGCTCTTTTCCTCCAATGCAGGGTTGCTGGGCCATCTTCGACATCAGTGACGTGTGTGGTTCACTTGTTAGACAATCTACCAACAGTACCAACGGTGATTATGACCCAGCAACCTTGCGTTGCAGGAAAATGGCAAATACAGGGGGCGTGAAAATACAGGGCGGGGCCAACTTCTAACTCATGTAGCGGCATTGTGGGTCGTTTTTGACACTTCAAAATGCGTAGGCATTATGTTGTAAGCCATACGGTTCGATTCACATTGTTATCCCAAGCACGTTTACGAGCGTGTATGCTGCCTTTGAACTACTCACTTCTTGAAATCTATCAAAAATGACACAGAAAACGCATGTACGCACGCTTCTACGCTCCTTCCAGCTTCGCGCGATTAGCTACACAATGAAGTGTTTTTCATCCACTTCTGCAAGAATCGATATGACTGATATGCATGGTTGCGGTCACGTGTAGCGCAATGTGTGAACGCCTCCGTATCGGTGCACACTCACCCGCATGCGCGCACCACACGCACACTCACGCGCATTCGCAAAAACACATTCGAATGCGACTTTCTCAGCAACATTTGGAGCGTTTTAAAAAAGATAAAGTGGATTCTGCGCGTTGATTCATCACTATGGATAAGACCTGGATTATTTTTTGGATTTTTTTGAAATTTATTTTTTTGGTTAAAAAAAAATGGTTTTTTTGGTGCATTAATGTTCAGGGAGATTATACTGAATATTAAAGGCAGTGTCCACGATAAAAACCATGTCTGATTTTTTGATGGAGATCGGCAGCTGTGGGGCCTAGCGGAACCCTAACGTTGAAAAAACTGAGAAAAATGAGCTCGGAGCGGTCTCCTACGGCCCCAAAGTTGGACACCCATCAGCTCGTCACCCCCAGATGCACTTTCTACGCCCACCGACGTGAACAAATGAATGCTCCAAATTGTGAGATGAGTAATCGTTTCCGATCAATAGCCCAGTTCTTCCCTTCATTCTCAACTTCTCTCTTTACTCAGGTCAGCTCGCATACATCGGCTGCAAAAGACGGAAGCTACATACAAGCCTCGGACAACTCGTCCACCAGGTTTTCTTAGGTCAATATTTGAGGGACCATAACTACGTTCCCTGAAGGTCTTGTACGATGTCAGAGATATCATTGGAATCAGCATGGGGCCGTTTTCAAGGTAGGTGGAAAAACAGAAAAAGATTTCTATCGTGAACACTGCCTTTAAAGTGTATTTTGAACCATAAAATTGTGTGAGATATTAGTAGAGCCAAATCCAAGACGTTAGTAGATAAAATTGTGTTTTTCTTATCGAACGATAAAACTTATTGAACAACCTGGTATAAATGCACGGCTCCGTGGCGTTCTGTCCCAGCTGGCAGGAGCATGGGCGGGTCTTCGGAGCATTGACAACCCGGCGCGCGGGGTGTCCGAGTCAGTATGATGAGCGCAGAGGACGAAAAGAAAGGCGCTGCCAGCCGGCCTGGCACTCTCTCGGCCGGCCAAAGTGCAAACTGGCTATCTCTGCGTCTCCGCGGAGAGGGATCGTTTACTTTGGCTGTACAGGATAGGGATGGGAGCAATCCTAGTTCGGGAGGGGGGTGCACTCAGCGTTCCAAACAGGAGTGACAGATGCAGCTTTCAGATGTCTGAGGCTCAAAATAGAGTCTTTAGAAAGGCAATGTCTGATAACGCGATCAGTTATCTGATGTGAATGAATTTCGAGCGGATCCCTTTAAAAAGGTTGGCACTCAGGAAGGAATCTCTAGAGTATTCGATTCTTAAATTTATCCGCTGAAAGGCGTTGTAGGCTGCGCTTTTCCATGGGGTGGTCCAGGAGAATCGGTTAGCAAGTTGGCTACTTACTTATTACCAAATGAATCCAGAAGGTCGTTTTATAACAGTCGTAGATGCGAAGCGGACGTTTTTTAAAAAATCGGCTGTGAAAATAGTGGAACCACTCTCAAGGTCACACTTTTAGCTGAATGGGTTTCTCCAAGCGAAATCATTTCGACGGTTGCCGAAACTCTGCAAAAAAAAAGAACATCAAGTGAGTGGAGTGGCGGAGTCTACAAGGAATTGAACATATTTTTTGAGGACGATTTCCGTGGATACAAATTTTAAGTCCCCGAAACAAACCGTTGTGTTAGTCCACATGGAAAAGCCCTAGGCTTTTCGAAGAAGGACTTCTACTTGGTTGAGAATGTTTATGTATTGCACTTGGTTCTGCTTTTTCACTGGTTTACGTTCCTGAACAGCAAAATGAAGCCGTTTGTGTGATTTCATTAACATCATGTCTTTTTTCTCAATAGTAAGTATTGAGTGTCTTTTTTTGGTACTAGAATAAAAACGAAGAAAGAGAAGACATTTTTGGAGCCACAAAGTTCTTATATAAAGAATAATAAAACGGTCTTATTTTGCGAGTAAAAGATTCAGCCACGGTAATCGGTTCTCGAAAAATATAAACATATTTTCGTGGACTCACCCATTCCATTTCCCTACTCCTCTTTATTTTTTATTGGAACGTTTCTGCGAACACCGAATCACATTTTCTTGGAGATCCCCTTTCTGATAGAACTTACTTTGCTTTTTCTTTATCGCACGTGTAATCAGCAGTGTTATTCAAGAATTGAGCAATTTTGTTGAAGAAATTGCGCAGTGCTATAAAAAGTGAGTATTTGGCAAAACAGCGTCAGCAACGAAGCGTTCGTGGCTATTTACCAGAATAAACATCAAAACCCCAATCATCTTAGAGATGCCAGTCGATGGCACAGTAATAGTGTCTTTTTCTTTGTGTCTCCGGCGCAAAAGGTGGAGTGGAGAGCGCAGCAAGCGCGAGGGAAAGTGGGCGCGGCATGCCTGGTTGTCCATGGTACCTCAACCGCATGGGCGAGGTGCGAGAGTCGTAAATGAGGTGCTAACGATGGCGAGTCGTCGTGCTGACTAATTGCCTCTCTTTACTCACCACAATAATCTGTCAGTGAGACACCAAATGTTATCCACTGAAGAAATTGAAGAAAATTTCACACTATGTTATTTCAAATACAAACATTCACAATCACCAATCTGTAACATTCATTGTGTTACAGTGGTGGAAAATACAGGCTTGTTTTTTTTTCAATTTTTCGAATGATTTAATAAACTCGAGGATAGTGTTTCAAATCTGTTCAAAAGAACGAACGAAGGTATTTTCATGCTGTACTACACATTAGCCGAAATCGGTAGCTCAACCAAATAAGTCGTTTGTATTGAAGTGCTGAACTTAAGGTGAGTTACAAAAGAGAATGGTAAAAATGTGAAATTAAGGAAAAGAGGAAAGCAAGCATGTGTTTGGTGTGTGTAATAAATAAATAAGCTGAGGAATACTCAGGCCAGACCATTACGGGAAAATTCTGAAAGAATACGAAAAAAATCTGTCAGATTACGAGACGATGTTGCCCTCCTCTGACAGATTTCTCCCGTATTCTGGCAGAATTCTTTCGTGATCTGGCAGAATTTTCTGGAAATCTGGCAGAATTCTCCTGTACACGGGTTGGAAAGTAGCGGAAAATTCTGCCAGATTACAAGAGAAATCTGTCAGATTACGAGAAGATGTTGCCCTCCTCTGACAGAATTCTCCCGTATTCTGACAGATTTCTTTCGTGATCTGGCAGGGCTTTTAAGAAATCTGGCAGAATTTTTTCGTTTTCTCCGGGCCGTTCACGGGCGATTTCTGCCAGATTACGAGAGAATCCTGCCAGAATGCGGAACGATATTGCTCTCCTCTGGCTGAATTCTCCCGTTATCTAACGGAATTCTCTCGTGATCTGGTTGAATTGCTTAGTTAACTGGCAGAGGCCGAAAATGGAACAAAAAATTTCTGAACCTTTGTAGATCTACTCGAATTTGTTGGAATTTCACAGCATTTCTGCTTAAGAAATTCCTCTGTTTTTTTCTCTGCCGTAACTCTTCGGTAAATTGGTATGACGTACTATCTTCGATCGGTACCTTTCGTATACGGCTATATAATCGGAAAGTCTTTCGATAAAAGGGTACCGAATGGCCGAAAATGGAACCCGAAATTTTCGAAACCTTTAGAAATATACTCAAATTATTGGAAATTTGCAATATTTCTGTCTACGAATTTCCGCCACTTTTTCTGCCAAAATTCTTCTGTAATCTGGTATAACGCGCTCTCTTCGATCATTACAGTCTGTATCCTGCTTTTTATTCACTAGCTGCCCTATTCTCAATTCGAGTAATGCCACTGAAGTGAAGCCGTTTTGTGTTCATACACTGACCAGCATGTAAAGCCTAGCTTGCTCGGATGAGTCCGGGAGGAGGAAGCAGCGGAGCGGCCGGTCATGGCAAAATATAACAGCGATAAGAAGATTTCGACACGATAAGCCCGATAAGTCTTACTTCGACCGTCTCAAAATGAGGGAGCTAGTCATACATGCTTCATTTTCTCCTCTTGCAAGTGAACTCTCTGTGTTTGGAGCGGTCATCCCGAATGAAATGTACTTTTCAATAACTATTTTTGGATGTAAACTATTAATATACCCTCCTTGGCTGCCTAGAATCACCCTGAGGCAAGGCGTAGCCGTTTTCCTACGCTTCGTGGCAAGGAAAGCCTCGCCAAAATGAACTCGACAAATGAACACGGTCGCGGTTTTACCTCAAAACTGCCCGTTGGGAAGCCTCAAACGAATGAGTCCAAGTCGACGAACGAATGGGTCAGGAAAATCGACAAAGGAACTACGGATTTGTGATCAGCACCCCAAATAACCCCATGTAGAAGTTTTAAGGTAGATCTGAAACAGTCATCCTAAACGCTCTGAGAAGCTCCTGATTGATATGAAGTCTCAACCAACAACTGCTACAAGTTGAGAACGCCATTACTCTATGCAATGTTAGGGAATACGCTCTCATCTGGGGTGGTAGTTATCTGCATGTTTGTCACGAGTTGACCGCCGCTAAGCGGGTGGCTATCGCGCGGTCATTGGGTAGCAGATGGTCAGCTCCTTTGGGAGCAAACATGATATGAGAAAGGTTTATTCTCAAGCAGTACGAACAATAAGGACTCACTCTTAAGATTGGAAGTGGGATAAGGCGAAAAACTTGGCTTAGAAACTGCTGCTCCTGTTTTGAAATGAGCAAATTGCGTAGTCATTGAGCGGTTTTCGAATGCAATTTCACTCTGCGGCAAATACAGCGAACCACGGGCTGAAGATTCCTTGGCAGACGGTGAGAAATATACCTGCAGTGGAGAGACGAAGAACGGTCACGCAAAAAGTCCTATGGAGGACTTTTTGTGAGCGGTCATCACAACTCTTTTTCTAGCTTTGATTTCTCGAAAACGCACACTTTTATAATTTCTTTTTCTCGCTCTATGTAGAAACAAGGGCTACCAAAGTAAGCATGGTTAATGCATTACCAATTTGTTCTTTATAACATAAGATTGAATGAGAAAGTGCAGTTTAGCCTTAGTTGGTGTTTTTTAATCATGTCTTATACAGATAGTATAGTACGAATTAAAAGCTCCAAGAAAATATACAAAATGCCATTCTATTTTCGATTTATTGCCTTGAAATCGAGAAAACTCCATTGTTTCCTCCAATTCCAAACTCTCCCTATGTTCTCCTGCAATTATAATGATCGATGAGATCGAACCGTTTCAGTGGTCTACAAAAACCTCAGCGAACTGTTATGAGTTAAAGGTTTAAAAGAGAATGCGGATGCGTTCATCGCTTTTTACATGACTTACTGTGTAGTGGTGGCGTTTCTATAGGTAACGCATACTTTACATTTGAAAAACGAGTTGATCCTTGTTACAGATGTTGTTAGTCCGCGGCTAAGCTGTGGCTGATTCATGGTCAACCAACGGTCAAGAGCGCGTGGTTGACTCGTGTTAAAAGACAAGATTACTACCACCCCTGTGTTTCGTTCATGGGGTTAATTCTGAGCGCTGAACACAAGGTCTTATGAGTTCCATTCGAAAAAAATTGATAGAATTCTGCGCGTTTCGAAAGGTACAAAAAGTACAAAAACGACCGTTTCGAGCTCAAAACTTTTTGAAACCAACAGATTGGGTTGAAATACTACACAGTTTTAATAAATATGCCCAAGCGATATCAACGACAAGAACTCGTTTTTGCAGATGCGCTCAACGGACTTGATACCTCCCTTGTAAGGCAACAATTTTCTTCACACTCTTACTAAAACCTGAGATCGCATCGAATAACTTGCGACAATCTCGTCAAAAGCCAGAGGCGCGCATGTGGTATTCAAACTGCTACCTGGTCAGCTTGGAATGAAAGTGTCCCGATTCAGCAATTTGATTCATTCGAAAACCATGGAAGGATGGGTAACGATCTCTGTTCCAATGCTCAGAACCAATTTTTTTCACGGGAAGAGCAGGTTGGTCTCCCTGAGCTTAAGGCTTCGTCTATAGTTCTGGCGTGCGACCCGATCCCGATCGATACTCATGATTATCTTGCTATCGCATCGCAGCGCGATCGAACTCGGAAATATGTCTAAAGCTCAACGCAACACCAAATTCACTTAAAAACTTGTATATATGTATACAGCTCGTTCGAACGTATGGCGGCTGGTACGAGGTTATTGACTCTCTACAGTATCGATCGAATTTTTCTTTGCAAAAACGGCGTTTCATGGCACTTTTTCGCGCATTAGGCACCGAATTGTCATAACTCACTTCAAAACTGATAAACTGAATTTTGGAGGAAATTTTCTTGGTCCTCTCAGCGAGGCGAATTCCATGGTATGCGTGAAAGTCTTTTCGACTTCGGAAATTTGTCGAAAAACATGTATTTAGACGATTATAAATTGCCACCGGCACAAAATTCTCACGGTAAACAAAATTGATGATACCCAATTGATAAAGGGTAGGGTATAAAAGCAATTGAGAGCGGTGTGTTTTCATTAACACACCGTCATCCTCCGGAGGTGAGCGGCTGAAGATGAACACACTAGGGATTAGGGAAACAGCCTCACCGGTGATAAAGATAACACGATATTGGGGCCAACTCATGGAAAACTCTGGCAAGAAAAACTACTTCACTTCCGTGAGAATTTTGTGCCGGTGGCAAATTATAATCCTGTCATGTATTTGCTTCTGGAAATCCTGCTGACCACAGGGTAAAATATGACAAACTTATGCTATAATGATCGTTTAATCAGTTCTAAATGAGGGCATTCGAAGACGGAATATGAAATTCGCGATAGTTTTGTGGAGTTGAATCAATTATTTCGCAACATTAATGAATGAAACTCGTTGAAAGTAATGAAAAATGACTCTAAAATCGTAATTCAACCACTTTGAAGTGAATTCACGTGTTGTGCCGCTTTCTGAGCGCCAACGTTTGGGAAACACCGTGTTTGCAGTAAAAAACTGCGCTCTTCTGTAGAAACTTTCAATAGGGCAGCGTTACAAAATTCTTGTTAGCTCTTTATTTCACGTTTGTCTTACACAGAGTAATAAATGGAATGAAGTAATCAAATAAATATTGTGTACATTTACGTGAAATAAATATGCGAGTATTTGAGTTTTCGAATTATCCGGGAAATTGGAACTGTCCGGCTTCG
Organism: Aplectana chamaeleonis; assembly: GCA_029168955.1. Classification (NCBI taxonomy): domain Eukaryota; kingdom Metazoa; phylum Nematoda; class Chromadorea; order Rhabditida; family Cosmocercidae; genus Aplectana; species Aplectana chamaeleonis. The sequence continues at coordinate 246,903 of JAPDOI010000173.1, forward strand.
CAAAAACCAGAACCACTTAAATATTTCATTGTTCTTTTGAACGTCCGCCTTTTGGAAATCGAATATTCTTTGAACCTGATTTGGTAAAGGATGGCTACTACACGCACCCTTCATTCCAAAACAATTCTATTAGATGTCAGTCACAGAAAAAAGTGCAATTGTATTCGCTCATTTTTTGAGGAGTCGAATACTTAAGTAAGAGATTGAGTAAATGCATATATTTATTAGACTCACAATCAGAGAGAAGACAAGATCTGGCATGTATTCAACCCTTGAAATTTTTAATGGTCTTATTTGTTCAAAATCATTCATTTTACAAGTGAAAGAAAACTTTGCTAGTTAAAAAGTACCAATTATAAGAGAATCGGAGATCCCTTGAACATTCCTCTAATGAAAAATGAAAATCTAAAAATGAGAACAATATCCCTTTAAGGGGAACGGATAGGTTAATGGCGGAAAAACTTAGCTGCTGTGCCAGCTGAGTGGACGTATTGATTTCGCAGGACTACGAATGATTTTGGTGATCATGCCTAACAGATCACAGCCTGGTGGTACAATGGAAATCCATCTTGAGTGAGATGTTGTTGGGATTATCGAAGTGTGATCGAGGTGACGAATTATGAGTGTAAGCTACGACTCTCCGTACTGATGCACAACATTCTACTATTTTTCCCCGTGATTGAAATTTGTTGACACAGTACCATGCGTATTATGGATGAGAAACGCTACTTGACTGAATTCAGAAAAAAGCAGAATGATTTTCAACCTTGATTAAACTCTTCCACACTTTACAAAATCATGAGGACTTAAGTGTCCACCTCTACAAGAGTAGCGAACAGCGACGCCGTCCTTGTCACCTGGGGTGCGCTCCTAAAGAAACTTTGATCAGAAATTTTTCAATGGAATTGTAACCAAGGTATTGTGAAACAGCTTGTGGTTAGAGTTTGATTGAGTGTGGCAGAGAGAAGCAAATTTGTTCCTGAAAACGCAACCATGCCTTCTGTGAGCGCAGCCAAATGAGCGCGCGTGGTGTGTGCATGTGCACGCTTGTATCAGCATAGGTTTTTTGTGTAGACACGGGTTGGCGCGTGAACATTCAAGCACAAAGGAATGTGGGTGTGCGTTGTGTGCGCGCATGTGAATGCATGTGAGCGTGGTTGCGCTAGCGTGGGCACTCAGGCCAGACCATTACGGGAAAATTCTGAAAGAATACGAGAAAAATCTGTCAGATTACGAGACGATGTTGCCCTCCTCTGACAGATTTCTCCCGTATTCTGGCAGAATTCTTTCGTGATCTGGCAAAATTTTCTAGTAATCTGGCAGAATACTCCCGTATACGAACTGGAGAATACGAGAAAATTCTGCCAGATTACAGGAATTTCTGTCAGATTACGAGAAGAATCTGCCAGATTACGAGACGATGTTGCCCTCCTCTGACAGAATTTTCCCGTAATCTGTCAGATTTCTCTTGTGATCTGGCAGACTTTTCTAGTTATCTGGCAGAATTCTCCACTACTCACATAGGCTGAAAAATATTTAGTAGACCCCGAAAAGCTTCTATTTTGTCAGAAAGTTTTCCGATGAAAGGGTCCCGAAAGGCCGACAATGGAGCTCAAGATTTCCAAAACCTTTAGATATGTACTCGAAATCGTTGGAATTTTGCAGTATTTCTGCCTGAGAAATCCCGCCTTTTTCCAAATTCTTCGGTGATCTGGTGTAACGTACTTCCTTCGATCAGTACTGTTCGCATCCGGCTATTTCATCGCGAGAGTGAACACACATGTTACTGCTTTCAGATGACAAGCTGTCTTTTTCTCAATTCGAGTAAGGCCATGGAAGTGAAGCTGTTTCTGTTCATATAATTATCAGCTTGCACATACTTCATTTCCACCTCTTACAAGAGAAAAATCTCTGGTTGCAGTGGTCATTTTGGACGAAGTGTACTTTTAAATAACGATTTTCGGACGTAGATTATGAATATACCCTCCTTGGCTGCGTAGTATCACCCTGAAGCGATGCATAGTTGTTTTCGTACTCTTCGCGGCAAGGAAAGACTCGCCGAAATGAATTCGACAAAGGTCATGTTTTCAGCTCCAAATTGCCCGCTTGTGGGAAGTAGAGTATATCAAACGAATAAAAAATTTTCGAAAAAAAGCGAATATTTCGAAAAACTGACTCTTTCGAATAATATTCGAATAAACGAATCATTCGGAGCATTTACTTGTCCGAAAAGTCGAATGAACGAATTATTCAAAAAATTTACATTTCCGAGTATTCGAATGAACGAATTATTTAAAAAAATTACATTTCCGAATAGCCAAATATACAGAATATTCGAAAAATCAACTTCTGATTCGAACAATAATGGAATTATTCGAATCATTCGAATACGAATTATTCGAATATCTCGCCGCACTACCAACTTTCTTGACATTTTTTTGAATAGAAACAATTTTTAGGAATGCAAACACAAAGAAGGCCACACACCTCACAGGTTCTTTCGGATCCTGAAAGAAATCATGTTCAACTCTTGCGGTTTTGCGTGAGATACAAGTGCACGCCATTATGAAATTGGTGGGATAGAAGAATAAAAAAGATGAATGTTAAATTGAAGGTTAAATAAAATTAAATATTAAAGGCAGTGTTCACGACGTAAAAGTTGCCCGTTTTTTGGCTAAAACGTAGGCTTTAGATTCTCTGAGAAGAGTAGGAACAGAAGTGCGACGAAAAACGGTGAGGAAGTTTTGTCCGTGGGGTTTATTCTGAGCGCTAAACACGAGGTCCGTTGAAAATTTCTAGAAAGATCACTGCACGTTTTGGAAGGTACAAAAAGCACAAAAAACAACTGTGTTAAAGGCATCTTGCGCCCTGGGTATCACTTTAAATTTTTTGTGTACAACCAAACAGTTTGGGCTAGATGGCAGCACCCACGAAACCAGAAGCTCTGAAAATGCGCCCTGTAAAAGCTTAGGCCACCTGAAAATAACTGTGAGGTCGATCGTCCAGCACTTCTGGGTCGATCATCTAGCCTTTTTTTCACGAAATGTTGATGCGCCCGTCAAACAAAAAAAAACTGTAGCACAAACTTCACCAGCAGGAAAAGTTCAAAAATTACGGTGACCAGGGGCCGAAAAACTTCAAAAAGGATTTTGGCGCAAAGTTCAGATTCCCTTTCAAGTTTTACTCAGGAAAGTGTTCCCTTAGAAATGAAAGGTTTTCAAGGGTCCTTTCGGCATTTCCATTCACTAGAGGAGCTAAGGTGTACAAAAACGTAGGGAAATAATTTATGGTTTTCTTCGCGTAAGATGCCTTCAAGCTCTTATATTCTTGAAACAACTAGATTGGGGCGGAATACTACACAGTTTGGCACAGATGCCATAGCGATACCAGCGATAATAGAACTCGTTTCCGCACATGCAGATGATAAACTGACATCAGATTCGTGTAGAGAACTCCAAATAACATCCAGAAAAACGATTTGAGCCACATCTGTGTGTCAAATTTTGGAAATCGTCAAAAGTCGATTTTGCCGTCAAATTTTTCAGCCGGTGGGACGCGTTGAACAAATTTGGTCGAAAACTTTGGAAAAACGACAAGTGAAGTTCAGATTCGTGATCGGTACCTCCAATAACCTTCAGGGCAAATTTTAAGTCAAATCTGGAATATTTTTCTTCAACGCTTCCTGCACCCCGTAATCGATATAATTGAACGCATATAATTGAACGAATCGAAAATCCGTGTGAGTCCAAAACACAGTAAGTCTACAGAGGGCTCGGAAAATGTACTTTCACCCAAACTTTGCCTAAGGAGGTTGTTTCGGGTGCTGAATACGATTATAGGGTCCGTTTCAAGATTTTCGTAGAATTAATGCGCTTTTTGAAGGGACAATATGTACGAAAACCAGAGAAAAAACGTCTATAACATTTTTCAGTTTGACTCTGGGCAGCTGCGAAGAACATATTCGAACTCTAAGTCAAAAAATGATTCCAGAAAAGTACATTTCGATCGGAATGGCCAGTTTGGCTAATAGTCGAGGGCAATGCATGCTTACTAAGTCTCTTCGACTTTCTTCGAAAAAAGTGTTGTCCTTCTGCAATTCCCATCGAACACGGGTCAAAATACGGCAAATTTCTGCTATAGTGATTTTCTAATCAGTTTTAGTGAGAGATTTTAAAGTAAAAATATAGGAATATAAGAAATAATCACTCAGGCCAGGGTAGTACCAGAAAATTACCAGAGTTTTCCGATCAATCACTGGTAATTCGGCAATTACTGCCCGATTACGGAAACTTTGCTAGAAAATTCACCTTGATCTCTGGTGTTGACAAATTCTGCCAGATTACCAGAGAGTTACCACAATATTCTTCTGTAAATTGCCGTACTCCTACCGTAATCTGTCAGAAAAATGGCGAATTCCGACAAACCAGAAAATTCAGCCTTAACATTCGAATTGAAGGTTTCGGGGTCCGTAAGAATGGCAGTTCAAGATCGAGACTGTTTCGGGATTCATAAAAAAAGAGCAAGGCGCAAATTTAATCATAGGAAATTCCGAAGCAAAAGGGTTGAGAATTCTTCTATGATTAATGCACCTCGTGGTCAGACAGACTCACGCACACGCTAATACGCTTCCTCCTCTTCCACACTTAAGCACTATTAATACTCCTCAACAGCACCTCGTGATGCGTGGGCGTGGCGTTGGAGTGTGAATGACCAGACGCCACGCCCGTGCGGCACGCTCTTGACGTCTGCTCAGCCATGGCGGCGACGACCGCAACGAGTTTTTCATTATTTTGATTATTAATCCATCGTCAATTTTATTCTTCTTCTTAATAATTAATTCCAATACTATCCTCTCCTGCCATGATGATGAACGCGTGTACAGATTTTGCTTGTTCGGCAAAGTTAGGACCCACTTCAAACCGCTCCGCAAAACTTCCGACGAAAACTGCCTTTGGACCGCGCCCCACGAGGCGAGTAGCACGTTCTCTCTTTGTGCTGCTCGTTGCCCTGGTAAAGTCGGAATTTTTTCAGTGCTCATCACTTCAGACCTCAAGGGTATGTGAAGTAGGGTAGAATTCAGTCCAGGTCGAAATTAAATGCAATTTTTCTATTTTGGGTCCAGTAGCGTTTCTCATTCATACTACGCATGGTAGTGCCAAGAAATTTCAATTACACGAAAAAATCGTAGAATGCTGTGCATCAGTACGGAGAGTCGTCAACTGCACACAAATTTCGCGACTCATCTCGATCACAGCCCGATAATGCCAAAAATACCATATTCAAGATGATTTTCCAGTGCACCATCAGGTTGTGTTCTGTAAGGCATCACCACCAAAATCTTTCTTGGTCGGAGCGAAATCAATACTTCCACCCAGCTGACCAAGCGACAACGATTTCCCCATGAAACTATCTATTCCTGACAAAAAATGCTATTCTCATGGCAATCCTCAATTTCTCATGTGATTAGGCTTTTTAATTTTTGATATTTTCTTTGTTTAGTTTAAAGAATGATTCTTTCAATTAAGATTACAACAAAGTATCCGAAGGGTTGGGTGCATGCAGAACCTTGCCTGATTTAGGATTTGAAGTAGTTTTTTAATTGCTTTCAACTTGAGTCCTCTACATAAGTGTTACGAAATACTAAGTTCAACTCCACAAAGTTATCGCATTACTACTTCTTACATTTCTATGATTCCTCTTCAAACATCCCTCATTAAAAACTGATTAGACGATCATTATAGCAGAAACTGGCCATATTCGAGTTGTGGTCGATGGGATTTCCAGAAGGAAATACGTTTTTTTTTATGAAAGTCGAGAAGACTCATCAAGCATGCATTGTCCTCGACTCACTGACAAGGAAGCTACTATTAGCCAAACTGGCCATTCCGGTCAAAATGTTTTTTTTTCTAGAATCATTTTTCGGCTTAGAGTTCGAATATTCCCTTCACAGCTGCCTAGAGTCACACAAAAGTTATATACGTTTTTTCTCTGGTTTTCGTACATATTGTCCCTCCAAAAAGCGCGTTAATTCTACGAAAATCCTGAAACGGACCCTATAATCGTGTTCAGCACCCAAAACAACCCCCTTAGGCGAAGTTTGGGTGAAAGCCCATTTTCCGAGCCTTCTGTAGACTTATAGCGTTTTGGACTTTTACGGATTTTCGATTCAGCGTTCAATTATATCAATTACGGGGTACAGGAAGCGTTGAAGAAAAATATTCCTGATTTGACTCAAAATTTGCCCTGGGGGTTATTTGGGGTACCGATCAGGGGCGTGCGGAATTTTCTATTTTCTGTTTTCTGCCCATTTTCGAAGATTTTTTTCTGTTTTCTGTTGAACTGAATTTTCTGTTTTCTGCTTCCAAAAAATATTTTCCGCACATTCCTGGTAGCGATCACGAATCTGAGATTTACTTGTCGTTTTTCCAAAGTTTTCGATGAAATTTGTTCAAAGCTTGACAGCGAAATCGACTTCTGACGATTTCTGAAATGTGACACACAGATGTGGCTCAAATCCATTTTCTGGGGGTTATTTGGAGTGCTCAACACGAATCTGATGACAGTTTATCATCTGCATCTGCGGAAACGAGTTCTATTATCGCTGGTATCGCTATGACATCTAAGCGAAACTGTGTAGTATTCCGCCCCAATCTAGTTGTTTCAAGAGAATACGAGCTTGAAGGCATCTACGCTCAGAAAAACATAAATTATTTTCCTACGTTTTTGTATAGCTTGGCTCCTCTAGTGAATGGAAATGCCGGAAGAACCCTCGAAAATCCTTTATTTCTAAGGGAAACCCTTCCTGAGCAAAACGTAAAAGTGAATTTGAACTTTGCACCAAAATCCTTTTTGAAGTTTTTCGGCACCTGGTCACCGTAATTTTTAAATTTTTCCTGCCTGTGAAGTTTGTGCTACAGTTTTTTTTTGTTTGACGGTCGCATCAACATTTCGTGAAAAAAAGGCTAGATGATCGACCCAGAAGTGCCTGACGATCTACCTCACAGCTGTTTTCAGGTGGCCTTAGCTTTTACAAGACGCATTTTCAGAGCTTCTGCTTTCGTGGGTGCTGCTAGCTAGCCCAAACTATTTGGTTGTACACAAAAAGTTGAAAGTGATATCCAGCGCGCAAGACGCTTTTAAGACAGTCGTTTTTTGTACCTTCCAAAACGTGCAGTGATCTTTCTAAAAATTTTCAACGGACCTCATAATCGTGCTCAGCGCCCAGAATAAACCCCACGGACATAACTTCCCCACCATTTTCGTCGCACTTCTGTTCCTACTCTTCTCAGAGAATCTAAAGCTTACGTTTTAGCCAAAAAAAAACGGACAACTTTTACATCGTGATAAATGCCTTCAACATTTAATTTCATTTAGCCTTCAATTTAACATTCATCTTTTTTATTCTTCCATCCCCCTAATTTCATTATGGCGTGCACTTGTGTCTCACTCAAAACCGAAAGAGTAAAACATGATTTCGTTCAAGATCCGAAAGAACCTGTGATGTGTGTGGCCTTCTTTGTGTTTGTGTTCTTAAAACTATTGAGAAATGCGAGAGGGCGTCTTTGATCTACACAATACTACATATACAAAAGAATGTCAACAATGTTGGTAGTACGGCGAGGTATTCGAATAATTCGTATTCGAACAATTCGAAGAACTCGATTTTTCGGAAGGTAATTTTTCGAATATTTTGTTAATTTGACTATTCGGAAAACTAAATTTTTCAAATATTTCGTTCATTCGACTATTCGGAGAAGTCAATTTTTCGAACAATTCGTGTTTTTCCAAAAATTTTCATTCGTTTGATATACTCTGCTTCCCTCCAGGGGGAATGGGCAATTCTGAGCAGAGAACAGGACCTTTGTCGAGTTCATTTTGGCAAATTTTTCCTTGCCGCGAAGCGTAGGAAAACAACAATGCCTTGCCTCAGGGTGATACTACGCAGCCAAGGAGGGTATATTTATACTTAACGTCTGAAAATCGTTATTCAAAAGTACATTTCATCCAAAATGGTCACTGCAACCAGAGATTGTTCTCTTGTAAGAGGAGGAAATGAAGTATGTGCAAGCCGATAATTATATGAACAGAAACAGCTTCACTTCAATGGCATTACTAGAAATGAGAATAAGGCAGCTTGTGATCTAGAAGCAGTGACATGTATGTTCCACTCTCGCGATAAAATAGCGGGATGCGAGCAGTACTGATCGAAGAAAGTACGTTATACTAGATTACCGAAGAATTTCGGTGGAGAAAAGAAGGCGGGATTTTTCAGGCTGAAATACTGCAAAATTCCAACCATTTCGAGTACATATCTAAAAGTTTCGGAAATCTCGGGCCCCATTTTCGGCCTATTGGGGCCCTTTCATCGGAAGAATTTCTGACAAAATAGAAACTTTTTGGCGTCTACTAAATATTTTGCAGCCTATGTTAGTAGTGGAGAATTCTGCCAGATAACTAGAAAAGTCTGCCAGATCACGAGAGAAATCTGACAGAATACGGGAAAATTCTGTCAGAGGAGGGCAACATCGTCTCGTAATCTGGCAGATACTTCTCGTAATCTGACAGAATTTTCACGTATTCTCCAGTCCGTATACGGGAGTATTCTGCCAGATTACTAGAAAAATCTGTCAGATCACGAAAGAATTCTGCCAGAATACGGGAGAAATCTGTCAGAGGAGGGCAACATCGTCTCGTAATCTGACAGATTTTTCTCGTATTCTTTCAGAATTTTCCCGTAATAGTCTGGCCTGAGTTGCATGCATGCATGCATGACAACTCTGTGGAGTTGAACATATTGTTTCGCAACAGTAATTTACAAGGCTCGTTGAAAGCAATCAAAAAACGACTTCCAAATCGAAATCGAGCAGGATTCTGCATGCATTCAATATTTCGAAAACTTGTTATGGTCTCATTTGAAAAAGTCGTGAAAAAAATTATTCACAAGAATAAAGAAAGAAAACAACGCAAGCCGAAAAAGCCCAAGTACCAGGGAAAAAAAAGATTACAAAGAAAACAACATTCATTTGTCGGGAACGGTCAGTTTTATGGAAAAAAAAACGTGGTTGCTCTGCCAGCTGAGTGGATGTATCGATTTCGCTTCGACCAGAAAGGAATGATTTCGGTGGTCATGCCCAGCAGATCGCACCTGATGGTGTCATGGAAATTCTTCTTGAGTATGATGTTGTTGGCATTATCGAAATGTGATCGAAATGAGAAGCGAAACAAGTACATATGTGTACGAAACGTGACTCTCCGTATTGGAGCACAAATCTGAGCGTTTTGGCCGAGAAATAGCCCACCAGGCTCCGCAACGACTCCTGGTGGGCTACTTCTCGGCTATTTCGTGGCCTTGCATGAAATAGACAAAAATTTGCCGAGAAATAACTAGAAGTAATCAAAAATGACCGAAACGCGGCCGGTACACCGACACGCGGCGCTGCCGTCGCCGGCTCGGCAATGCGGCGGCAACCAGCTATTTCTTGGCTAACACGCGGAAAGCAGGCATTTTGTGGCTGTTTCTCGGCCATAACTCGAAGATAGCGTTTCACAAATTTTTCAGGAGATTGAAATTTTTTCGCGCTACCTTTCGTATAATATGTGCGAACCACCACTTGATTGAAATGAGAAAAAAAATGAATTGATTTTCAATCTTGATCAAACTTTACCTCTTTTTTATGATTTGTGAGGTCGACAATGAGAACTGAGGGTTTTCACCTTCACGAGGATGGCGAGAGCATTTGAAAGAAACAACGTGCTCCTCGGCTCCAGGAGTGAGCTTCAAAAGAAAAACTGCCGATTTGGATTCTAGAGCCGAATTTTGTAGTCTGTCAGAATTCGCCAACTTTCTGATGGATTACGGGAGGTGTCCGGTAAAATACGGAGGAATATTGTGGTAACCCTCTGGTAATCTGACAGAATATACCAGTACCAGAGATCAAGGTGAATTCTCTAACAAAATTTCCGTAATCGGGCAGTAATTGCAGATTTACCACTGATTGCACGGAAAACTCCCGTAAATTCCTGGTACTACCCCGGCCTGAGCATGAGGCGCTAGTCATACTCCTCACGGCCAGCCCATCGCGAGCAAGGGCGTGTCGTCTGAGTATGAATACTTTGTGACGCGCGTCACACGCGCCACGCGGTTGCTTAGGTCATCGCCGCCATTGATGAGCGGGCTTCACGTGCGTGCCTCGCCGGCGTGGCGTCAGGCCATTCATACTCTAACGCCACGCCCGCGCATGACGGGCTGGTGTTGAGGAGTACGAATAGCGCTTAATTGTGGAAGAGGAGGAAGCGTACTTGCGTGTGCAAGAGTCTGTCTCACCAAATCACAAAGAGACCATCTCGGTTCCTTCGCTTCGGGATTTCCTATGGTTAACTTCGCGCCTTCCCTTTTTATCTGAATTTCGAGAGTCTCGCTCTCGAACTGCCATCCTTACGGACCCCTAAACCTCCAACTCGAATGTTAAGACCGAACTTCATGGTCTGTCAGAATTCGCCAACTTTCTGATGGATTACGGAAGATGCCCGGTAAATTACGGAGGAATCTTGTGGTAACTCTCTGGTAATCAGGCAGAATATGCCAACACCAGAGATCAGGGCGAATTCTCTGGCAAAATTTCCGTAATCGGGCAGTAATTGCAGATTTACCAGTGATTGCCCGAAAAACTCTGGTAAATTTCTGGTACTACCTCGGCCTGCTCAGGTCCGGGCACTACCACAGGTTTACCAGAGGTTTACCACCAATCTCCCGGAATTCGAGTTTTTTTGCCGAATTACCACAGTTTTACTAGAGGAATTCCACAACCTTCTGGACTGCCGAAAAATCACTGAAATTTCAGACGTTTACTACAGAATTTCTCCAAAATTCTCCGTACCAGAGGTAATCTGCCAGAATTTTCCCGATTTTTCGTAAAGTCTAATTTTTCAAGAATTTTGAGCGAAAACGCCAGGAGAAGGAATCTGGCTTGGAAAGTAGCGAGAAATGTGAGCAGGGCATACAGAGTAGTGGGAAAGACGCGCAGCGTGCGCGAATTTTAAAAAAATGAAAAGGAATCCTGCAGTCAGGAAAATGAGTATATTTCGTCAACTGAAGAAGCGGAGCAAAACTAATAATGGTAAGTGATCGTTGATAATGGGGTGAGGCGCGCATAATGGTGCTCAGGTGTCGGTTATAGGCGAGATTGATTGAAATGCGATGAAACTTAGTGAAGGTACATACCAAAAAATCTCTGGGCTTGTGATAAATTTCGTAGAGGGTACGCCGTACGCGTTGTAAGAGTGCGATGCGTGTAGACCCTTTTTAGAGTCAGGCCAGTGTTCTGCACAATGTGGTGACTTAGATACAAGTCGACGCGCGGTGCGATATCGACTGGAACCCGTTGAAATAAGCTAATCGCGCAGCACCGCGCGTTTAACAGGTACTCTTTTTGCTGTCTCTGCGTAAGTAGTGTTTGCAGAGCATTTCCATCACTCGCGGACCACGCGCGCGGCAAGGGGACACTGTGCGCTGCACATCATACCATGCACGTTTGCCGCTGCGTGCACGCTTATCGCTGCACGCATAGTTAAGTAATGCTGCAGCGGTGAGCGGACGAGCAGCGCTGCACCATTTTTCGGGCGCGGCGCAACACATGTTCCGGCTCCTTATGTATTACTAACTGAATAACGCTGCAGTGGTATGGCTCGGTGCAACACGCAGCGCGCGTCACATCCGTTGTTTTGTACTAAAGTTTAATGCCGGCTTTCGTAATGAAGCATCGCATTCTAAAATCGCGTTGTTAGTTATAGTTTTTTATGAGTGAAGTTTTTTAGTGATCTCATATTTGTTGTAATGCTCGATGCTGACCTCTCGCTTCACGCTCGCTCGTGACTGTCATTATCTTACCAGGATCGGTCTCTCCCACAGAAATCTTTCGAGATTGTCTTTCTAAGTTTCGAGGTTTTTGGAGACTCCCAAGATCATTCTCTGACAATACGCCGAGCAGAGCACAAGCAGTGGATGTGATCGCCGCTTTCTGGTGTGCGGTTTCGTCAAAAAGCTGGTCCAAAACACCACGAAGGATGCGTTAGAGTGCGAATCTCTCCGCGCTGCGTCAACTGTTCCAAGACGGTTTATTCGGATTATGGGAATACGATGCAAAAGAATGTTCCACCTTCCTTGCTTCACGCGTGCTTACCGCTTCAAGCCTTTTGGCACTGAAACGCACTCTGACGCGCAGCTCGGAGTCCATAGTATAAACGACGGCTAAAAGACGTCTCAGAAACAAGCGACGCGATTTATTAAGAGGTGCGCCCCGACGCGACCGTGCGCGGCGGAAGTATAATCATGCAGCAATGCAGCTGTTCTTCACTCATTCACTTCAATGTTTCCATGATTTTATTGATATTTTGTCATCTTCATTGTTCATCGTTGGCTCGTGCACGAGATGGAGACAAGCAGTGAATCTGTTTTGGAATAGAGAGTACTTTTTTTCTCGTAATCGCCGTTTTTCATGTCGTTTCTTCCATTTCGCTTTTTGACCTGATGGTTTCACGTTTCTGACTTTATTAAATGACATGGCATCGATTTCCTCTCGAATCTGTGGAATCGTATGCTCACGTCTCCGCGAAGGCTAACTTGGAGTTGTTGCGGACACTTTTGACTTTGAATGTTATGATTTTAAGTGTTTGATTGAATTCCAATCTCTGCAACGGCCGGTATGTTCATGACCTTTGATCCGTAGAGACTTTGTTGACTGTTTCCAATTTGTAGTAATAGTCGCCCGTCGTTGAACGGATCCTAGAAAGAGCCGTTAATCAAAAAGTTCCTTAGGCGTCGTTACCCTTCTGGAGGAAACGTGTCAAACCAGGTAAATTGCGGACGGTGAGTGATATAATCAATTATCGCTTCGACGTGATCGCTGCTCGGTTGGTCATTTCAAACAGCAGCCGACAGCCCGGGGTTCTCCTCCCTGCTTGTGTTTGGCAATTCGCTGTTACTTTTCCATCTCAAATGTGAGTTTTCTCTCTAGTTTTTTTTTGTTAATGTTCATCACCTTAGCAGTGCTTATTTCCAGGGGCCGCAAGCTACTCACCAAAACATAGAACACTGATGGTGAGAGCAACTGCATAAGCTCATCTCTCAGCAACTGCATAAGCTCATCTCTGGGAAAAATTCGAAGTGAGTTCATCCATATTTTTTACTGCCACAAATTGCACATGGCGTAGTAAGCGTGCCATAAACTGCAACGGTGTAGTAGCACACAACACGTGCGCTTTTACGCGCAAGTACAAATATTGCGCTACCACTGCTGACTTTGCCGCATTCGCTCATTTCCTCATCATTCGATTTTAGTTGATCGAAAAATGCATCTTCTATGTTACCTTTGTGCCACTTGTGTGACTGGAACACACAAATGATGAGGGTCAAACAGAATGCTGAAAAATCCGAATCTTATACTATTAGCTTGGCTTGAAAGTTCTGCAATCGTCTAAAGCAAGGCTGTAAACTTGGTGTTTCATGAAATTTAGGAACGTTAGAAAATTCTATTTTTTGGCTGTTCTAGAATTTTTTTGTTTTATAAAAATTAGCAAGAATCAGGGAAACAAGACCTGCTCGTAGCCTCTTTTGTTTTCAAAGATAGCATAGAATTATTAGGTCTAGAAGTTAATTTCCGCGTTTTTTTACGCTTTTTACACTATTGAAAACTGGACATACTTAAACAAAATTTTTATTCAAAATAATTTCCGTCATTAATAACAACCATTTCCCAGAGTTTGGGTAACTTATGGATTCCATCATAATAAAATTTTTCTGGTTTGGCCTCCACCCATTCATCGAGCCATTTTTTGACATCTTGACGATCTTGAAAGCGCTGCTCCGCTAGACCATGCGCCATTGACCGGAAAAGGTGATAATCCGACGGGGCGATGTCTGGAGAGTACGGCAGGTGCGGTAAGACTTCCCATTTGAACTCTTTTAGCGTATCCTTTACCGTTCGAGCAACATGAGGTCGAGCGTTATCATGAAGCAATATGGCTTTTTCGTGTCGACTCGCCCATTCTGGTCTCTTTGCTTCGATTTCATGCCGCAATTGCGCTAGTTGATGTTGATAGCGATTCGCAGTAACTGTTTCGCCAGGTTGAAGAAGTTCATAGTACAGTATACCGCGTTGATCCCACCATATGCACAGTAAGACCTTCTTCCCGTGGATGTTTGGTTTTGCGGTCGAAGTTGTTGTTTCACCAGGACTAACCCACGATTTTCTTCGCTTCCGGATTGTCGTAGTACACCCACTTTTCATCGCCAGTTATGATGCGGTGTAAAAAGACTTTCTTTGGAATCGGTCCAACAAGATTTGTGAAGTTGTTTTTCTCTGCTCTTTGTTGCGTTCTGAGAGCTCATAGAGGATCCATTTTCCTTCCTTTTGAATCTTCCCCATTGCCTTCAATCGAATAGAAATTGCTTTTTGGGTGACGCCGAGAGATGCCGCGAGCTGTTCTTGCGCTTGAGCCGAATCTTGATCCAACAAAGCCTGAAGTTCTTCGTCTTCGAACTTTTTTGGCTGTCCTGGTCGATCTTTGTCCTTAACGTCAAAATCACCCGATTTGAAACGCTGAAACCATTCTTGGCAGGTTCTTATGGATGGAGCAGCATCCCCGTAAGCTTGGGCAAGCATTTGGTGCGCGTCAGTGGCTTTCTTCTTGAGAGGAAAAAGGAAAGGGAGAGCCTCCCGCAAATGGCGTTTTTCCGGCACAAAAGTTGACATATTCTGAAACTAAAATAATACTTTTTTTATAAGGTACGTGAAGCAAGTTATATATCAATAGAAAGCTGATAATACAGTGAGCATTATAACATAAAATTCGTTATATAAAAATAATTTTATTTTTTACAAAATATCAATAACAACAAAAACGCGGAAATTAACTTCTAGACCTAATACTTGGATGGAAAGCATCAGTACGAATAAAAGGCTTAGGTTCTGCTCTCTTTGATGCCTTAAACGCTTTTCTGTACATGTCTAGAGAAACATGCGATGTCCCACGAGAGCCTGAGGACTAGCTTGACACGAAATTCGGAGAACACTTTACGCACTACTTTTGCTGGTGATGCTTTGCTATGGCTGTAGCCTGGGGCCGCATGCATCAACGCGCCGGGTTGGGGCTGGGGCAGGGCAGTCGGTACCTTTGACCATCGCAGTGCGAGGGCAGTAGAACATCTGAGCAATCGTGCCCGAGCAGTGTTTTCCGCTGCTCTAGCTGCCCCAGCCTCCTAAAGAGTCATCACCAGTGCCTAAGGCAATTTAGACTAATGATTGCTCAATCAAGGGAAAGAAAAGGCTTTTTTGACGAAAGTAGAATGCCCAAGTTATCGCCATAATTATGATACACTGAAATCAAAGTTTTAACACCAATTTTTTCTCATACTTGCTCCTACTACTGTAAAGTTTCCAGGAGCGCGGGGATAAATGGTAACTGTGCCTTCAAGCTAAACTCTGTGTGGACGTCGAAAACGGTGTCCCCGGAGTGCCACTGTAACTACTTTGCATGTCTGTGCCTATTCTCTTATGTATTAATACACAATATATCGTTGCGATTAGAAGAGACTAGTTAGCAGTACTGGAAGCTGATAAATTCACTAAGATAGTAAAATCGCTCCCGTTTTTTTTTGCTGATCACAAGAATCATTTCTCGGTATAGGTCTATAGTATGCTTTTACATTTTCAGATTTTTTTCGATTATTCGACTTTTCGAATAATTCGCAATTTTGACGTTTTCGAATACTCGACTTTTCAAATAATTCGGGATTTTTAACTTTTCGGATAGTCGAATTTTCGAATACTCGAAGTCGACTTTTTCAATCGAATGATTTTTCGAATCATTCGATTCGGTCGAAGTATAGTGTATAGTGCATAATGCGGGTGTTTTTTTTGCTCTTTTTGTTGACACTTTCTATTATCTGTGTGCTAGTTATTCTGTGTACTGATTGAACCGTTGATTTCCGTCTAATAGTTCACGTATTTGATAACAAAAATGTTCATAAAGTTCTTTGCCATGATTTTTTTGATTTGCAACATCAGAGATGTACTAAAGTAGGAGTCGAACACGAGTGTGGAACAAAATTATTCAAGCGAGTGAAATTTGAGGAGAACGAGTAAAATACTAGTATGTTTTAGAGAATAAGACCAGCAGAATACCAAAAGGTTCGAATCCAATTTTTTTTTGCCGTACAACATGATGAGAGAACACAATGTGCAGGATGAAAAATGGGTCGAGCTTGAACAAGCTCACTGAAATTGGCTCCTCAGAATGTGCCAGTATTGTGCAGCTTTGTTACAGGGGAATTTGCCAATTTTGGGGAATAACCAGTACTCGAGCTGAACTGTAGCTTTCTTGCGTAAGTCGTGTTTTCTGCATTTTCGCCATCCCCTCGCGGTCTGATAGCATTTTGAAGTTCCGGGTCCTGTATAACACGAAGTTTTATAAATTTGGGCATGAACAATTAAGCTCGAAATGGACTACATTGCAATGAAGCTCGATGGCTTGAGCTTCATTGCAATGCAGCCCATCTCGAGCTTCATTGATCATGCCGAAATTTGGAAAATTTTGCGTTATACTGGTCACGAACCTTGCAAATGCTATCAGATCTTGAGTGCATGGCGAAAATGGAGAAAAAACGGCATTTAGAAGAATACCAGAGAGTTCTAGTGGAACACTGGAGAGTTCCAGAAGATTACTGGAGATTTTTGGCAAATTACGTTAGAATTCTAGCAGAATACCAGAGAATTTTGCCAAAATTTCTCCCTTTTTTGCCAAATTTCTCTGGTAATCTACAAAATTTTGGTGGTAATCTCCAGACCTGAGTGAGTATACTTTCTTGAAATTGCCAGCAAATAGTTCAGCTTTTTCAGCATCTTTTCTAAATACCGTGCCTTCTTCCGCAACAATTAAATCCATCCTAGGATTTTGCTTCAGCTTGCTATTGAGAAACTTAAAAAATTTGTTTTGACTTTGGGACTCTATGACCTTTTTCTCAATGGGACTGTTGAACTTCTTCAGTCTTTTCTCGAATATTCTATTCAGCTCTCTGAATTTGTTCCAGTTCGCAGGAGAGTTGTTGGCTACAGTAGAATCCCACGCCTGCGATTTTTTGAAGAAGAATGTTTTTAGATAAAGTGGCAGGTTGAATTTATGGGTTAGGACCTTTTCGACCGGGACAAACAGATCAATGCATTGATTAAGAATCGATATGAACATTTCATATTTCTCGTTTACGGTGGAAGCGTTGTGAAGAGAGCCAAACCAGTCAACTTGGGAAAGGTGAGAATTTATGACGTTATAGTCAGCGAAATTCTTTCTGAAGACAAACTTCATTTCTTGTTTACATAGCTCTAAATCGAACCGTTTGCATGAATGGTCGCTAGAACCCAGTGGAGATTCCACCTCTAAATTATTAACCAGATTTGACTCAGGGCTTAGAACGAGATCCAGGATATTGTTTCCTAGAGTGCAATTACGGACATATTGGGTTAATTTATGATTCTCACAGAGTTCCAGAAAGGCCTTGGACAAAGAACAAGAAGCCGTGGGTCTCCCAACGGAGATCCAGTCAATGTCGGGCATATTAAAATCACCAATTATTAAGCATGTTCGGTCACAAGATATTTAATCTCTGAGCGCTTTAACCAAAACATAGGCACTGTGTGCAGGAAAGTAAGGGGCTCTGTATCAGGCATGTGCGAAAAACTTTAAAACCGAAAAACGAAAAATTTTCGGTTTTGAAAACGGAAAACTCCGAAAAAACCAAAAAAAATTCTCTTTTTAAAACGTGTTTTTTTTCGCAATTACATATTTTCGACAGGAAAAACTAGGCAACGTAATCGAAGTGCATCAGACAATGACAGAATTATGCTTTATTAGAGAAACAAAAGCTTCCGCAATCATCATATTGATGGAAGGGATTTTAGCCTTGCTGCAGAGGCGAATCCTGACAAAATCGTAGCACTGATCATCAACCGAAATTCTTAACGCGAACTCGTTTTTCGAAACTGCACTAGTTCTCTGAGCATTCATGTCCACGTTTTTTCGCGTTTTTGATCAATACTGTGGGCTCGAAGGTCGTGAAACTGAATTCGTAGAAGTTGAAGTGCAAGTCATAGGTCTAAACGGGACAAAAGTTGTACAAAGACGAACATCATCAGTTCCTAATGCATAGCACACATTTGCGTGAATTCCTTCCGCTGTCATGTTTTACGTCAGTGTGAGCGGTCACGTAGTGGTCAGCACTGACCCGTAGCTCAGTATCCCGGCGTTATTGGACGGTAATGGCCGCTACGCAACCACACGCTCTGAGTTGTGGTGTCTACACAGGGGCTCATTTCAACCATTTTCGCTGGATGGAACTACCGTATTTTCTCTGTTAAAAGTACACCTCTATATGAAGCACACCTCTAATAGTAGTACATTTCAAAATAAGATAAGGGAAAAGTCTAGATCCGAAAACAGGTTTACGGCTCACAAAATGACGATGGTACTAACGAGTGTGCAAGCATTGCCTAAACTTAATTAGCTGACTTTTTAAGGTTCATGCTCACGAAAACCTGAGTTTTGTTAATAAAATTTTCACTATTAGAATTTCAACAAACGAGGCTGAAAAATAGAAGTTACTTTTTATTTTAAGTACACTTCTATTAGAAGTACACTAAAAAAAAAGAGGCCTGAAAAGTGGAAGAGCATGTATGAAGCTTCTAAAAGAGCTAATAATTTACACATGCGGCTGTTTCCCCATTAAAATTTTCATTCGCGGTTTTTTTGCTATGGTTTGATAGAGGGTGCAATAAAATCTAGGCTGTTGCTACCAGATTTTTTGGACACGCTCCTGTTTGAAATTTACGAGCTTCCGAAGAGCTATGTTCGACTACTTTTTTATGTATATCTTAAAAAGGAAACAAATTTTCCTGACCTTTGAAGGCAGTGTTCGCGATGGATTTCACTTTTGATATCTCCACTTACGGAAGGCCTGGTGCCCTATACAGCAAGGCATGCTTTGAAGGCAGCATTCACGATATTCATTCTCGGTGATTTTCCGCAGTGAAATGATAGGCGAGAAAGTTCCCAGGCTCCCAGTCTCGGAGGAACGGTAGAAAACGAGCCGGTAGTGGCAAAATAGCGGCTGCAAACAAGCGTTTTGGAGTCCCAGAACAGCCCGTGCCCCATTTCCGCCCCCTCGATGTGAACAATTGAACACTCGAGATCATGGTATAAGCGATGGTTTCCGATCAAAAGCCCCGTTCTTAACTTCATTCTCAACTTCTCTCTTTACTCAGGTCAGCTCGCATACACCGGCTGCAGAAGATGGAAGTTTCAAGCCTCGGACAACTCGTCCATCATGCTTCCCTAGCTCGATTTTTGAGGGACCATAACTCCGTTCTCAGGAGGTCTTGTATGATTCCAGAGACATAATTAGAATCAGCATGGGACCGTTTTCAATATAGGCGTGAAAACAAAAGAATCGATTCTTATCGTGAACACAGCCTTCAAGAGAACCCAAAAACCGTGTTTTAGTGCTAAAAGAGGGCTTTTTTGCGATGGATGACAACTACATATCAATGCAATCAAGCGATTTAGCTCGCTTACCAGTACTCTCTTGACTTGATTACTTCATGTTATCGCAATCTCGGGTGTTCAATTGTTCATATAGAGGGGTGAGGGGGCATGAGGCGTTTTGGTGACCTCAGAACGCTTGTTTGCATTCGTCATTTTGCCATTCCTTTTTCGTTTCTTCTTGTTGCAAACGTCTGTGGGCAGCGAAGGATCATCTGCAAGTCGCATCAGCACTGGAAAATTTAGACCGAAAAAAACCGAAAAAAAATTAATCTTTTTCGTTTTTTTTTTCGATATTGATTTTTTTCGTCAAAAAGACCGAAAAACGAAAAAACTGAAAAATCGAAAAACGCACACCCCTGCTCTGTATGCAAATATAATAAGCAAAACTCAGCTTCAAGGAATAAGTCACAACAAATTAACTCGTAAGCGTCAGAAACAGATTCTTCGAAAACTGTAGACGGACAAAACACTTTTCTAATTAATATAGCGGCTCCTCCCCTTTTTTTACGCGTGCGGTCACATCTGAGTACGTCGTATTCAGAACAGATTTCACCTAGAAGGGGTTCCGTGTCGATGGTAAGATTACACCAAGTTTCTGTGAGGGCGACTAGGTCAAAATTAAATTGATGGAGAGCAAAAATTAGTGCATTCGGATTTCTCACCATAGAGCGGATGTTTGAAACAAGGCAAGAAATTCTGGAGTTATCGTGTTTCCGACGATCAGCTGCTAGTTCAGCTGGACAGGAATTTCAGAAGATGATGACTCACAATTACTGCCAGCAAGGATTACAGGTGACTGTTGCAGAGTACTGACTGTTTAGGTCGGCGTTGAGAATGATTGCGAAATAGTAACAGAGGGGGTACGTTTGGAAGGGTGACTCATCTCCCTGCGCTGCGCACGCCGAGCCACCCTCTCGGCATATGCTCTATCCCTTTCCTCCCTGGTGAGGGAGTGCCTTATATAGACCTTGGGATAGAGTAATGCTTGAGACCAGGTGCACGATTCACAAGTTCAGCGAAATAAGACGATGGAAGAGACAACTTTTAAGAGATTACGAGACTTGTGATGAGGTGGTTCCATGCGATGTACTGATACGGGTAGAGACTGAACATTAAGGTAATCGAGTACGTGGTGCACAGCGGTGACTTACTTGACTTAATCGGTTGGCTTTCGCCTGACGCGGTCATTCCGCATCTTCACCGAGGTGTGTCGTCCTAGTAGTCAGCCGTTTCCATTTTTCACGGTCTTCAGCCACAATTTAAACACATTCCATCCAGCTGTAACTATTCCATTTCCTGCGAAACGAAACATCGCGCCTGAACTGTCTTTCGATGTCGGTGACTTCAAATCCTCTTTAACCACATCCGTCCAGAACTTTCGCCTACGCCCAGGTGGCCGTTTCCAGACAGGATTTGGAAGCATTCTTAAAGCAGGTTGTACGAGACGATCCGGCGTTCTTCTTAGTATATGCCCGACCCGAGCACTCGAAGTCGACTTTCCATTGCTGCTTGAGATGGCGTTAGGAGATGCTGGCACCTCCCTCGTATCAAGCAATGATGTACTGCGTCGATCTCCTTGTAAAGCAATGTAATCATTAATAGCACGAGCGGTAGATTGGTGCGCAAAAGTCTCAGGGAGGCCAACAATAACGACCGAGCGTTTGCGCTCGAACTCTTCGAAAGAATCATAGGAACAATGCGAGAAGTTGAAGTTACACAATAATTACAGATCGGTTTATCAGATAACGTAGAAGAGGTGACAGCAGGTGGAGCTTTGAGGGCAGCCTTGAGCTGTTCGTTCTCGGCTCTCAAACTAGCGTTTTCATCTTCCAACTCACAGTTCCGACAGATAACTGCATTCAGCTTGTTGCGGTCTTCCAGCATGATGGCGAGCACGAAGCGCAGATGTAATGGCAGAGACTCGTCGTGCAGGGGCAATTTGACATCATGATCAAAAGAATCGATTTGCGTTCGTGGCGAGGAGTCAGGACGCAGCTGGACCACGCGGCGCTCATCGGCAGGAACAGGAATATGGGGAGTATTCATGGTAGAGAATAGGACCAGTACAGTAGTTCATAAAGTTCCAATGGTAGTCAGTTGAGAGTATTCATCAGGATGTAGAAACAGTCGACTAGTTCGAATAGGGTCCTTCGACGCACGCCAATGGATGAACCGACCGCTCGCCGAGCTGGCAGAGGCGAGAATGTATTGACAGAGGTATTTTAAAAATGGCGATGTCGAAGATCTACTGACATCGCCATTTTTGAAATATATTTGCTCCCTTTAGGGCTATCGATTTCACCTTTCCACACGCTATTTTCGGTCATAATGCCGACATAATAAAGTTCGATTTGTTCGTCGTTTTCGATATTCTCTTGACGTATCTTGTATTTTTGTAAAAATGGACGTTCATTCAGAAGTGAAAATTTGTTACATAGTGATCGAAGATCTATCATACGAGGTTTTGAAATGGGTCCACCAGGAGCCGTTCCGGGAAGTCACAACACAGGCTATTCAAGAATTCCTCGAAGTTGGCCTTAGACATCTGTTGAGAACGGAAGCTCGAAGAAGACATCTTGAGAAAAGAGCAATACTGAAGCGTATCATGACACGTATCTTACGAGACATTTCGAGGCATAATGATCAGGACATCAGAAGAAATTTTAAGGAATTTAATGAACCACAGGCGATTTCAAGGTTTTATTTCTCTGTACAATCCATTGAAAGGCTTCTCAGATATCTGTCAATGCTGGGAAACGTCGACATAATAAGTGTGGACTCCTCGGATGTTGCCAATCAAATAGCTTCTGATGAGAGTAATGCATCAGAAGACAAAACTAGCGTCGGCGACGGAGCATCATTAGTAGAGTTAACAGCAATGTAAAAAAAGGTTGTCTCTTTAGCTAAATTGACGTCTCGTTTGTTTGGAGCACCTGATCAAACTGAGAAAACGGCTACTTATCAATACTGTTTAGTCTTGGGCATCTGCTCCGTCGCCCACCCTAGCCTTTTCTTCTGATGCCTTACTCTGGTTAACGGGGCAGCAGGAAGGAGGGCGCAGGGCAGGTTCACGGTTCGGGCCCCACCCTTGATAGTGGAAAAGGGGCGTTTTTGGGGCGGAGTCTCCGTCCGTGCTCCGTCCGTTCAAAGCAGTACATTTCAGGGAAAGCCAGCCATTTCAGTCCGAGGGGAAAGGCAAGGTGGCTAGCCTTGCACGGGCGGTGACCGGCCTTGCTAGGGCCGCTCGTCATCCTGACACTACGCCCTTACTGCCGCAAATTTTCATATTCACCCTTCCTCCTGTCCTAATACGCCCTTGAAAGCGATTTCTCCAACACCCGACTGCTCAAAAACTCTTTTTAGCGGTCTCACCCAAGACCAGGTTGTATCAGAGCGGCCTTTTGAATTCGCCGTAAATCCAAAATCGCTCCATTACAACCTGGCTCTTGAGTGAGCCCGCTAAAGAATTCTGAAGCAACACATAATAAAAACTACAAGTACTAACAAATGCAAATTTATTGCTCGAAATCACTTCTACAATAGAGGTTTAACGTGTAACCAAAAAGCCTTTGAAGGCACTTCATGATGATCTGATGTTTGAGATGCGAAAAAAAACCGTGCTACGGCAAACGCAATCAAAACTATAGACCATGTCAGAACACTACAACACAATACATGCATGACAACCACAAGATTCACCAAGTCTAAAAGAGTTAGTTTCAATATCCGTGAGATTGGTTTAGAGGTGACCGGGTTCAGAATGATGAGCAGATACAGAGATATGAAACTACGGAATGACACTAGAATAAAAATGAGATAAATCGGATTAAGAGCATCTTCATCGAACCGTAGGCAGAGTACCGGGGGCAGAACAAGAAAAACAAAATTCAAAAGCATATAAAACGCAAAAAATACAAAAATTCTCGACGTGCGGCATCACGGCATCATCTTCGAGGCTCGGGCACAGCAGCCTAGAATACTAGTTCTATCAGGCTGTTATGATCTACATATCGAGAATTGAAGGTTACACACCTGTTTCCTCTGCAATCTACGAAAACAGCATTTGGAAACTTGGACGCCAGAGCTGCCCACGGTTGCTCCAGGAAGTTATTCCTCAGGCACACGTACTTCACGGACGGAGCAGGGTGCAGGATCCCAGCAATATCGTCGTCCGAAATCGAGCAGGATTCGATGTGCAGAGTCTGAAAATAACATAATCTCTTACCTAAAACCGCTTATCATGTTTATGTGAGTCTTGCTTGCATGTAACAACTGACCTCCAGTTTTTTGTAGCTCCACAAGTAACGGAGAACTTGTGCAGCACGTGGCCTATCCTCCACGATCTCAACATCCAACACCTCTCCAGCCGGCATCAGTCTGCAGGAAAGCTTTCTGGAAATAGTCAGCGACAAGCTCGCAATCACGGCAGTTTTCAGACATGAGAAATGGAAATGCGGTGTAACACGATAAAACTCCAGAAGTTGCGAGAACGAAGTTAAACATTAAACAACATTTCTGAACAGTACATGTAAGGTCTGCCCGAATGATAAGGTCCGCTCAAGCGGTCGGCGTGTGTGTTGAACGGTCGTCACGTAGTCCAACAAATGCCCTCTCGACTTCCGTTCGACACGCACGCCGACCGCCTGGGCAGACACTCTCATTCAGACAGACTTTAATTCACAACATTTTTGAAATTCCCTCATTAAGACATTCACAAAAATTTTGAAATTCCGAAATAATTGGCAAAAGGTTATAAGAATTTCGATGAGTGGGAAATATTTTCAGTTATGCAACACCAAACATTTCAAACTCATGTAAACCCGGATGAAGAGATGAACGAGCAGAAAACAGCAATTCAGGAGTGAGATTTCAATTTTTTAGCGGCAAGATATCTTCAAAATGTTCACAAGCTGGGAAAACGAATTAAAAAAACGGATGTGAAAAATTTCCCTATCTGCAAACGGATTTTCTGAGAAAGACTTGTTAAAATCGTAAACCGTAACCGTGAGAGTTCAAAATGGCGTAGCCCTGACGTTTTTCTAGCGCTTGACTATGGAGGAGATGAAGAGAGGCACATATTTTATACAGGCGCAATGATAAAAATATGCAAAATCGTACACGCGGAAATCTGCGAACCGTAACACACAACACTAGTCCATATTCAAAATCCATATTCACATTAAAACAAAACGCAAAGCGCTCTTCATGGCAGAAAATGACAAGTAGATCAGATAAACTGCTCAGCCCACGCATTCAAACAGTTAAATGCACTCTTCCCGTGAATAGCTGACATATATTTAAAAATCCAGCAAAAATTCATGAAAAATAAAAAAAATAATGAAAAAAGGCGGCCGGAAGCCGTCTGGTTGAATTCTGACCGATCGATGCTGTCGACAGGTCCATTGCGCGAAGCGGCATTTGAATTCGACCAATAGCAGACGAGGAGGGTGGAGCGTTTGCGTCGATTTTCGCGCTGCAGGTCCAAGGGCGGACATCTCCAAGCTCGCTCGCTCGCAGGACCAAGGACGGATATCTGTCCCCGCCCAGTCTCCGCCCACTTCCGCAGCTGACCAATCAGAATTTTCACGGCAGCAAGCCCGCCGCTCTAGACTTGCTCCTGAACCTTCGGAGGGGTGGGATTAGAGGCGGACCTACCGCCCTTGCTGCTACCCCGTTTGCCAGAGTACTCTCATCAAAACCGATTTCCTGAGACGACGTCCGAGAAATCCACGGCCACGGTTTCGACGTCCGGGCAGTATCGACGGATACCTTAAAACCGCTAACTGAAATGACCAGTGGAATAAAGCCACGAAATATCCTGCGTTTCGTGAAATTCTTGAAGTTTTCCTTTGATGTCCTAATCATTAGGCCTCGAAATGCCGCTTAAGATGCGTACCTGATACCTTCCAGTATTGCTCTCGTCTCACGATGTCTTCTTAGAGCTTCCGGCCTCAATAGATGTCTAACGCAAACTTTCAGAAATTTTCGAATCGCTTGTATTGTGTTCCTAAACAGACTCCCAGGAACGGCTCCTGATGGACCCATATTAAAACATCGGTATGATAGAGCTTCGATCACTATGAAACAAAGTTTCACTTCTAAATCAACGACCATATCTAAAAAATACATCAAGAGAAGTTCGAAAACGACGGATAAATCGATTGAATTGAAGAAGAGACAAAAAGTCGTCAAGTGCGAATGTTGAAAATTTTCTCCGTCATCGATGAAAATTTGAGCAACAGTCCTGTGGCACAATTCATTATGTCGGCATTAGGACCGAAAATATCGTGTGGAAAATGAAATCGATAGCCCCAAGGGGAGCAAAAACATTTCAAAAAAAGTCGATGTCAATATATTTTTGTCCACTACTGTATACGCGCGTTTATGCGTGCTCTTGCGCGCATGTACAGTGACTCACGCGCGTACACAAAACGAGCACATCCTCGCGTCCTCACTTGTACACGTTTTCATTCATGCGCGCATTGATTAAATGCACACACACACCCACACGTACGCACGCACACACACACACACACACGCACACATACACACACACACACAAGCACACGCACACACACACACACACACACACACACACACACACACACACACACCCACACGTACGCACGCACACACACACACACGCACACATACACACACACACGCACAAGCACACGCACACACACACACACACACACACACACACACACACACACGCACACGCACACGCACACGCACACGCACACGCACACGCACACGCACACGCACACACACACACACACACACACACACACACACACACACACACACACGCACACGCACACGCACACGCACACGCACACACACACACACACACACACACACACGCACACGCACACGCACACGCACACGCACACGCACACACACACACACACACACACACACACACACACACACACACACACACACACACACACACACACACACACACATGTACGCGACCACAATCGCCCAATTTCGTTCACGAAAACAAGCGCACGTATTTATACACTTTAGTGGACAAAAATCTATTGACATCGACTGCTTTTCAAATATCTTCGTTTCCCTTTGGGCTATCAATTTCGTCTTTTGATACGATATTTTGCTCATAATGCCGATATAGCAAAGTATGCTGCAGGACTGTAGCTCAAATATTCGTCGAAGAGGAAGATAATTGTCAACATTGGCAATTTCCGACCTTTTGCATCTTTTCCAACTCCCTTGATTTATTCGTCGTCTTCAATATTCTCCTGGAGAATTTTCTATTTTGTAGAACTGGTCGTTTGCACTGAAATAAAATGTTGCTGTATAGTATTTGAAGATCTCTCATCCGAGGTTCTAAGATGGGCTCATCAAGGGCCGATCCTCGTAGCCTGCCTAGGATTACAATACGATCCATTCGAGAAATTCTGAAGGTTGGCGTTAGAGATTTTAAAGGTCGGTACCTTGAGAAGACATCGAGAGACAAGAGCAACACTGGATGGCATCATGGCAAGAAACTTACGCGACATTCTCAGGCGCAATGCTGAGGAAATAAGAGGAAAACTGGATTTTCGTGGAACGCAGGCGATCTCGAGGCTTTATGTCTCTGGAGAGACCATTCAAAGTTTTTTTAGGTATCATCTGTTCATGCTGACATCGTGGCTGTAGAGTCCTCGGACGTCTTCTCATCGAATGGCTTTTGATGAGAATAAGGCATCAGAAGACAAGACTAGCGTGGGAGACGGAGCATCATCACTAGACTCGACAGCAATGTGGAAAAGTGTCTCTTCAGTTGATTCTACGACTCGTCCGTTTGAAGCACTAGAAAACGTTGAGAAAACGGCTTTTTCCCACTGCTGTTGAGTCTAGGGATGATGCTCCGTCGCCCACAGTAGCCTTGTCTTCTGAGGCCATATTTTCCTCAAAAGCCATTTGATGGGGAGACGTCCGAGGACTCCAGAGCCAAGAATATGACGTTGTGCAGCATTAACAGATAGCTGAGAAAACTTAGAATGGATTCTCCAGAGGCAAAAAGCCTCGAGATCGCTAGCGTTCAACGAAAATCCGGAGGTTTTCCGATAATGTCCCAGGGATCGAGCCTCGGAATGTCGCGTGAAGTGCGTGCTATAACGCCGTCCAGTATTGTTCTTATCTCACGATGTCATCCTCGAGCTCCTGAACTCCTGAACAAACGATCAATTCTAAAAAAAACAAAATTCACCAAGAGATTATCGAAAACAACGAAGAAGACGAGCGAGTTGAAGAAGATGCAAAAAGTCGCATATTGCGGATGTTGAAAAATTATCTTTGTTGTCGAAGAATATCTGCGCTATAATCCTGTAGTGTACTTGATTATGTCGGCATTATGACGAGAAATGTCTTATCAGAAGATGAAATCGATAGCCCCAAGCGGGGCAAAGATATTTCAAAAAAGACGATGTCAATAGATTTTTGTCCACCACTGTATGCGCACACATGGCCGCTCAGTTCTGCGCACAAGAACGCATGTGCATGCTCAGATGACTGCGCAGACACCGTCTATACTGTGGTACGCACGCATAATAACATTAATATTCGCAAACACGCGCGCATACTCACGCGCACTATTACGTACAGTCAGCAGGGATCGCACTGTTACTTTGCGTTCTTTATTGTGCGATGGGGCATGCTCGGTGCACAAATGTTATAATCGCGCCAACGCACACTAAGGACACCACATATTAATGTGATTCTTGTCAACTTTCGAACACATGCGCGCGCATATGCCCATACACATTCCTATATAGGTGCGTATACAATTACCCGCGTTCAATAAAACACACCCATGCGAACACACACATAGACACATCTTGCGCTCACTTACGAGCGCATTTGCGCATCGATACCCACTCGCACAAACGCGCGTGCACGCGCGCCCGTACAAGCACACACACACGCAAAGTCGCTCACATATGCAAACGCGTACTCACAATCACGTGCACATGTACACAACCGCTAAGACGCACGCGTATACGCATACCTACGCGCGCGATCGTACACTCAACCATATTTATAGTTACGCCAAAAATTCCAGTCGACGAACAGAATATGCTTGCGTTCTCCTGGACAGATCACGATAGTCTGCGACGCTGTGATAGGCGTCACCCTGGACGCGATTACTTCAACGACTATCGCAACCAGCGTACGCGTGATCACCTCCACGAAGTCCTGAATCCGTCATCTGGAGCCCTACGTGGTTCCTTTGGCGTCCTGGCGACGTCATCTGAAGCCATGCCGATTTCCACGATGTCCTGCTGACGTCATCTGAAGCCCTATCTACTTTCCACGACGTTCTGACAACATCATCTGAAGCCTGCCTACTTTCCATGACATCATGACGACGTCATCTGAAGTCCTACATAATTCCACGACGTGCTGCTAACGTCACTGGAGCCCTGCCAACTTTCCACGACGTCCTGACGACATCATCTGGAGTCCTGCAGATTTCCACGACGTCCTGCTAACGTCGTGGAAAGGTTTAAATCTCCTTTTTTGCGACTTTGCGTCTCTTGTCGAATTTCAGCTTAAGTTGTTAGTGGCTATTTTGTAACTAACCACTTGGGCTAATATTGCAATGCTAATTGGCTTTCCGGCTGATTTGTCTAGTCCATCTGATTTCTGTCTGAATTATGGACCCGGTCAGGTACTGTGCCACTGCCCTCGCCTGCTATCCTTCAACGTGCGGCTCCGCATGTTGACAGCCGGCTGTCAGGTCAACAGTCAGTATGATTAAATCAGGCGGACTGGGGGTTTACTACGAGCCCAGGGTTTTTACCAGGCTCGGGGTCCAATGAAACATTAATGCTGAAAAAAGGGTTCAGAACATGCTAATAATAGTCTTAAAGAGCCCTAAATTTGAAGGGGACTTGTCCGCCACGCCTACTTGTTAAACGGCCATTCAGGCTGTGCGACGTTCAGGTTTTGTTCCGTATCTCGCTGCCTACGACTCGTTTTAGTCTACTTTCGGCATGCTTGTCGCAATGGACCTTGATCATTTGATTTTCGGTGAAGACACAACGACTGCTTTTGCCGTGAACTCTGGCTTCCGAAGAAATTCACAAACCTTGAGTCGTTGCTGTGTTCGCTTGAGATCTTCTTCGGCGAATCTCAGTTGCTCCCTTGCGTCAATCTCTCTCTCGAGAGCATCGCGTAGTTCCTTGCTTACCTCTCCTTCAGGGATCACAGCACCGGTGGAAAGTTCAGCCGACAATCTTTTCTGAATAGCTTAGAATTAGAAAAGGTAAATTGAAGTCTTGTGAGCATTCTAAGATTATTGAACAACCATTAGCGTACCATAGCGACATCAGTCCTGTTTCTTGCTTCTCTCCACTTATTTTGGGTTTGAAGCTCTCTCACTTTCTCCTTCAAACAGAATACTTCATCCTCTAGCTTATAACGCTTTTCCTCCGTCTGCTCGAGTTCCGAGTGTAGCCGCACAGAAACCTGAAATATCCATAAAAACACTCGAATCAATCTCAAGAAGGTATTAGGTCTAGAAGTTAATTTCCGCGTTTTTGTTGTTATTGATATTTTGTAAAAAATAAAATTATTTTTATATAACGAATTTTATGTTATAATGCTCACTGTATTATCAGCTTTCTATTGATATATAACTTGCTTCACGTACCTTATAAAAAAAGTATTATTTTAGTTTCAGAATATGTCAACTTTTGTGCCGGAAAAACGCCATTTGCGGGAAGCTCTCCTTTTCCTTTTTCATCTCAAGAAGAAAGCCACTGACGCGCACCAAATGCTTGCCCAAGCTTACGGGGATGCTGCTCCATCCATAAGAACCTGCCAAGAATGGTTTCAGCGTTTCAAATCGGGTGATTTTGACGTTAAGGACAAAGATCGACCAGGACAGCCAAAAAGTTCGAAGACGAAGAACTTCAGGCTTTGTTGGATCAAGATTCGGCTCAAACGCAAGAACAGCTCGCGGCATCTCTCGGCGTCACCCAAAAAGCAATTTCTATTCGATTGAAGGCAATGGGGAAGATTCAAAAGGAAGGAAAATGGATCCCTATGAGCTCTCAGAACGCAACAAAGAGCAGAGAAAAACAACTACAAATCTTGTTGGACCGATTCCAAAGAAAGTCTTTTTTACACCGCATCATAACTGGCGATGAAAAGTGGGTGTACTACGACAATCCGAAGCGAAGAAAATCGTGGGTTAGTCCTGGTGAAACAACAACTTCGACCGCAAAACCAAACATCCACGGGAAGAAGGTCTTACTGTGCATATGGTGGGATCAACGCGGTATACTGTACTATGAACTTCTTCAACCTGGCGAAACAGTTACTGCGAATCGCTATCAACATCAACTAGCGCAATTGCGGCATGAAATCGAAGCAAAGAGACCAGAATGGGCGAGTCGACACGAAAAAGTCATATTGCTTCATGATAACGCTCGACCTCATGTTGCTCGAACGGTAAAGGATACGCTAAAAGAGTTCAAATGGGAAGTCTTACCGCACCCGCCGTACTCTCCAGACATCGCCCCGTCGGATTATCACCTTTTCCGGTCAATGGCGCATGGTCTAGCGGAGCAGCGCTTTCAAGATCGTCAAGATGTCAAAAAATGGCTCGATGAATGGGTGGAGGCCAAACCAGAAAAATTTTATTATGATGGAATCCATAAGTTACCCAAACTCTGGGAAATGGTTGTTATTAATGACGGAAATTATTTTGAATAAAAATTTTGTTTAAGTATGTCCAGTTTTCAATAGTGTAAAAAGCGTAAAAAAACGCGGAAATTAACTTCTAGACCTAATATATACTCATTCATGATCATCCAGAAATCTTATTTGAAACTAATCATTAAAAAAAATGCTAACCTCTTTAGCGATTCTCAGTTCTGTTTCCAGCTCTCTAACGCGTGCATTATCAGAGCGTGATGAAACAGCAGTTTCCTCCGATGTGCTTCCAAGCAGTTCCTGTCAAAATAATTTTCACACTTTTCTGAGAAACTCACTCCGATACTAAAAGAAGCATCAAATCTATCCGAGCTTCAAAACCGCGCTGAAAATTATTTAGACGAACAAAAAACTTTCTGTTCGCGAGGACAGGGTTACTGAACAATTAAATATTGTTACTGTTGTAAACAATTAAAATCACTTCAGTGTGATTTGACTAACGCACTTCCATTTCGCTTATTCTTTTGTAAAATTCTCGTACAGGCTTTGTACGAGCTGTTGGTGTAGCCTAGATCCTTACAACCCAGATCCTTACGCGTATTTAGTGATGTGCAATTCGCGATTAAAGGCATCGTACGCGCTGGAAATCAATTTTAATTTTTCAGGCTCAATTTCACGACTGAGCCCGGTAGACCACACTGGTAAACTTTGGCGCATCAAAAACGTTGGGCAATGAGGTTGGAAGGCGTCAAAGATGATGATCCGCCACCAATTCTCACCAGTCATCTAGCACTTTTTCCTAGGATGTAAGTGCGACCGTAAGACAACATGAAAAATAGTTACGGTACGAATTCCACATGCAGAAAAACTCCGAAAATGACAGTGACGAGGCCTACAGAAGCAGAAAGACTTCAAAAAGGATTTTGGCGCGAAATTCAAATTCGAATTTACAATGTGTCCCGATTGACTTTTCTTTACAAATGAAGATTTTTCATGGGCCCCTTCGACATTTTCGTTCACTAGAGAGGCCAATCTACACAAAACCATGAAAAAATAATATACGGTTTTCTGTGCGTATGATGCCTTTAAAGCGGAAAAGGTAGATATGGCCATCACGTGAAAATTCATGAAAAGCTGCAGGAAAAACGCATAAAGCAGGTTGGATCGGCCAATTTCAGGGTGTTCGCCCGCCCCAATCAACGAGATTTTTATGAATGCTTATTTTGACACCTTTTATTATGCTTTTAAAGTGGCTATGTAGTAGTTCCTAAGGTAGATGGCAATTTCTTCAAGAGCAAAATGAAATGCGGATAAACAAGCATTCATAAAATTAATTGATCGGGTAATGACAAAAGCTTTCGAGTAGTTGTATTAGTCTTCGTTTGAAGGCAGTGTCCACGATGGAAATCGTCTTTCTGTTTTTTAGCCTATCTTGAAAGCAGTCCCATGCTGATTCCAACGATGGCTCTGGAATCGTACAAGACCTTCTGGGAACGGAGTTATGGTCCCTCAAAAATTGAGCTAGACGAGCATGGTGGACGAGTTTTCCGAGGCTTGTAGCTTCCGTCTTTTGCCGCCGATGTATGCGAGCTGACCTGAGTAAAGAGAGAAGTTGAGAATGAAGGGAAGAACTAGGCCAATAACCGGAAACCATCGCTTATCTCACGATTTCAAGCTTCCATTCGTTCACGTCGGTGGGCGAGCAATGCGCTCTTGGGGTTTGCCTTGCGCTCAAAGTGACAACTTCGGGCTCTTTTGGAGCTTTTCCTGGCACGTTTTCATGCTTTATTCCGACGCTAACGTTTACAGAGTGTCCCTCCACCACCCATTCCTAAAGGAATTTCAAACACTTTTTTCATAGTGAACACTGCCTTTAATCTGCTACGCCAAAAACGATGAATCACATCGTATTACAGTTTACCGCAATGTTACATGGACATGGTGCGGTTGCGGTCACACCCTAAAACTACGGTGGAACACGCCAGATTTCATTATCGATCGACAGCACAGCTGATTTTCTGGGTGAGTTACGGTTTTCTTTTCTTTTCATGTTTGTTTCGGCATTACATGTTTTTATTTCTGACTGCTTAAATATTGAGAATAGGGGCTATTTTCAGTGCTTCAGGGAAATTAGCCGTTTGTTGGGACTTCGAAGTGTTTTTTTCAAAATTCTGTTTTGAAAATTCTTTTTCGAAAAAAAAACGACAGTTCCCTCTCGCACGCCAAGAAGATTCCCTATTCGTAATATTATAAGGGTCAGAAACAAAAATAATGCCTTAGCAAACAAGGAAAAAAGAAAACCCGTAACTTACACAGAAAATCAGCTGTGCTGTCAATTGATAATGAAATTAGGCGTCTTCCACCGTAGTTTTAGTGTATGACCGCAACCACCCACAGTCCTTTTAACATTGCGGTAAACTGTACCATCACTCCTTGATTTCACTTCTAATAAGGCGGCAGACTCCAATTTTGCCTGTTGCCTATGTAAGTATACGAACACTTTGAAAACACAAAGTTATCTCGCGATGCCGAGGATGCTAAATGTCTAAGATGGACGACACACTGCTCGGCGAGCATTCAGCATCATTGTATCGGCCTCTACAGCTCGGCCCGAAATGGCGCTGAATTTCTTGGGATACACCCATTGTTGGGGTAACGTTGAGAGATCTATGGAGAAGATATCCTGTTACTCAGAGCATCGCCACACCATTGCCCGTATTCGGTTCGCACGGTCTCAAAGGAATACAAAATAGGGAAAAGTCATTCGAACAAGGCGTTCCGCTTTTGAAGACCCTGATTACGGATTGGCATTTTAGGGTGTTTCCCGACGAAAAGAAGTCAAATTAGGATGGTCCTGATGACTAAAGACGTTACTGGAAAGATCTATGGTGTAGACCGTCCCCGGCAGTGGTAGTGAGGTCCGCACGGCATTTATTTCGAAACAGAGTGGACTTGAAAAAGTACCGAGAAGCTTAGCCTCTTTGAATACTGTAGTTGTGCCATTCGAATAGATTCGAATCAATATATTCGAATAATTGCCGTTCGAATACGTATTCATTATCGGAATTTTCAAAATCGCACCATTCGAATACTATTCAAAAATCGGACCTGAAAAAAGGCCATTCGGAAAACGCAGTAATTCATGTCCGCCGGTTAAAGGCATCGTACACGATGAAAACCGAAATCCAGCTTTTGCGTTCAGTGGGACTAGTGGGTCATAATAATGTCACTCAGAAAGTTTGGAGTTTCAAAATCGCACCTGAATGGAGAATCGCTCACCTCAAAAGGGCTTCCTGGGTTTTGGGGGCCGGCCTTGGAGTTGATCCGTTGTTACAAGGAACAAAACTCCGTGGTCGCTGCCAGCAATCGTTCGTTGACGCGTCGTAGGGCGCAATTCATACGCCACTCAATTTCACGTTCGGCATCGATCGAAAGCAGCTGACAGCAATGGATGCAGCAGGCTAGTAACCCTTTTTAGTTTCGTTCAAGGAAAAATGATCGCTAGTCTGAATGGCGTCCTCGGTGAATCGCTTCCAACGCTGCGCCAAGGAACGAATAGTAAAACTGTTCCTTGCGTTCTTCGTGCAACTACATATCCCAAGTTGATGTCCGCGGGAACTTCAAATTTGTATTAAGCTTGTTTGAAATGGGTTTTTCTTTAAAAGTTGACGTTTTTGAGGGGGCTTTTGGCAATCTTCAGCCACTATAGGGATATAACAACACGAAAAAGTCAATAACCCAAGTATGGTTTTCATTGTGTACGATGCCTTTAAAGGCAGTGGTCACGATGGAAAACTTCATCGAAAAACTTCAAAAATCAGCTTATATCAAAAACAGCTCAAAAACTATGAAGGTAGCGCGGTAAAAAACGGGCTAGAATTAGAGTTATTAAGACTCTAAATTTGAAGTTCGTGCCAAGCATTGAAAAATCATCGACACTGAAAGGAAGAAATAAATGCAAATTTACCTAATAAACCAGTTGAACAATGAATGCAAGCACTTCAGCCAATGTTTTTGACTAGATGTGTACATAAATCCAAAAGTTCATTGATTGGAAATCAATTTCAAGCCAGCTGATGTTCTCGATATTAGAGATCATCGATGCCGATGATGTGGGTGGACTCGTCCACCATCAAAAGACAAAGAAGTTCAGGCTTCGAATTTGGCCCAGAACAGCTATTTTTCGCGATTCTCCTTATAGGTTCTACTACTCCATACCCAGAAAAGGGTTTAGAGAGGAAAAGAAGACGAGCAAATTTGAGCGCGACCACTGCCTTTAAAACAGGAGTGGTTTCAGAACACTCATATCGACCATCTGCCTTGATCAGTCATAAGCCCCGAGTCGAACCCCGAGAAAAAAAACAATTGAACACTTGTTTTTAGAAAGTTTTCGAAATCGAACCACAGTACGACAAATTAAAGGCAGTGGTCGCGATCAAATATGCTTGTCGTCTTTCTCTCTCTAAACCCTTTTCTGGGTCTCGAGTAGTAGGAGCTATAAGAAAAAATCGCGAGAAAACACTGTTCTGGATCAAATTTGAAGCCTGAACTTTCTTGTCTTTGAATGGTGGACGAGCCCACTACACATCATCGGCATCGATGACCTCTATATCAAGAACATCAGCTGACTTGAAATTGAATTTCAATCAATGAACCTTTGAATTCATGTACACATCTAGTCAAAAACATTGACTGGAGTGCTTTCTTTCATTGCTCAACTGTTTTTATCGGGTAAATTTGCATTTATTTATTCCTCTCCATGCCGATGATTTTTGACTGCTGGGCATGAGACTGCGATCTTTTTTTGTCGGCACTGAGCACGTGTGCACGAACTGGCATCTTTGGGTCCTAGAAGCTCTAACTCTAGCCCGTTTTTCATCGCGCTACCTTCATAGTTTTTCAGCTGTTTTTGATCTAAGCTGATTTTTGTAGTTTTTTTGACAACGTTTTTCGTCGCGATCACTGCCTTTAAATGCTGTAAAGAAGGCCATTTTCGACGCGTGGTGCAAACTCGACGTATGTTCTGAAATAGCTCAGCGAGACCGTTTCAGATTCATTTCTCGAATGGGTTTCACACGGTGGTACTGCAGCTTCATACTTATAACTTTTTGTTGATGATTTTATAACAAAGGTTTGATAACTTCTAATGTTTTGGAAGTGTTCGTATACATATGCAACGAGCGAAAAATGGAGTCTGCTGCATAATCGGAAGCCAGTTCGAGGTGCAACGGTAATATGATGTGATCCACCATTTTGCGCGTAGCCGATTACATTAAAACCGACCCCTCTCTTACTCAAAATTTCCGTTCAACATCTGATCCATCAATTTTAAAAGTTCGTATACTTACTTATGCAACGCACTTCTGGTGAGCTCTCAATTGCGATCATAGCTAGCAGCGGAACGGTGAGCCTTAGAAGAATATACAGATGTTTAGACAAGAAAGTCACCACTCGCTGCTGGTGTTTATCGAAATCTAGAGTTTACTAGAAATGCCCCAGAGATCATATACAAGTATTCACATATGTACCTACGCATATATTAATGTAATAAACCGAACCACCATCCGTGGTACTTCTCATCAGATTTCTATTATCGTAGCCCATCTCTCCCACGAGAAACGCAATGACTCAATCAATAATAAACGAGACTTCACGCGGATCAAAGCAAAAAACCTTTTTTCGTCTATTTTGTACATCAGAAACTTTAAAGATATGCGCAAACCTCTAGAAATAAGATGCAGCAAGTCGTGAAAAGGGAGCCACCTCAGGATGGAAGGGACGGTGTGGAAAAAAGTTACAGTTGGAAAGCAGTTCACGCCACAAACAGGCACTTACGTTAAGCTTGGTTTGCTTCTGCAACTTTTCAGCGTCTGCTTGTTCCTTCAATCTTTCCGCTTTTCGCAGCTTGAATTGCAGCACCCGACAGTTCTTGGCATTTTGTTCCAGTTCGCGTTGCAGCTCGCGAAATTCTTCAATTTCTTCTTCACGGTACTGATCCTTTGATTTTTGTAGAGGTAATTCCAATGATCAAGTATACGAAAGGCATAAAATTATCACCTGCATTTCTTCTATTTCTCTTTGGAGTTCCCTGATTTCAGCTTTCAGGCCTTCGTTTTCCTCCATCAGTTCATCACATAAAGCTTCAGTGCTTGTAATCTTCTCTTTCAGTTTGGCGTCTGAGTTGGCGTATGTGGCCTCCTGTGACAGCAAAACCATTGAGTGCGCTTTACAATTACATATTACGACAAGCACAATAAATTTTAGCATTAGCAGCACTCATTTTTCCGACATCGATATCTGCACTTTTGGAGACCGATTTTTCAAATCCCGTACACTTTTTTGATTACACTGGATAACCACGATAGAGAAAAGGAGTTCAAGAGACATACTTTGTGGACGAACAAGATTTTTGAACTGGAGTCGCTTCAATAGGGCGTAAGCGAAAAGATGTCTACATAACAAATTAACATGGAAAGAAATTTCACCAGTAAATGAAAAATGCCAAGAGAACCGGGAGGCTTCAAACGAAAGAAAAAACAGATTCAGGTTTTGTCGACATAAGGGAAGGTTGCCATGTACATTTTTCATTCAGTTTACAGATGTATGTAGCACAGCAACGTTGACTGTTAAAACCAGGGTTCGAATTAAAAACGGCTGTTGTGCTTTGCTGATGAGAAGGTTATCGATGTGTCCATCACAAAAGTGAAAATAAAGGTAAGGTTGGAGGAAAATTGCGCATGAATAAGTTAAAGCGGCTATTTGCTGGGTGTCCATCCGCCCCCAGTTCACGAAATTTTCATAAATACTTGTTTTGCCGCCTTTAACTTTGTTCCTAAAGTAACTGCCGTAACCTTCAAGAGGCTACTAACTAGTACCGTATTTTCTATTTTAGAAGTACAGACACTTCTATTTCCCACGGCTCTTTTGATAGAGGTGTACTTTGGAAAAAGGGTGTACTCCAACTTCTCAGCCTTGTTTCTCGGAATACAAAACTATGATTTTCGAGATCAACGACCATGAGAACTCTTCTATTCGAGTTCGAGTGAGTCATTGCTTGCACACTCGTCTGCATTGTTGTCCTTTTCTGAGCCGTAACACCCTTTTGGGGTCTAAATTTTAATTTCTTATTTCGTTCAGAAGTGTACATTTAATAGAAGTGCACTTCAATTAGAGGATGTACTTCTGATACTCGACCCTCTCTTTTTGGTGTACTTCTATTAGAGGTATACTTCAAAAAGAAGCGTACTTCTGATAGAGGAAATACGGTATTTACTTGAGAGCAAAATACTATATGTCAAAACAAGCGCTCAAAAGAATCTCGCCGATTGGGGTCGGATGGCACAAAGCAAAAAGCTGTTCCAACTTGTTTTTGTGCGCTTCTATTGCAGCTTTCCACGATTGCACATTTGTAATAGTCCTATCTACCTTCCCAACAGGAGAAGTCAACAACTGTTTGAATTGCGAACCCCGGCTCTAAAGGCACAGTCCCACCTCACAATTGTTTTTCTGTTTTCCTGCCTATCGTCTTCAAGACAGCCCCACGCTGATTCCAACAATGTCTCTGCAATCATACAAAACCCCCTGGGAACGGAGTTATGGCCCCTCAAAAACTGAGCAGCGGGAGCATGGTGGACGAGTTGTCCTAGGCTTGTAACTTCCGTAATTTGCAACCGATGTATGCGAGCCGACCTGAGTAAAGAGAGAAGTTGAGATTTAAGGGAAGAACGGGGCTTTTGTTCGGAAACTATCGCTCATCGCACGACTTCGAGTGTTCATTTGTTCACATCGAGGGTGCGGACCTGGAGTACGGAGCGGTTCTGAAACACCAAAACGCTTGTTTGCAACCGCATTCCTATGTAGCTCGTTTTCTACCGCTCCTTCGACACCGGGAGCCTAGGAACCTTCTCGACTATTATTTCACTGTGGAAAGTCACAGAGAATGATGATCGTGAACGCTGCCTTCAATGTTCTTTCTTTGCAATTAGAATTTGCTTAATGTCTCAATTTGAAAAAAAAACATTTGAAAACCATTTTCAAAAGGTCGGTGACTCTGCTGCCATATTTTTATTTAAAATGGTTCAAACCTAGTTTTGAAATTACCCCTTTCCCTCTCGTAGCCTCTGGAGAGAGGCATCTAAGGTTATTTTGGGAGTCTCCGTAAATTTCTTCGTCGAATACTGTTTTCAGATCAGAAAAATATTGCTTGTACCTTTACACCGCTGACGACGGATGCGTGTGTAAGGCTGTTTTGAAATCTACGCAAAATTCTGTAACGAAGTGTATTTTGGGTTCCAACCTTTATTTGCTCAATGAACCAGCCAGGTCTTAAGAGCTGAGTCCCAAATTTGCTGTCTATATCGGAATGGAATTGCTGTCCGCAGCTGCAGATGAGTGCTTTTTCACTTTGCAGAGAGCTTGAAGTTAGTTGTGCTGGGACGAAGATCAATCGGTTCACGACCTCGTGGTAGTGGTCCCAGCATAATTCTGCTTGCACTACATGTAGCAGCAGCGGCTGCCTGTAACTGCAGACCGGAATTTCGCTCTGATATAAACTGGGGCTCCACCAAAGATCTGCGTCTCTCGTATTCATCATATGGCGACAACATTCCATGTAATTAAATATCTGTGAAGCTCGGCTTCACAGACCTGGCTCACATTTGAAGCAATGAAAGATCGGAACCTAATAATGTTTGGGCCGGTCAGTGTGTGAAGCGGAGCGGTCGGTCATACCTGAATCTCATTATGAACAATTATATGTATTTCGCCATAACTGACCCCACTGCTGACTACGCCTGACTTGGAATGCCAGGCTAAGGAATTTGAATTTAGAAAGAAAAATCAAATATTAAGAGTGTGAAAGAAGTGTTAAATTTATCTGTGAACAAGACCGCCAAGCATTGTTCCTTCAACCTCGTTTTGGCTCTATCCTAGACGGAGGGGGGTGGGGGAGGCACTCAAGATTTTCACATAGGAATGAATGAAAAACCTGATAAAGATGCTTGATGCTGTTATCAATCATTGTTGTTATTGAAATTCTATAGAAATACTTCGATTGATAGCGTGTAGATCGGTGGTTCATTTCATTTCTGACTTGAATCTTGAGTGCCCCCCCCCGTATAGGATACCCCCCACGTTTGCACGTTTTATTACGATTTGTTACGATTTTAGGCCGAAATTTCGGAAATCGGAAATCGTAAAAAAATTGCCAAAAACGCCCGTATTCTGTAATCTGTAAATCGTAATTCGTAATTACGCACAGCCCTGGGGCGCCCCAAGGTGTCCTCCTTCTCTATCTCGCTTATTCGGAGGAATGAAGAGTTGGTAGATGCTATAAACTTAAACTGTGCCTTCAAAGGCAGCATGCACACCAAAAAATGCTATCAATGCATGGTCGAAGGTATGGAGCTGCTACTACATTTTGAGAACTGACGGAAAAAATCTGTAAAAACTCGATGTGAGTGAAAAATAAAATTGTTCGTTATTGGTTCGAGTTGTTTTGTTATTGGATTGGGAGTGCACGAGTTACCCCGCGAACACATGCAGGGATGGGAGAGCGAGGCTACTAGACTCGCACGGCCAGTATTATTATGCTTACGTTTTTGAAAGGCGTCAGAAACGAGCTAAAATGACCGTGTCTGAACAATAATGGAAATTTGAGCTGTTTGGTACGGTTTCAAAGTTTCTTTCGTAAACGATTTGATGTTCTGAGCACAGGGCCGGGGAGGCGTCTCGGATAACCTCAGGGAAGGGGTACATATTGGACATTGTAGAGAGGGCAAGGGGGGTTGCCTGAATTGGGTACCCAAAGACTAAGCTAAAAGTGTGATTTCCCGATTTTTGGCGAAAAATTTTTGATGGGCACGTATTTTTTTGATTTGTCGTATCGCCTTCTGCGCTATTTAGGGCAGTGGCCGCGATGAAAAGAGTTGTTGACAGAAGGGTAGAAATTAGCATGATCTAGAAACGGCTAGAAGACCACGAAGGTTGCGCGGCAAGGAATGTGCTGGAAATAGATTTATTGAGACCCTAAGCTGCCAATTCTTGCACACGTGAACATCTCCGCTCAGAAAGATCGCAGTCTCATGCTGAACAGTCAAAAT
The DNA here is from genome assembly GCA_029168955.1 of Aplectana chamaeleonis. Lineage (NCBI taxonomy): Eukaryota > Metazoa > Nematoda > Chromadorea > Rhabditida > Cosmocercidae > Aplectana > Aplectana chamaeleonis. Next base: position 288,266 of record JAPDOI010000173.1, read on the forward strand.
TCATTGACTTCACATAAAGAAGTACATGCAAATGTATCTAATAAAAACAATTGTACATTTGAAGCAAGCATTTCAGTCAATGTTTTAACTAGATGAGGACATAAATATTCAACTAGGCCAGTCCGAAGGAAATTGGTCATGGAATTAATTCCGACTTCGAGCCAGCTGTGGCCGTATTCATGAAACTACGTGAGCCTCCCGTAAAGGTTTTAAAGGCATCGTCCACGATGAAAACCGAATTTGGGTTTATGCGTTCATTCGGACTAGTGGGCCATGACAATGTCACTCAGAAAGTTTGGAGTTACAAAACCGTCTCTGAGTGGAGATTCGCTTACCTCAAAATGGCTTCCTGGGTTTGGGGGGGCCGGCCTTGGGGTCGATCCGTTGTTACAAGGAACAAAACTCTTGGGTTGCCGACGGCGGGCGTGCCTTGACGCGTCGTAGGGCGCAATACACACGCCAGTCGATTTCGAATTCGGCATCGATCGAAAGCAGCCGGCAGCACTGGACGCAGCAGGTGGGTAGCCCATTTTAATTTCGCTGAAGTCGTAGTTGAGCGGCATCCTGGATGAATTGCTTCCAACGCTGCGCCAAGGAACGAAGCGTAAGACTGTTCCTTGCATTCTCTGCGCAACTATCACAAGTTGATGCCGGCGCGAAATTCAAATTTGCTATGAACTTTCTAAAAATGGGTTTTTCTCAAAAAGTTGACGTTTTTGAGGGGGCGTTTTGCTACCGTTAGTCACTATAGGGATAGTACAACACAAAAACATCAAAAACCCAAATATGGTTTTCATCGTGTACGATGCCTTTAAGGGCCAGCCAATGTACGCGGCGGGAGGAGTTTGAACCCTCCCGGAAGCTCCCGTAGTTTCATGGATACGGCCACTGATATTCTTGATTTTAAAGATGATCGATGCCAATGATGTGGAGTGGGCTCCTCCAAGATCAAAAGACAGGAAAGTTTAGGCCTAAAATTTGGCCCGAACGGTTTTTTTGCAAATTTTCTCTGAAGGTCTCTGAATCCATAAAAGGGTTTGGAGAGGAAAAGAAGACAAGCATGTTTCACCGCGACCACTGCGTTTGAGGCGAATAGTCACAGAGTACAGATTTTTGATAGACATGCGGTTTGTTCTTGTAATAATTGTTAGCCTCTGTCGAACATTATACAAATCCCTTGTTGTCCCCATTTGTAAGGCCGTAGTTATAAACCAGCGGGACGGTGCGGAAATAGCAAAACAACTACCACTTTTGCGCATCCTAAGTGTGCTGAGGCATGCCAAAAGGAAGAGTTGTTCCAGGAACACACACTGGAAGCGCGCACCAAGCAGTTATACACACCGCGGCACTGTAAACTGTATCCTTGCGGGACCTACCCCATTGGAAATTTGCCAATTTCCATCAGCTGCTAATTTTTCAGATCTAAACTTGTGAAATACCACCAAAACGACATAACGAGCACTGCTATGACAGGAGTAGTAGATTTCTTGTGACTTTTTTTGCAATAAAAAAGTGATAGAAGCGTGAAATATCAATAGAATATAATTAAAAACCCGGGAATTTTTGGTCCGCAATATTGCGTCAAAGACATTAAAGACGCAACAATGCAGACGAGTCCCTGATCCTCGCGGCAAGCTGAGGCAATGTCATCGCAAGACGTTTTCATTCCGCTGGTGTATAATTACGGTCTAATGCTGCGATCCGTCGACTTGCCGTGCGATATGAGACTATTCAGCGGCTACGCTGCGCACATTGGAATGGACGCGCTCACAACAATAATAATAATAATAATAATAATAATAATAATAATAATAATAATAATAATAATAATAATAATAATAATAATAATAATAATAATAATAATAATAATAATAATAACAATAATAATAATAATAATAATAATAATAATAATAATAATAATAATAATAATAATATTATTATTAATATTGTTATTATTAATATTATTACTGCCATGTACGACTCCGATAAACCTCGGCATCGTAGCAATATTGAGAACTTTGATTGAAGCTTGCACGAGGTAGTATAGGGCTTTATTCGGCTGACGTTTCGGTGGCTTCGCCTTCTTCAGAGCCTGAAAGAGCATAATAAATCCATGAAAATACACGGACAAACGCCTTTGCGGTAAACTCTCTACAGAAATTCGACTTCCAATTTTCCAACTAGTAGAAAAGAGAAAAGTAGGCCAAGTAACATACCCAGTCAAGCCCACAGAGATCGCGGATCAGTAGAGTACGGTGGAGCACCAATGGAGTAGAGTTTCACGCCCAAGTCAGAAGGCAAGTCTGACGTAAGGCTGGAGTTCCCGTGTGATATTTATACCCTCCTCTTTCCGGTTGACCTTGGGGTCCCTCGCACTGATCCAAAACGCCTCAAGAGCTTTCCGCGCACTTGTTATGCCCTCCCGCGCCAGTATCTCCACTCGCACCTCAAAATCTTCCCCCAGGTGGCAATTAATCCGATGGCACCCCAGCGCAGTGTAGCTACGCGACTTTTCTTTACCATCTAAGTGCTCTTTGATGCTCACGTGCAGAGGTCGACCTGTTTCTCCGATATACTCCTCACCGCAGCTCTGGCACGTGATGAGATAGATGACACCAGAAACAGCACAGTCTCCTTCCCTGCCCTGAGGGCAAATGGTACAATCAGGGGTAACGCAGGTGCGATCGTATAGGCGATTTCTCACCAATTGACGTTTTAAGTTATTAGGAGGGATGTCCACCAGAGCCACAGAATTTTCTAGCCCGAACTTCGCAAGCACTTTTTGATGTTGCTGCTCACCTCATCCGAGATAAACGGAATTTTGAAGGGAACTTTATCGTCTTGAAGTCCGTTCGGACTCTGCTCGCGGACGTGCGTAGGCCGGTACCTCTTTGAGTAAGCTTCATATCCGTTGAGGTGCGCAATCTGGCTAGCGAGTTTTTTGGACTCCTCGCGTTCTCGATCGCCCGAACACACATTTACTGCTGTGCGGAACATACTCCTTACCACCGCCCTTTTGGTTTGGGTGGGGTGGGCAGACCGGCAGTGGACTAGTATGTTCTTGCTTGAGGGCTTGCGGTACCACTTTGTGATTTTCCTATCCCTCGAGAGTTGAACTTGGACATTTAGAAAAGGCAACCAGTCATCACGCGGTTTTTCCCGTGTAAGTTCTATGTGTTCGGACTGTGTTCATCAAGTCGAAACAGTGGTCCATTTCCTGTTGCGTCGAGCAAATTACGAAACAGTCGTCAATGTAGCGACGGTAAAACAGGGGCAAGGATTCGAGCACAGGTGTTTCGACCTTTGCCATGAAGGCGATCGCAAGCGTTGGCGCTAGCCGCTGTCCCATAGCAAGTCCCCGTAGCTACTAAGCCAACATCAAAGTAACATCAAGATGTATGGGCTTTCTGTGCGTACCCTTATGGTTCTCCTCAAAGAATGCCTCAATTGCAATATTTTTTGGTGGGCCGGGAACTATTTCTCTCAAATACGGGGACTTGCTATGGGACAGCGGCTAGCGCCAACGCTTGCGATCGCCTTCATGGCAAAGGTCGAAACACCTGTGCTCGAATCCTTGCCCCTGTTTTACCGTCGCTACATTGACGACTGTTTCGTAATTTGCTCGACGCAACAGGAAATGGACCACTGTTTCGACTTGATGAACACTCAGTCCGAACACATAGAACTTACACGAGAAAAACCGCGTGATGACTGGTTGCCTTTTCTAAATGTCCAAGTTCAACTCTCGAGGGATAGGAAAATCACAAAGTGGTACCGCAAGCCATCAAGCAGGAACATACTAGTCCACTGCCGGTCTGCCCACCCCACCCAAATCAAAAGGGCGGTGGTAAGGAGTATGTTCCGCACAGCAGTAAATGTGTGTTCGGGCGATCGAGAACGCGAGGAGTCCAAAAAACTCGCTAGCCAGATTGCGCACCTCAACGGATATGAAGCTTACTCAAAGAGGTACCGGCCTACGCACGTCCGCGAGCAGAGTCCGAACGGACTTCAAGACGATAAAGTTCCCCACTAAATTCCGTTTGTCTCGGATGAGGTAAGCAGCGCCATCAAAAAGTGCTTGCGAAGTTCGGGACTAGAAAATTCAGTGGCTCTGGTGGACATCCCTCCTAATAACTTAAAACGTCAGTTGGTGAAAAATCGCCTATACGATCGCACCTGCGTTACCCCTGATTGTACCATTTGCCCTCAGGGCAGGGAAGGAGACTGTGCTGTTTCTGGTGTCATCTATCTCATCACGTGCCAGAGCTGCGGTGAGGAGTATATCGGAGAAACAGGTCGACCTCTGCACGTGCGCATCAAAGAGCACTTAGATGGTAAAGAAAAGTCGCGTAGCTACATTGCACTGGGGTGCCATCGGATTAATTGCCACCTGGGGAAAATTTTGAGGTGCGAGTGGAGATACTGGCGCGGGAGGGCATAACAAGTGCGCGGAAAGCTCTTGAGGCGTTTTGGATCAGTGCGAGGGACCCCAAGGTCAACCGGAAAGAGGAGGGTATAAATATCACACGGGAACTCCAGCCTTACGTCAGACTTGCCTTCTGACTTGGGCGTGAAACTCTACTCCATTGGTGCTCCACCGTACTCTACTGATCCGCGATCTCTGAGGGCTTGACTGGGTATGTTACTTGGCCTACTTTTCTCTTGTCTACTAGCTGGAAAATTGGAAGTCAAATTTCTGTAGAGAGTTTACCGCAAAGGCGTTTGTCCGTGTATTTTCATGGATTTATTAGGCTTTTTCAGGCTCTGAAGAAGGCGAAGCCGCCGAAACGTCAGCCGAATAAAGCCCTGTACTACCTCGTGCAAGCTTCAATCAAAGTTCTCAATATTGCTACGATGCCGAGGTTTATCGAGAGTCGTACATGGCATTTGCTCCGTGATGTGCCTGCTGAATTCCAACGACTTGTTCAACGAACACTGTCTCTGAGACAGAAGATCATCTCCACGAGACAATCTATCCACTTCCTCGCCCGATGCCTGAGCAACAACGTCATACCGAAGTTCATCGCAAAGAGGAAACTGCGTGACGTATGCGGGAGGCCAGCAAACGACCCGAAAATACGAAGAATCGAGCTGCAACTACTCCGACTAGCTCTACGTGATAAGAAAGATCAGTTGTTTATCATGTTGAATAGGTGCAGTTCGAAAGAACAGAATTGTATAAAGTTTTTGGAGGGCCGTCTTTAGGAGAGGATTGTGGGAGGGTCTAAGTCTATTTGTGATAGTATACGGTCTAAGGTCAAGGCATCTCTACAAAAGAAATTCGACGACCTCTTGTGTACAGTTCGTAGCCAGGAGAATGGGCGTTCTAGTTGTGTATCAGGTCAAAGTCCTAGCGATCAAGCTGCCAGTAGTGCACCAGAGTCTGAACATTCAAGAGTTACCGTGTTGGGTGATACCTTTCTTTCCGAAAATGCACTCGCAGTTCTACAACTGGGTCCTAGTTTCTCTCCGTCTCAAATCATTTCCACCCTTGTCATGCGTGAAGTCATCTGCGGCCTCCACGAGCTTCAGGATCGGCTCCGTTACAGGGCGAAAATCGAGTCTGGGCAAGTCAGTGCAGTGCAAACTCGGGCGTTTCCAACCATTCCCTTCCCTTCTACGTATTTCAAACAGCAGGAACCCAATGTGCGCGCCGACATTAACTTCCGGCTTCTTGCCGATGAAGTTTTCCGGGTCATGAGACGTTTTCGTTCGAGAAAATCCATCAAAAATCTGAGCCACTCGCAAGTTTTGGGTCTTAAGGAGGTGCGCGAGCTAATAGCTTCCAATGCCATACGCTTATCCGTCAGCGATAAAGGTGGGGAGTTTGTCGTTATCCCTCACGACATGGACGTGGCAATAACCAAAACTCATCTTTCGGACGCGTCCATTTATCGCCCCTCTTCGGAAAAACAATTCAAAGCGCAATACCGAAAACTCAATAGGGTATGGGTTGCGGAGGCGAAACCAGCTGGTCTAGCCCAAGCAGTAATCACGCGCTTAAAAATAGATTCTCCATCTTGCCCCGTTTTGTACTTGCTCATCAAAACTCATAAATTCGCTACGTCGGAGGATCTCACGTTGGTCAACCCCGCGGCAGTAAAAGTTAGACCTATCATTAGTTGCGTGGGTGGTCCAACGGACCGACTCGCATGGTTCCTCAAGTCAGTTCTCACCCAACTCCTACCTTTCATACCAGCGCCCCTGCCTAACACCCGAGCTTTTCTTGACCACCTTCGTTCCACGCAATTGAGCACTAATTGTGTTGTGGAGTCTTTCGATGTTACAGCACTATACACCAACGTTAGCAATGACTCCGCTATGGAGGCAGTTTTTGAGCTACTAAGCCAACATCAAAGTAACATCAAGAGTATGGGCTTTCTGTGCGTACCCTTATGGTTCTCCTCAAAGAATGCCTCAATTGCAATATTTTTAGGTGGGCCGGGAACTATTTCTCTCAAATACGGGGACTTGCTATGGGACAGCGGCTAGCGCCAACGCTTGCGATCGCCTTCATGGCAAAGGTCGAAACACCTGTGCTCGAATCCTTGCCCCTGTTTTACCGTCGCTACATTGACGACTGTTTCGTAATTTGCTCGACGCAACAGGAAATGGACCACTGTTTCGACTTGATGAACACTCAGTCCGAACACATAGAACTTACACGAGTGATGACTGGTTGCCTTTTCTAAATGTCCAAGTTCAACTCTCGAGGGATAGGAAAATCACAAAGTGGTACCGCAAGCCCACAAGCAAGAACATACTAGTCCACTGCCGGTCTGCCCACCCCACCCAAACCAAAAGGGCGGTGGTAAGGAGTATGTTCCGCACAGCAGTAAATGTGTGTTCGGGCGATCGAGAACGCGAGGAGTCCAAAAAACTCGCAAGCCAGATTGCGCACCTCAACGGGTATGAAGCTTATTCAAAGAGGCACCGGCCTACGCACGTCCGCGAGCAGAGTCCGAACGGACTTCAAGACGATAAAGTTCCCTTCAAAATTCCGTTTATCTCGGATGAGGTGAGCAGCGCCATCAAAAAGTGCTTGCGAAGTTCGGGACTAGAAAATTCTGTGGCTCTGGTGGACATCCCTCCTAATAACTTAAAACGTCAATTGGTGAGAAATCGCCTATACGATCGAACCTGCGTTACCCCTGATTGTACCATTTGCCCTCAGGGCAGGGAAGGAGACTGTGCTGTTTCTGGTGTCATCTATCTCATCACGTGCCAGAGCTGCGGTGAGGAGTATATCGGAGAAACAGGTCGACCTCTGCACGTGCGCATCAAAGAGCACTTAGATGGTAAAGAAAAGTCGCGTAGCTACACTGCACTGGGGTGCCATCGGATTAATTGCCACCTGGGGGAAGATTTTGAGGTGCGAGTGGAGATACTGGCGCGGGAGGGCATAACAAGTGCGCGGAAAGCTCTTGAGGCGTTTTGGATCAGTGCGAGGGACCCCAAGGTCAACCGGAAAGAGGAGGGTATAAATATCACACGGGAACTCCAGCCTTACGTCAGACTTGCCTTCTGACTTGGGCGTGAAACTCTACTCCATTGGTGCTCCGCCGTACTCTACTGATCCGCGATCTCTGAGGGCTTGACTGGGTATGTTACTTGGCCTACTTTTCTCTTGTCTACTAGCTGGAAAATTGGAAGTCAAATTTCTGTAGAGAGTTTACCGCAAAGGCGTTTGTCCGTGTATTTTCATGGATTTATTAGGCTTTTTCAGGCTCTGAAGAAGGCGAAGCCGCCGAAACGTCAGCCGAATAAAGCCCTGTACTACCTCGTGCAAGCTTCAATCAAAGTTCTCAATATTGCTACGATGCCGAGGTTTATCGAGAGTCGTACATGGCATTTGCTCCGTGATGTGCCTGCTGAATTCCAACGACTTGTTCAACGAACACTGTCTCTGAGACAGAAGATCATCTCCACGAGACAATCTATCCACTTCCTCGCCCGATGCCTGAGCAACAACGTCATACCGAAGTTCATCGCAAAGAGGAAACTGCGTGACGTATGCGGGAGGCCAGCAAACGACCCGAAAATACGAAGAATCGAGCTGCAACTACTCCGACTAGCTCTACGTGATAAGAAAGATCAGTTGTTTATCATGTTGAATAGGTGCAGTTCGAAAGAACAGAATTGTATATAAAGTTTTTGGAGGGCCGTCTTTAGGAGAGGATTGTGGGAGGGTCTAAGTCTATTTGTGATAGTATACGGTCTAAGGTCAAGGCATCTCTACAAAAGAAATTCGACGACCTCTTGTGTACAGTTCGTAGCCAGGAGAATGGGCGTTCTAGTTGTGTATCAGGTCAAAGTCCTAGCGATCAAGCTGCCAGTAGTGCACCAGAGTCTGAACATTCAAGAGTTACCGTGTTGGGTGATACCTTTCTTTCCGAAAATGCACTCGCAGTTCTACACCTGGGTCCTAGTTTCTCTCCGTCTCAAATCATTTCCACCCTTGTCATGCGTGAAGTCATCTGCGGCCTCCACGAGCTTCAGGATCGGCTCCGTTACAGGGCGAAAATCGAGTCTGGGCAAGTCAGTGCAGTGCAAACTCGGGCGTTTCCAACCATTCCCTTCCCTTCTACGTATTTCAAACAGCAGGAACCCAATGTGCGCGCCGACATTAACTTCCGGCTTCTTGCCGATGAAGTTTTCCGGGTCATGAGACGTTTTCGTTCGAGAAAATCCATCAAAAATCTGAGCCACTCGCAAGTTTTGGGTCTTAAGGAGGTGCGCGAGCTAATAGCTTCCAATGCCATACGCTTATCCGTCAGCGATAAAGGTGGGGAGTTTGTCGTTATCCCTCACGACATGGACGTGGCAATAACCAAACTCATCTTTCGGACGCGTCCATTTATCGCCCCTCTTCGGAAAAACAATTCAAAGCGCAATACCGAAAACTCAATAGGGTATGGGTTGCGGAGGCGAAACCAGCTGGTCTAGCCTGCAAGCAGTAATCACGCGCTTAAAAATAGATTCTCCATCTTGCCCCGTTTTGTACTTGCTCATCAAAACTCATAAATTCGCTACGTCGGAGGATCTCACGTTGGTCAACCCCGCGGCAGTAAAGTTAGACCTATCATTAGTTGCGTGGGTGGTCCAACGGACCGACTCGCATGGTTCCTCAAGTCAGTTCTCACCCAACTCCTACCTTTCATACCAGCGCCCCTGCCTAACACCCGAGCTTTTCTTGACCACCTTCGTTCCACGCAATTGAGCACTAATTGTGTTGTGGAGTGTTTCGATGTTACAGCACTATACACCAACGTTAGCAATGCCCCCGCTATGTAGGCAGTTTTTGAGCTACTAAGCCAACATCAAAGTAACATCAAGAGTATGGGCTTCCTGTGCGTACCCTTATGGTTCTCCTCAAAGAATGCCTCAATTGCAATATTTTTAGGTGGGCCGGGAACTATTTCTCTCAAATACGGGGACTTGCTGTGGGACAGCGGCTAGCGCCAACGCTTGCGATCGCCTTCATGGCAAAGGTCGAAACACCTGTGCTCGAATCCTTGCCCTGTTTTACCGTCGCTACATTGACGACTGTTTCGTAATTTGCTCGACGCAACAGGAAATGGACCACTGTTTCGACTTGATGAACACTCAGTCCGAACACATAGAACTTACACGAGTGATGACTGGTTGCCTTTTCTAAATGTCCAAGTTCAACTCTCGAGGGATAGGAAAATCACAAAGTGGTACCGCAAGCCCACAAGCAAGAACATACTAGTCCACTGCCGGTCTGCCCACCCCACCCAAACCAAAAGGGCGGTGGTAAGGAGTATGTTCCGCACAGCAGTAAATGTGTGTTCGGGCGATCGAGAACGCGAGGAGTCCAAAAAACTCGCAAGCCAGATTGCGCACCTCAACGGGTATGAAGCTTATTCAAAGAGGCACCGGCCTACGCACGTCCGCGAGCAGAGTCCGAACGGACTTCAAGACGATAAAGTTCCTTCAAAATTCCGTTTATCTCGGATGAGGTGAGCAGCGCCATCAAAAAGTGCTTGCGAAGTTCGGGACTAGAAAATTCTGTGGCTCTGGTGGACATCCCTCCTAATAACTTAAAACGTCAATTGGTGAGAAATCGCCTATACGATCGAACCTGCGTTACCCCCTGATTGTACCATTTGCCCTCAGGGCAGGGAAGGAAGACTGTGCTGTTTCTGGTGTCATCTATCTCATCACGTGCCAGAGCTGCGGTGAGGAGTATATCGGAGAAACAGGTCGACCTCTGCACGTGCGCATCAAAGACCACTTAGATGGTAAAGAAAAGTCGCGTAGCTACACTGCACTGGGGTGCCATCGGATTAATTGCCACCTGGGGGAAGATTTTGAGGTGCGAGTGGAGATACTGGCGCGGGAGGGCATAACAAGTGCGCGGAAAGCTCTTGAGGCGTTTTGGATCAGTGCGAGGGACCCAAAGGTCAACCGGAAAGAGGAGGGTATAAATATCACACGGGAACTCCAGCCTTACGTCAGACTTGCCTTCTGACTTGGGCGTGAAACTCTACTCCATTGGTGCTCCACCGTACTCTACTGATCCGCGATCTCTGAGGGCTTGACTGGGTATGTTACTTGGCCTACTTTTCTCTTGTCTACTAGCTGGAAAATTGGAAGTCAAATTTCTGTAGAGAGTTTACCGCAAAGGCGTTTGTCCGTGTATTTTCATGGATTTATTAGGCTCTTTCAGGCTCTGAAGAAGGCGAAGCCGCCGAAACGTCAGCCGAATAAAGCCCTATACTACCTCGTGCAAGCTTCAATCAAAGTTCTCAATAATATTATTACTATTATTATTATTATTATTATTATTATTATTATTATTATTATTAATATTATTATTTTTATATATTGTAATAATTACGGCCTAATGCTGCGATTCGTCGACTCGCCGTGCGATATGAGACTATTCCGCGGCTATGCAGCGCACACTGGAATGGACGCGCTCACAATAATAATAATAGTATTATTATTATTATTATTATTATTATTATTATTATTATTATTATTATTATTATTATTATTATTATTATTGGGGGTGTGTATACAAGTCTGTTGGTACCTGCTCGTTGGTGCCCCTGCTTCTACTGAACCCAGCAGGCGTTTGAGTGTACACAGGGAACGTTCAAGCGATATATCGTGCACAACTATATCGCGAAAGTATTCCATACATTGCATAAAGGTGCTGCCGTCCTGCACACTGAGGCCTCTGGTCCATAACACCTTAGGATCCGTACCTAAGGAGTTCATGGAGTCTTTGGCCACAAGCCACAATTTCGCCACCCTTAACCGTCGATCGCTGTCGAGTGATATCCAAATAACTGCGCTATCCAGACTTCTGAGCTATTTCCATGCACCGTTTGCTGCTTTGCAGGAAACCCGCCCCAAGGATAGACCCGTCATCAGCGTCGGAGAGTACACCATCTACTGCGGTAACGCTGACGATAGGAGAGTGGGAGGCTGTGCAATAGCTGTAAGGAAGGATTTCAATGGTATGGTCAAGGAGTTTGGCTAAACGTCGTGCCGTAATGCATTCGAACGACTGCGGGATCACAGAGGATTCAATCTGTGGATAGTGAGCGCTCATACGACCACTGAAATCGCTGAGGACAATCCGAAGGATGCCTTTTATGAGGAACTCAATACGTCGCTGGCCAGGATATCTTGTTAACATGCTGTTGCCGTGGACGCAATTGCAAAGATGGGACTTGATCAGGAATCCGAAGTACTCGGTAAATGATTCTACCCAGTGAAACTAACATCGGACAATGGCTACCGCCTTGTCGACTTTTGTGAACGCAGTGGTCTGATTATTGCATCGACATTCAAGGGGAATCATCGCCGCCATCAGCTTACGTGGCAGGGACCAACCCAGCTATCTCCAGAAGAGCAGCGGAAGCGGAAGATGACAACTTTGAGTCTACAGCTCGACTATGTTCTGACGAGGAATATTCTAGTATCGGACATTAGAAGATCTAGAGCTGTGTGGGATGTCGCATTCGATTCGGATCACCGCCCCGTTCTGTTGAAATTAATTGCAAGGAACCAGAATAGGGAGCGAGGGGCTCGGCCTCTCCAGAGCATTGACATGAAAAGCCCCAGAGATGAAGAGTGTAGAAGGAATTTTCGACAACGCGTTTCTATTCACATCCGAGTACGGACAAAAAAGAAACTCCGCGACGCGGATTCTTTCGTCAAGTGCATTCTGGACGCTTCAAAGGAGGCACTCCCGGTTGTACAGCCTGAAAAGAAGTTCGCTTACGTCACAGTGGAAACGACGTATACTTACAACAAGGTATGTGGTCTCCGAACCGAAGGAAACTTCGTGGAGGAGAAACCTCTGAGGAGGAAATTGCGTCGGCAGCTTCAAAGTGACCGCGAACGATAATGGACGTGTAGAGCTATGAAGTTTGAGAAGGCTTGGGAGCAGAAGAATCCGAAGAAAGCCTATGCGGCTCTGCGACAGTATAGCAGGAAGATGAGGAGATGTTCTCCTGTCTTCAACACTACCAATGGAGTTGCAGTTGGTGATGCGTCGCTGACAATATGAAAGGTTCACTTCAGTTCACTACTGAATCTTCCAGCGCCATCAGTACCTGAGCTTTCGCATGTTTAGAGGGCACATTACGATAACAGTGAGGAACCGCCGACTGAGTCTGAAGTTTTGAATTGTGTCCGGAAATTGAAGAATGGAAAGGAAGGTGGAGATGAGAACGTCACTGCTCGAATGCAGAAAGTCTTCCTCCTTCTGGGATTCGTGAAATGACCAACACCATCCGTGCCATATGGATGAGCAAAACGATACCCGATTCGTGGAGACATGCGATCATCGTACCTCTTCATAAGAAGCTATCCGTCACGGATCCTAAGAACTACAGAGGGATTTCTCTACTTCGTGTCATGTACAAGGTTTTAGAACTTATCAAACATCGTGAAGGAACGACCAGAGATGAGCAAGCCGGTTTTTGACCGGGAAGATCGATTATCGACCAAGTGTTCGTCGTGAGAAGAGTAATTGAATTGTGGCAGCGGTATTCGAAACCATTACAGCTTGCTTTTTTGGACTTTGAAGCCGCGTTCGACTCTCCTCATCGTGATCGATTGCTCATTGTTCTGCGAGCAGATGGAGTCCCGGAAAGTATGTTCGGTTAATCGAGGACATGAACAAAGGAACAACAGCAGCAGTTCGTACACATGTCGAATTTACGTCAGCTTTCGAGGTGAAATCAGGAGTAAGGCAAGGAGCCGTTGCAGGACCTTTTCTTTTCAACTTCGCCGTTGATGACATCATGCGTAGAGTTGCAGAACAGTTTCCTGCGGATGTGATTCTAACACCATCAGGACGCTCCCTTGTCGACCTGGAGTACGCCGACGACATTGTGTTATTCGCTGAAAACAACGCAAAACTGCGAAGGATTGTGAATCTCGTTTCGAAGTATGCCGCAGCCTATAGACTTCGTCTTCGTCCCGACAAATGCAAGCAGATGTGGGTCTCTCAGAGGCCTTCAACCGGAGTTTGTGTGGACGGACAACGTATCGAACTGGTGGACGATTTCTGTTATTTGGGCTGTTGGCTGAAGAACGATGGTAGTTATGCAGCGGATATTCGACAGCGATGTGCGAGAGCTACGTCTGCGTTTAATTCTCTAACCAAGTGTTTGTGGTCTACCACCATCGCGAAGGAAGTCAAGTTGCGCGTCTACCTATCCGCTATTCGCCCTATCATGATGTACGGATCGGAGACGTGGGCAGCACCGAAGATGCAGATGGAAAGGTTGGATCGCCCGGACAGGAAACTTTTTTGGCGTTTGCTTGGATATTTCTGGCCGCGTGTATGCCATAACGAAGACGTTTACAAGGAAATCGACGCAGTACATCAACGCTTGACACGAGGTAGGTGCCAGCATCTCCTACCGCCATCTCAAGCAGCAATGGAAAGTCGATTTCGACTGCTCGGGCATATACTAAGAAGAACGCCGGATCGTCTCGTACAACACGCTTTGAGCATGCATCCAAATCCTGTCTGGAAACGGCCACCTGGGCGTGGGCGAAAGTTCTGGACGGATGTGGTTAAAGAGGATTTGAAGTCACTCGGCATCGAAAGACAGTTCAGGCGCGATGTTTCGTCCTGCAGGAAATGGAATAGTGACAGCTGGAGATGGAATGTGTTCAAATTGTGGCTGAAGAGCGTGAAAAATGGTCACGACTGACTACTAGGACGGCACACCTCGGTGAAGATGCGGAATGACCGCGTCAGGCGAAAGCCAACCGATTAAGTCAAAGTAAGTCAATAACAATAATAATAATAATAATAATAATAATAATAATAATAATAATAATAATAATAATAATAATAATAATAATAATAATAATAATAATAATAATAATAATAATAATAATAATAATAATAATAATAATAATAATAATAATAATAATAATAATAATAATAATAATAATAACAATAATAATAATAATAATAATAATAATAATAATAATAATAATATTAATAATAATAATAATAATATTATTAATAATATTAATAATAATAATAATAATAATAATAATAATAATAATAATAATAATTTGGGGGTGTGTCTACAAGTCTGTTGGTACCTGCTCGTTGGTGCCCCTGCTTCTACTGAACCCAGCAGACGTTTGAGTGTACACAGGGAACGTTCGAGCGATATAGCGTGCACAACTATATCGCGAAAGTATCCCGCACATTGCATAAAGGTGTCGCCGTCCGGCACACTAAGGCCTCTGGTCCATAACACCTTAGGATCCGTACCTAGGAGTCATGGAGTCTTTGGCCACAAGCCACAATTTCGCCACCCTGAACTGTCGATCGCTGTCGAGTGATATCCAAAAACTGCGCTATCCAGACTTCTGAGCTATTTCCATGCACCGTTTGCTGCTTTGCAGGAAACCCGCCTCAAGGATAGACCCGTCATCAGCGTCGGAGAGTACACCATCTACTGCGGTAACGCTGACGATAGGAGAGTGGGAGGCTGTGCAATAGCTGTAAGGAAGGATTTCAATGGTATGGTCAAAGGAGTTCGGCTCAACGTCGTGTCGGAATGCATTCGTACGACTGCGGGATCAACAGAGGATTCAATCTGTGGATAGTGAGTGCTCATGCGCCCACTGAAACCGCCGAAGACAATTCGAAGGATGCGTTTTATGAGGAACTCAATACGTTGCTGGCCAGGATACCTTGTCAACATGCTGTTGTCGTGGGGATTGACGCAAATGCGAAGATGGGACTTGATCAGGAATCCGAAGTACTCGGTAAATGGTTCTACCCAGTGGAGCAAACATCGGACAATGGCTACCGCCTTGTCGACTTTGTGAACGCAGTGGTCTGATTATTGCATCGACATTCAAGAGGAATCATCGCCGCCATCAGCTTACGTGGCAGGGACCAACCCGGCTATCTCCAGAAGAGCAGCGGAAGCGGAAGATGACAACTTTGAAACTACAGCTTGACTATGTCCTGACGAGAATATTCCAGTATCGGACATTCGAAGATCTAGAGCTGTGTGGGATGTCGCATTCGATTCGGATCACCGTCCTGTTCTGTTGAACTTCACTGCGAGGATTCATAAGAGGAAGCGAGGGCTCAGCCTCTCCAGAGGATTGACATGACAAGTCTCAGAGATGAAGAGTGCAGAAGGAATTTCCGACAACGCGTTTCTATTCACATCGGAGTACGGACTAAGAAGAAACTTTGCGACGCGGATTCTTTTGTCAAATGCATCCAGGACGCTTCGAAAGAGGCACTCCCGGTTGTACAGCCTAAGAAGAAGTTCGCCTACGTCTCAGAAGAAACAACATCTACCTACAACAGAGTATGTGCTCTCCGAACTGCAGGAAACTTCGTGGAGGAGAAGCGTCTGAGGAGGAAGTTGCGTCGGCAGCTTCAAAGTGACCGCGAACGAGTGGACGTGTAGAGCTAAGGAGTTCGAGAAGGCTTGGGAGGAGAAGAATCCGAGGAAAGCCTACACGTTGCTGCGACAGTATAGCGGGAAGATGAAGAGATGTTCTCCTGTCTTGAACACTACCAATGGAGTTGCAGTTGGTGATGCGACGCTGCCAATATGGAAGGATTACTTCAGTTCACTACTGAATCGTCCAGCGCCATCAGTACCTGAGCTCCCGCATGTTCAGAGAGCACATTACGATGTCAGTGAGGAACCGCCGACTGAGTCTGAAGTTTTGGATTGTGTCCGGAAAATGAAGAATGGAAAGGCAGGTGGAGATGACAACATCACTGCTGAAATGCTGAAAGCTCTTCCTCCGTCTGGGATTCGTGAAATGACCAACACCATCCGTGCCATATGGATGAGCGAAAGGATACCCGATTCGTGGAGACATGCGATCATCGTACCTCTTCACAAGAACCTATCCGTCACGGATCCTAAGAACTACAGAGGAATCTCTCTACTTCGTGTCATGTACAAGGTTTTAGAACGTATCATTCTCGAGCGACTTATCAAACATCGTGAAGGAACGACCAGAGATGAGCAAGCCGGTTTTCGACCTGGAAGATCGACCATCGACCAAGTGTTCGTCGTGAGAAGAGTAATTGAATCGTGGCAGCGGTTTTCGAAGCCATTACAGCTTGCTTTTTTGGACTTTGAAGCCGCGTTCGACTCTCCTCATCGTGATCGATTGCTCAATGCTCTGCGAGCAGATGGAGTCCCGGAAAAGTATGTTCGGTTAATCGAGGACATGAACAAAGGAACAACAGCAGCAGTTCGTACACCTGTCGGATTTACGTCAGCTTTCGAGGTGAAAACAGGAGTAAGGCAAGGAGCCGTTGCAGGACCTTTTTCTTTTCAACTTCGCCGTTGATGACATCATGCGTAGAGTTGCAGAACAGTTTCCTGCGGATGTGATCCTAACACCATCAGGACGCTCCCTTGTCGACCTGGAGTACGCCGACGACATTGTGTTATTCGCTGAAAACAACGCAAAACTGCAAAGGATTGTGAACCTCGTTTCGAAGTATGCCGCAGCCTATGGACTTCGTCTTCGTCCCGACAAATGCAAGCAGATGTGGGTCTCTCAGAGGCCTTCAACTGGAGTTTGTGTGGACGGACAACGTATCGAACTGGTGGACGATTTCTGTTATTTGGGCTGTTTGCTGAAGAACGATGGTAGTTATGCAGCGGATATTCGACAACGATGTGCGAAAGCTACGTCTGCATTCAATTCTCTAACCAAGTGTTTGTGGTCTACCACCATCGCGAAGGAAGTCAAGTTGCGCGTCTACCTATCCGCTATTCACCCTATCATGATGTACGGATCGGAGACGTGGGCAGCACCGAAAACGCAGATGGAAAGGTTGGATTGCACGGAGAGGAAGCTTTTTAGGCGTTTGCTTGGATATTTCTGGCCGCGTGTATGCCATAACGAAGACCTTTACAAGGAAATCGACGCAGTACATCAACGCTTGACACGAGGGAGGTGCCAGCATCTCCTAACGCCATCTCAAGCAGCAATGGAAAGTCGACTTCGACTGCGCGGGTATATACTAAGAAGAACGCCGGATCGTCTCGTACAACACGCTTTAAAAATGCTTCCAAATCCTGTCTGGAAACGGCCACCTGGGCGTAGGCGAAAGTTCTGGACGGATGTGGTTAAAGAGGATTTAAAGTCACTCGGCATCGAAAGACAGTTCAGGCGCGATGTTTCGTTTCGCAGGAAATGGAATAGTGACAGCTGGATGGAATGTGTTCAAATTGTGGCTGAAGACCGTGAAAAATGGACACGGCTGACTACTAGGACGGCACACCTCGGTGAAGATGCGGAATGACCGCGTCAGGCGAAAGCCAACCGATTAAGTCAAGTAAGTCAAAGTAATAATAATAATAATAATAATAATGACCTCCAGCTTCTCCAATCTTGCAACCTCGGCATGTTAATCTATTGTTTACTCATATTTCTGCCCTCGAGGTTAGTAGGTGGATAGATTTATTGTATTGGCCGGAGCGTTGCGAAGGAGATGGTCGTCTTCAGAGGCCTAGAAAGCACTGCAAGATTAGTTTGTGCTGTCTAGCCCACCAAATACTCCCGCAGCTCCAATGTTTCCCATAGCCCATTAAGATAGAAACGCGAAAGCCCAGTCAAATAGATTCAACAACTCACACATCTATCCACCAATAGAGCAGCGTTACGCCTGCTTTGAACGAAAGACCAGTCACGAGTGGATGGTACTGTGCGTTGTGCCATGTGATGGTAGATAGTGGCACATACACAAGCACCGCTAACTGGTCGTACGTAGAGCTGGCAATGTGGTACGAACGGCAAGAGGTGAGCATTAGTCATGGATGATCTCTTGGAACGGCTGTTTATTGTGGGGTTCTTCGTGTATATCTGGAAAGCTTCCAAAGCCTTTCGTGCTGAAATATCCGTCTCGGCTGCCAAAATGTCGCACTTCACTTCAAAATCAACACCGTTGTGATCTTCTGTTCTGTGCTTTCCTAAAGGTGTTGTAATGACGCTGCGCCTTTTACCGGCTAGATGTTCTTTCACATGTGTAGCCTGCATTCTTCCTGTCTCACCAATATAGGTAGCGTGACATGCTAGGCATTTGATCTGGTAGATTATTCCTGCTTTCGAGCAGTCTTCAACACTACCATTTTGGCAGAAAACGCAGTTTTCTGAAACACACTACACATCGTATAATCTATTTCTCACTAACTGACGTTTGATATTGTCTCTAGGTATATTGACAAGGACAACATCATTGTCCACGTGAACACGTACGATGTTGCCCTGTATTGCTACACTGACCTGGTCAGAAACAAAAGGTATGCACAACGGGATTTTGTTTCGATTTAGGGCTCTCTCGGTGTTACATGAGGCCTTCTATATCGGTTGAGTGGTACACTGTAGCCATTGTTGGTAGCCACAAGCGAGGCTAATCGTCTTGATTCCTTCCGCGGACTTTCGCCGGTGCTCATCTCTGTTACGGAACATATTATTCACAACAGCCCGATGTCGAATGATTCAGAATGTTTTTACAGTTTGGTTTCATATACCACTTCACTTGAACGGTACCTCTAGAGAGGTTTATCTGCGTGTTGAGAAAAGCAAGCCACCCATTGCTCGGAGTCTCTCTTGTTAGCCTAATGTACTTTGCCTGCTCCTTCAGGATTCGGAAACTCTCATCCATTTCGGATTGTGCTGAAGTTATGACACAGCAGTCATCGATGCACCTACAGTACGTCAATGGATGACGAGCGGGAACCGGCTCTTCTATTTTACACATGAAGCATGCTGCCAGTACCGGCGTCAGCCGCTGTCCCATTGCTAGGCCTCTTATTTGTGAGTAGTAAGCACCTGAACATCTAACGTTGGCATGGATCCTGAAGAGACTTTGTGTTCCTCATTGAAGGTTGGCGCAAACTCGGTGCACCTATGTTATAGCATATGACACCGAGTTTGCGCCAACTTTCAACAGTAAACGCAAAGTCTCTTCCGGATCCACACCAACATTAAATATGCTGCAACTTAAGCACTCCTCGAGCAACGTCATAATTTGCTGTTTGCTTAGTCCGAAGGTGTTAATCAGGGCTGTGCGGAAATGTTCTTCACGAATTTCTGAAACGGAAACGGAAGAGAAATGGCCAAAAACGCCGGAAACGGAAACGGAAGAAACCGAAGAATTTTCGGGTTGTCTCGTTCTCACGCTTCGCTGCTTCTCATTGCCCGCAGCTCTCACTCAATAACCAATGATTTCAGTCAGTAAACTAATACTTATTCAAGATAAAGTCACTACGAGGCATTCAACAATTTCGGAATCTGGCTTCTGGAGATCCGAAAAGGCAATTTCGAAGTTTGCTCATTATATGTAGCCGCACTTCGAAATACAGCAGTGATGTGCGGTAATTGCCAATTTCCAAATAATCAGCGACTTTTTCTTCTTTTAAACCATATTTGCATATCGCAGTGGATACAAAACGATTGAATTTGAGAAATGAAGGAAAAAACTCATCGGCGAGTTGAGAAAATTCCCTTGTGATCACCCTCAAACGAGCCTCGCCGCTGTCTGTGGTCACCTCCACCTGTCTCCGCCAAAGCTCCTTCCTGAAAAGCAGGCTCCGTGTGCGAAAAAACTCTCGATTTTTTTCGCTGTCGTGGCGCTAAACAAGCGAAGAAGTGTAATGAAGGAAAAAAATTCTTCAAGAAAGCATTGAATACCAGAGAAAAATCTTCATATTTTCAAGAATAATCCTTAAAAGGCGTTTAGATTTGTGCCATGCCTATTTCATGTCATCATTTGAAAGGGTTCCAAACTCAGGCTCCCAAACTTCGTGAATGATCTCAGCCACGCTCAGATATTTGCTTGAACTCATGAGGTCGGATGTATTAGATTGTAACATAAATCTTGGAAGATTAACTATCTACAACCTTAATCCATCTAATAGGCAAGTCGCTGATTCCCTTATTCCAGAACCCAGGAGTTTGTGCATCGATGAAGTCCTGGGATCAAGGTCCGGTTTTGACTGAGTTGGCTGATGTTCTCCTCGAGGAAGGCGGAAGGCTCTGTGTGCGTCAGCGTCGTATAGTACCAACTCTCATCTGCAGTCACCACATCCTCCAGAAAGTCCTTCCTGTTGGAGCGGAGGAGAAGAGACTGGCATACAGACAGTCGGGTCATCCTTTGACCGTCGGTGAGAGCATGAGGTATTCATTTTGCGAGTACTTTCCGATATATAAGATTCGAAAGACGACGATCGATAGCCATATGGGTGCACCCGATCTTCGTCGCCAGCTCCCATACACTCGCTTCTGGATTCTCTTTGATGACTTCAAGAATCTGCAGTTTGTCTTCGAAGTCGGTATCTCCTTCCTCAAAGCGAGCAAACCAGCGATGAACGGTGGAGTAGTTGACAGACTCCTCGCCAAAGACAGCGTTGATATTGGTGACTGTAGTCACCGCCGAGGTGCCGCGGCGCCTCTCGTGGAACGCAAGGAGTCGACGTTGGGGTGAATAAAGAGAACGCATAATCCGACGGTGAAGTGAGAGCGCGCGTCTATAAAGTTTTAGCTGAGAAACTTCCAGATACTTCTCTCACTATCATAAGTTAGTTGATCTATATCGCCTAGGAATGGAGAGTTCTAGAATTGTAAACAAAATCTTCCAAGACTTACGTTACAACCTATAGTTCTAAGCAACTCACGAAACCTTCAGAAATCCTTGCATAGAGTAATTATCATAGATCGTGTTGCACTAATTTATTCCGTTTCCGGGCCCAAAAACTCGGAAATGGAAGCGGAACGGAACAGCCCAAAAAACACCGAAAATACGGAAACGGAACTGGTCCGCACAGCCCTCGTGTTAATTGTGCGTATATACCGATCGAGCATCTCAGATAGTGCCTGTAGTGCTTGTACATTCTGAGCGTTGGTGTAGAGCGACGCGACATCGAAGGACTCGATTATGCAACCCTAGGTGGAGTGATGCAGTTGCTCCAAGAAGTGAATGGTATTGGTCAGGTGATAAGAAGCCTTGGATAGTAATTGCTTGAGGATGCTGTTCAGGAACAAAGAGATTCGATCTCTTGGTCCGCCCACGCAAGATAGGATTGGGTGTATTTTCAATGCGTCTGGTTGCAGTGAAGTCTTGTCTCTTTGAGATATTTTATGAGTTTTGACGAGACTGTAAAACGTTGGGCACCGTGGTTTATCCAATCTAAGTCGACTAATAAGGCTCTCGTCCACACCTGCTGTTCTCCCGACTGTTGCCCAAATATGATTGAGACGTCTGTACTGCGACACAAACCCTCCCTCTGTCATTAGTTGATATTGTCGTTGATTTTCGTTTGATATTGCCATTAGGTATGTTGACAAGGACAATGATGATGTCCTTGCCAACATACCTAATGACAATATGAAACGTCAGTTAGTGAGAAATAGATTATACGACGTGTAGTGTGTTTCAGAAAACTGTGTTGTGTGCCAAAATGGTAGTGTTGGAGACTGATCGGATGCAGGAATAATCTACCAGATCGAATGGCTAGCATGTCACGCTACCTATATCGATAAGACAGGAAGAATGCATGCTACACATGTGAAAGAACATCTAGCCGGTAAAAGGCGCAGCGTCATTACCACATCTTTAGGAAAACACAGAACAGAAGATCACAACGGTGCCGAATTTGAAGTGAAGTGCGACATTTCGGCAGCCGAGACGGACATTTCAGCACGAAAGGCTCTGGAAGCTTTCTAGATATACACGAAGAACCCCACAATGAACAGCCGTTTCGAGAGCCCATCAATGACTAATGACCTCTTGCCGTTCGTACCACATTGCCAGCTCTAAGTACGACCTGTTAGCGGTGCTTGTGTATGTGCCACTATCTACCAGGTTGTCCAATAATTCTTGTCCGAAAATTTTCAAAATTCTATAATTTTCCTTAGAAGTGTTATAATATCAGGCAAGTGTAAGAACCTTCTAGAAGATTCTCCAAAGTTCTACGCTAGGGGTATATAAGGCGCATTCGCCGCGTCTAGCTACTAGTACAAGCTTAAATGGACCAAGGTCGAATTCGTACGTTCGTGTACTACGAGTGGCTGCTGAGCAACGACACGGGCACCGCGGTCGCCAACATCTGCAGAGCGTGCAAGAAGGATGCAGTGTCCCAACGCACAGTCAGCCGCTGGTTCAATCGTTTCGAGAGCGGCGACACGAGCCTCGAGGACAGGGAGCACAGCGGGAGGCCTTCTACGGTGAATGATGACGAAGTCCGTCGCTGTATCAAGGAGAAGCCGGAAGCTACCACCCGTAAACTTGCGACGACGCTCGGCTGCAGCAAGTCCACTATCCACAATAGACTCAACTTACTCGGCTACCACAAAGTTCTGGACCGTTGGATCCCCCACCGTCTGACGGACGCCAACAAGCAGAGCCGCGTGGTCGTCTGCCAGTCCCTCCTAATTCGTCCGCATCGCAAGGAGTTTCTCGAAGACCTGGTCACTGGGGATGAGAGCTGGGTCCTTTACCACAACGTCGCCCGCCATGCCGTCTGGATCCCGCGCGGAGAAGAGCCGCCGACGACGCCGAAAGCGGACCTGCACCCGCAGAAGATCATGCTCTGCTGCTGGTGGGACACCAAGGGCATGCTGTACTTCGAGCTGCTCCCGCAAGGCAGGACGGCCACCGCCTCCATATACACCGATCAACTCGAGAAACTAGCCGCCGCCACCCGAGAAAAGCGTCCCCGACGGGCCTCGGTCCACCTGCCGCACGACAAGGCGCGCCCCCACGTGGCGAAGGAGACCCAGCAGAAGTTGGCGACGCTCGGATGGGAGACGGTTGCCCATCCGCCGTATTTCCCGGACCTCGTCCCCTCCGACGACTACTTGTTCCGCCCGCTGAAGCACCATTTGGCCGGAAGAAAATTCATCAACTACGACAACCTCTAATCCGACATCGCGGACTTCTTCGAGTCGCAGCCCCCGAAGTTCTGGGCGAAGGGCATCGGCGACCTGCCCAATCGGTGGGCCACTGTTGTGGATAACTGTGGTGATTATATTGTTGATTAGACTTGTTTTTCAATAAAGTTCAAATAAATTAAAAATGGTGAAACTTTCGGACAAGAATTATTGGACAACCTGGTACTAGCACATGGCACAACGCACAGTACCATCCACTCGTTACTGGTCTTTCGTTCGAAGCAGGCGTAACGCTGCTCTATTGGTGGATAGATGTGTGAGTTGTTGAATCTGTTTGACTGGGCTTTCGCGTTCCTATCTTGATGGGCTATCGGAAACATCAGAGCTGTGGAAGTGTTTGGTGGTCTAGACAGCACATTCTAACCTTGCGTTGCTTTCTAGGCCTCTAAAGACGACTATCTCCGTCGAAACGCTCAGGCCAATACAATAAATCTATCCACCTGCTAACCTCGAGGGCAGAAATATAAATAAACAACAACAACAATAATTCTATCAAAAAGGGGTCTTCCTAGCGAAAGAGTTTTGGTTGGCGTCAGAAACGTTCCAACAAAAAGGGAACAATAGGCAAGTAGGATGAGGAGGGTTTACAAAAAGTGAACAATATTTTCTGAGACTGATTTTCTTGTCCGATACTTCTTAACAGCGAAAACAAACCGTTGTGGTGATCTACGAGGAAGAGTTTAGTGTCTTTCGGAAAAAGAGCTTCTATTCGTTCCAACAGATTTTACGGGAATACTCTTGCATACTGCTAAATTCGCTTCTCCTTACAGCTAGACCTAACCGCCTGTCTAAGTCTTTGCGATATCATCTTCTATTCTGATGGTAAGTGCTAGATTTACATGCACATACGTCTTAGGGGTTCTCGCGTAGTCGGGACCATTTTCAAACCACAAAGTGCTACCGTGTAGATCACCGCAACGGCTTGTTTTCGCTGTTAAGAAGTTTCAGACAAGAAAATCAGTCTCAGAAAATATTGCTCAATTTTTGTAGACCCTCCTCATCCTACTTGCCTATTGTTCCCTTTTTGTTGGAACGTTTCTGACGCCAACCAAACCTCTTTCGCTAGGAAAACCCCTTTTTGATAGAATTGTTCACTTTTTCTTGATATTACGAAGTAATATCTCTAAAAAAACTTCAATATTTTCCCAATAGGACGGATTGATATGATAATCAGTAAGTCATCGACTTGTTCCGCACGCTACACGACTCACTTTACGACGTCCGGATGACGTCATAAGATGCCGAGTGTACTTGAAACGACATCTTGATGACGTCATCAGATGCCCTATGCACTTGGCAAACCTGGGCACGACGTCCTGATAACGTTATCGGAAGCCCTACGTACTTTACACGACATCCTGATGACGTCATCACAAGCCCCATGCACTCTGATGACGTCATCAGAAAGTAACAAACTTGTTAGTCACTTCCCCTGTCCTTTCCCTACAAAAAAGTACAGCCTACAACGTGTTTTAGCGATTTGATGTACCAACTGATAATATCACTTGATATGATAAGCAGTAATAAGTGAATTAGTTAATGTTAAACAGTGAGTAATAAACTTGTTAGTCACTTTCCTTGTCCCTTTCCATCGAAAAGTACAGCCTACAACGTGTTTTAGCGATTTGATCTGCCAACTGATAATATCACATGATATGATAAGCAGTAAGAAGTACAGTAGTTAATGTTTAACAGTAAGTAATAAACTTGTTAGTCACTTTCCTTGTCCCTTCCCATCGAAAAGTACAGCCTACAACGTGTTTTAGCGATTTGATGTGCCAACTGATAATATCACTTGATATGATAAGCAGTAATAAGTGAAGTAGTTAATGTTAAACAGTAAGTACTCATTGTCTACCCACTCACCAGCCTGTTTATCTATCCACATACCAACTTACCTGACTGTTTAACTGATCGCCTGCGACCATAGGAAGTGACCACTACTATGGGTGCGTAACGCACGAGGAGCGAAGCACGAAGCGCAAAGCACGAAGCGCGAAGCAGTAACACGCGCACAACAAGAATTTTCGATAAGGATTCGCCGATCTAACTTTGTTAGTTTTGAACCGATTTGGCTCAAATTTTGTCAGCATGTGCCTCCTGGACCCTCTCACCTAAATCCCGATGGAAATCTCTGGAGAATTCCTTTAACAGGTCTTATTAACTACTTTACAGAATTCTAAGTGATCACAAGTCCCGGGCAAAACCAAACCTCTCCAGCCGCTTCGCGGCTGGAGCGATAATGTTAATAATAATAATAATAATAATAATAATAATAATAATAATAATAATTTTAATAATAATAATAATAATAATAATAATAATAATAATAATCATAATAATAATAATAATAATAATAATAATAATAATAATAATAATAATAATAATAATAATAATAATAATAATAATAATAATAATAATAATAATAATAATAATAGTAATAAAATATAATTTATTATAAAATGGGGAGGAGAAAAGGAATGAAACTAGAGGAATTGGAAGGGGCAAAGCTAGAATACCTTCAATGTACACAATGTAGAAAATTTTATGTAAATAAAGAAATAGAGCGCAGTTTATTTTAGGGATATGATAAGGTTCATTCAAATGAACCTAGATGACCAAAATCATAATAAACATGAGAACTAAGAGCATTGGAAGAAAGAGGAGAATCTGGCTAACATCTTGGTATCACTTGGTTTTATAGTTAATATGATTTATAGACCTTAAATCTCGTCTGGGTTTTGTCTGGGTTTTGAACCGGTTTTCAGGGAAACCGGAACGAGATTTAAGGTCCTAAAATCACTTAAGAAATCGGACCTATTGATGCTCGAGTGCTTGCCATATCCTCCTAACTCTATATTGCATATATTAAAAGTATGCTACCGCTGCCTTCTTCCCCTCCCTACAGTTTCAATAGTTTTCTCCGCCTCGTTCTGTAAAAAAATACATTTCAAATTAATATTGTGCGCACGTCCACTCCAGTGTGTGCTGTGTAGAAGCGGAGAAGCTCCATGTCGCAAGACAAGTCAAGCTGTAAGGGATGGTGGCATTTCAGGTGGATAAAACTCGAGGTTTTTTCCAGTCCCTACGCATCACGTGAATCCTATCTTGCTTCCACTTCACAACAGAGTATTAATTTTTTTAACAGAGCAATCAAACACAGAGTAACTAATCCTTCATAGGTTCATGAAAATATTGGACAGAAAACATTATTCATCGCAATAGTAGTAGTTCTATTTTGGTGTGTAATTGTTTAATTGTTTTGAGAAAAAAATTGTTTTATCTATAGTCATACCTTATCGTCTTACTTAAAATTTCTCTACATGGGATTCCACTGAAGTTTTGAAAACACACTACCTTTTTTTGAAATTTTCTCTATTTGATAATTTTTGGACACTTGGTCAAGCAAGTCAGGAGGTCAAAATCACGGCTGCTGTGCCCGACTTCTAAAAAAACAGTCGATTTCCCAAGGGGGGTTTGCCTTAAAAGGTACCGAGCTAAGTGGGGGTGCTTATTCATAATCGCCGTTCCGGGATGTGTGCCCAGCAGGGTGTGCGGAATTTTTTTAGAAAATTTCCAGAAAACAGAAAATCGAGTTCGTCAGAAAACGGGAACCAGAAAACAGAGAACAGAAACGGAAAATTTTTCAGAAAAAAATATTGATAGCGTTCCAACTGATTTTTTTTTCAAATTAAAAGAGAGTGCAATATCGAACACCTTTACTGTACCTGTAATACAATATCTACGAAAACGTCAATGACGGCTAGATGATCATTAAAGACACTCACTCTGAGAGTTTTAGTCGAGAACTATCCCACCACGGGGGTTCCTGATGTGCTTTTTCTTGCATACTTCTTGGCTGAGATTGTGTTTTTTTACGAACTAGCCTATAAGTAGCCGAGCAATAATCGAGAAATAACCAAAACGTGACAGGCACACCGACACGCGACGCGGCCTTCACCTGCTCACCGAGCAGCCACCAGGGCCTACAGCGGTTGGGTGGGCCTCCTGGTACTAGGCAGGGTCCAAGTTACCGCAACCTTGGGTAGTTGAACAAACGGCGGTGTTGACATCTAAATCATGCCTCAGGAATGCGTTGCGTACATATTATATGTACTTGTTATCCGAAGTTAATTCTTCGGATAATGGATTGATTCAGATAATGCCGATTTTGAAAATCCCGGATATTGGTTCGATTCAGATAATGAGTGTTCTCAAATTCTCGGATAATGGATCGATTTAGATAAGGCCATGTTTCCAATGATTCGGATACGGATATACGGTCGGATAATTTCGGATAACTACGGATATTTTCGGAACAAAGTTGAGGCGAAACGGTGAAAAATAAAGCAGGTATTCAAGGCAAGCTTTTGGAAACATTCGTAATTGAGCAAACAGTAGTACTTCATTGCATTTGCAGCATGTTATGTAGCATACAAACTTCAAAACTTCATATATGCATATTAATAAGAATATGAGAACAAGTCTACAATTACTCTATCGTCGTTGGGAGGCACAGTCTTATCCATACACAGGTTTGATCCAGGACAACTAGCAAGTAAAAAGTATGCAAAGCAATTATACAAAAAACTTCTACACTGGATAACTAGCCACTTGGTCATCTCACTTGACCACGCCCATTTTTTGGCGCCGCAACGACCCTTCCGATTTCGGAAGGAGGAGGAAAACCCTGGGTAGATGTACTAAATAGAAGGCTGTGCGGAGAAATGAGCGTAGCCTTGTTCAATTTTATCTGATTTTATCCAAAGTTTTACCCGAATTTTATCCGATTTTATCCGAAATTTATCCGATGTTTATCCGATTTCATCCGAATTTTCGACCCTTCGGATAATGGTTCGATTCAGATAATGCCTTTTCTAATATTTTCGGTTACTGGATTATCCGGTCGGATATCCGAAAAGGAGTGATTCTAAGTATAGTACATATAAACCCTTTGGAGAGTATTATTTGGCGGCCATCGAGCGGCGAACTTTATTTGGCGGCTATTTCTCACCCATTTCGCGGCAATCAGCTACTTTTCAACCATATCTCGGCTATCACGCACAAATCAAGTATTCCCTGGCTATTTATTGACTACTGATCGGGTGAAACTCTCAGAGCAGAGCCAGTACGTCAGCTCAATAGGGGGTTGCATCCCAGGTCCGAAACAGGATTCAACCCCTCGTAGTCAGCAGCAGCCGCTCACAGCCAATATCGAAGGGTTCATTTCCTGCATGTGTTGGGATCATGCATATACTGCTATTAGTAGCAGCTGCTGCTGACTGCGAAGGGTTGAATTCGACGTCTGGCCGGCTATGCAACCCCTGATGTGCCGAAGTACTACTGTACGAGTACGTGAGCAGGCTTCGCGATAAAATCGATTGTTGAGTTCAATTTGTTAGAATGCCGCCTGGCCATCACAAAAACGAGAAAATATAAAAGTGGCAGGAATACGCACAAAAACAAGTTAAAGCGGCTAATTGGTACGTGTGCTCCTGCCCACCATCTAGCAAAAAACTAATGATAGCTGGTTTTTCCGTTGAACATCATGTTCATGCTTTTGCGGAAGCGGCAAGTGCCGCGGAAAATCAGTACAAAAATGAGAAATCAGATGTCTGGTACCGTTATCAAACATCAGATTTCTCATTATCTACGGATAACCCGCGACATTTGCCGGTTCGCAAAAGTATGAATAGGGTGTAAGAGCAAGGCGAAAAGCGGCAAAACAAGCGCTCGTAGAAATAGTCAATTGTGGGCAAGATGAAAACCAGCAATGTCTTGTTCCTGAGCGTCCCCCCCCCCGACTTTTCACCTATATTGATTTTTGTGATGACCAGATCTACCTTCTCATGAGTATACCACAACAACCAATTTTATGGCGAACCCAGCCTTTAGCAGCAATCACAAAATTGAACACAAATAAGAGCAAAGCCTCGCTAACTACTATACTAAATAAGCTGCACTGTTCCACAGAGCTGATTTTTGTTGATTTTTTTTCTGCTTTTTTTCTGATTTTCGCTAATATTCAGAAAACAGAAACAGAATGGGCAAAACGTCAAGAAAACACAAAACAGAAAGCAGAAAACAGAAATTCCCGCACACCCCTGGTTCCCAGCCCTGTCTTTGCACCTGATTGAATGGGCGAGGTTTTAGAAAAGCAAGATTTTTGCACAGGAATCACCATTCCATTGTATAGTGCTTGTGAGTCGTATTCGTAGGAAAAGATAATTTTTGCGAGAGTGAGCAACGTTTTAACTAAAATGTCGCAACATAAAAGTGGAATGAAGAGTATAGGCTACAACAATGTTAGTAGGACCCGGTGAGATTGCGAACTCGTCCTAACATACGGTAGTTTGTTAGTGGTATCACTCATTTTTCCGGAACAGCTTTGATGGATCTGTGAGTCTGTGTGTTCACCGATACGACTACAACTGTGGAAGCAATGACAACAGGTGAAAATGTGAGAGTGGAAGCCGAAACTCACCGACCAATTTTAGTTATTTCGAAAAAAGGAGTGATAACGTTATCAGGCTAAAGAATGTTAAGAAGAATCCGCAAATTCACCAGGTCCTACTTCCATTGCTGTAGACTATACCTAATCGGTGCTGGATAAGGGCCCCAGGTTTAAACGGAATCATCTCGAGTATTTCTCGGTTACGGCTTCTGTGAAAGTCGCATTCCTATTCAAACACCTTCATGTTAAATATTTGTATCTTTTTGTAATCTGTCGCATGTTTTCATTCCACCGACGCCACTCATATTTGATATCAAAGTGCAGGCGGTCACCTGAACTTGGCGAGCCGAGACGGGTTTACACAGAGACACCTCGTGTGCCACTCTCATTACACGCGGCCTTCATCGAACGCCTTAGTGTTCCGAACACAACTGATCTCTTCCTCCCCTGCCAGAATTTGTCATAACCAAGTTCAAGTATTTGTGGAAGTCGATCTATGAAATCTCCGAAACATCTGCCATGACGGAATGGAAGAGCAATAAGTTTTGATGGGTCAATGAGATATAGTCCTCAAATGTAGAAACAGCTGTTCTGAAGAAGCTGCTTTATTGACAGTGTAAAAAAACGGTCCAGACTAGGCCCTGAGCTGCTGCATTTGAGGCTTAGCTGCAGGACTTGCTGGTCTGTCCTGTTTTTCAAACTTTGGCGATTCATGAGAACAGGGTTCTCTCTTGTCGAACGTCTCGAAAAGAAAAAATGTACTGAGAGGCTGCTACTACGAGAATGATTACACTTGATACTTATCAACTTCCTTTATTTCGACTCTGTTTGTAGTGTGTAAGTCACCACATCCGAATAGGATGACTTGAATTAATCCAGTAGTACCAGCCCTCACTGAAAGCACTGGTTCCGAAAGCATCGTGCTTTTATGCGTTCAAATCCAAGGGATTCCGAGTTCACCAGACAACGTCTACAGAAACTCCTGGATCATCGTAGTAGGATGGGTACTAACTACTTGCTCCCATACATCGGAAGGTTTTAGAGGTAGTCAATTTCATTTGTAAAATCTTAACTCCTGAAGCCTACTTGCAAAGAATAAAACCTGGTACAGGGGTTCACTCATGCATAACACCCAACTCTGGGCATGAAAGGAGAAAAATTGAATGTGGCGGCCGAATTAACAATAATAAAGCTGTTCTGATTCACATAAAGAGTCCTTCCGCCCATACTACATAGCCCAGAGAATGGACGAGACGATATCATTTGCGGCGAGCCGCGCGGCGTTCGTTACATCACCTGTCAGCGAAGTTTGCGGGATAGGGGCCAGGGGTGTGCGGCAATTGCCGTTTGCCGATTGCCGTTTGCCGGCCATTTTTGGGGTTTGCCGTTGCAGTTGCCGTTTGCCGAAATTTACGTTTAAAACGGCAGATTTTCGGCAAAAATGCGTCAAAACTACAAGATTTGCCCTCACCATCGTTTCTGTATTGGTCAGCGATTCGAAGCTGCTACAAATAATTATTTTGAATAGTTTCAGCTACTTATTCTAGCTCATGTAATGTGTGACTGTACCCATTAAATCGGTAAATAACAGAAGAATTTGACTAGGTCTCCTGACTTTTCTCTTAAGAAGAGCTAAGTTCGACTCGGTCATGGCCTTTAAAATCCCAACCGGTAAAACGCCCGTATTGTCAAGCAAATTTTTTAGTCTCACATCCTCCAGAACTAGAAGAGAATGCCTGATGCTCCGTACTATGACAAACAAACCCCAAATTAGAGCCAATTTTTTCTCCAACAGATCGAATCCTGCCTTCAATATGTACTATTATTAAAACAAGCAACTCTCTTTCAATTTCTTTAGTTCTCGCCCTCGTCACAACGAATGAAAACAAATTGATGGCAAAATCCTGACGGCGTAATCAGAGAAGCTCGTTTAAGTTCTAAATTGTTTGGGAGCCTCCAAATGTCTTTTCTCAACCATCAAATTCTTAGACCCTTAGAAATGCCAAAATTGCAAAGAAAACCTCTTTTCCGAGAGCATACCGATTCCTGCAAGCTCCGCGATTTCAAAACCAAGTGGTATCGAAATTGTAGCGTAAAAGCAGTCTTTTCAGACATATGAACCCGTTGAGAACTCGTGTAGATCAGCCTGCTTGTCGTCGTTTGATGGGCTGATGGTAATACGTAATTGTGGCAGGAAAATGATCAATTCTGCAAATGCTTTGTCCAGCTTTTTTATAATTGAAAAATGTTCACAGCGGTCATTAAAGGCGGTGTTCAATCATATTTTCGATTTCGAGATCATTAGCTGAAACGAAGGGTTGACACAATGGCAGAGCTAAGTTTGTTAAGAAATGGTGTAAAGAAGAAAAAATGAAAAATCCTAAAAGGCAACTTTTGGAACCGCGGTTAATGTGCTTATCTGGGTCAAATTCCGGTCCGCAATTACGTCTCGACACGCTTTGCGGCCGCGCGCTTTCGAGTCGGAAGAGTTCCCAGCGCCGCAGCTGCCGATCTGTTGACTCTAGATGGGTTTTACAAACTGAAAACTAAACAAAATGGAAGAAAACTGTATAAAAAAAGTCATATCGAGTCGGCTTTGGAGCTGGAAACTCGATTGACTCGAGCGCGTGCGGCCGCAAAGCGTGTCGAGACGCAATTGCGGACCGGAATTTGACCCAGATAAGCACAGTAGCTTTTCACCAGAAACCGAAAGATCCAAGGTTCATTGCAACAACAATGTCGAAAACCGTCTGAAAACGAGCACCCACTAGCAATATACGGCCCGAAAGTTGAACATGGTGTGCCCCCCCCCCACCTACTTTCTCGGTAGCGACAGGGGAAGTGGGTGGGGCGAGCACACCACATTCAAGTTTGGGACCGTGTAGAGCAATTTATTGCTCGCTTTTAGCCGACATTGTTGTTGTAATGGGCCTCGTGCCGGCTTGTAGGCCGAATACACAGAAAGGCAAGCGCCCAGGAGCAGTCCGGCTGACTAAACGCACTGTACGCGGCGCTCCAGACGTGAGCGTAGCGGTTTTCCGTCGCGCGCGTCGTACCCGTCAAACTCTCACTGGATGCCTCTCTTTCTGTGTTCGACCAACGTGCCCGTCGGAGCTCTTGATTTCCGGTGGAAATTCAAAAGCTGCTTTTATCGTGAGCACCCAGCTAGACTAGTCTCACTCCACTCCTGTAGCCTCACGAGTGAAACCATTCAATCGCAGTTTGAAGTAAGCGAAATAAAAATCTCGAGTTTGCTACCCGCCCCGGATCGACTAGGCTGGGTCGCGCTGACCGCAAGCCCCTTTCAGAGTATGTCAATCTTTTGCGGGTCCATCACACCTTGCACTGCTCGAAAAGACGCCCAAATTTGTATCTCTAGCACTGGTTTTTACGGAAACTTTGATTAGGGGTGAGGGAATCAACAGAATTATCTCCGGCGAGGGATTGGCTGAAGCCTTTTCGAACTTGTGAGGGACTCCTGCACAGATCACATACAGAACAGGGCCACTGGCGTTTTCTGATCGCCTGAGGCTTTTAAGTAGTTTCGATATATGAGATTTTACCTTCCTGTAAAGGCTAGTGTAACGCCAGGCACTTAGTAACTGGCAGATATTGCATGGAATACCACATCACTAAACAAATGTTGGTGTATTATATCACAAAACAGGTTTTGCCGTTTGCCGTTTGCCGGTCATTTTTGGGGTTTGCCGTTGCCGTTGCCGTTTGCCGAAATTTCAAATTCCTTTGCCGCACACCCCTGATAGGGGCTCTCTACACGCAGAGGGAGGAGGTGTCCCATTATCGCAGTTTGACACGTTATGCTACGCAATGTAAGCGTAGTGGTTCCGAGGGGAATTAGAGTCGCAAAAAGCTAGTCAACTCCTCCTTCCGTGTGTCGAGAGCCCCTATAACGTTGTTTCCACCACGAATGACAACCTACCTCGGCGGTCTTGTCCATTCACTAGATTAAATTTTCCAAGGCGTGCATACAATGTATAGGAAGAAGAATCGGAACTCTCCACTGCAGAGGTTGAGTACAGTCCACCGCCTCGGAAAGTGGCGGTGATGCGGTTGCGGACAATACACTATGTTTACGGTGAATTTCTTAGTGCTTGGCCAGAATCAGCTGTTTTCGCAGATTTGTTGTTGCTTTCCTAGCTGGTTATTCAAGAAGACGAAATGAGAGGCTTTTAGGAGCAGTTAGAATGGTACAGGAAAAATGGCTGCGTCTGTGTTGCTGCTGATGCGCCGCACACGTTCAAATCAGACAGCCGACTTGCTCCTAGGCGCCTTCCTGTCTGTAAACTCAAACACCAATCCACGTTCCTTGCTCTTCAGGATTTTTTGTTTACTCTGCATTTTGGTTTTTTATTGCTAAGAAAACTAGGTAGGGTTTGTGCATGAGCGGTGGTTATTTTTTGCGCGCTTTGAAAGCATTCTCATCTTAGAGCTTCAGTTGAATGTTTTTAGGGGAATTAGAGCAACAGCCACTTTTTTTTTGCTCAAATCAAGAGCACGGAGGAATTTTCGATGTGAATCATCCTAATCAACAAGGAAAACAACAGTTCATGAGTAAATAATTCCTGGGCCCGTAAAAAACCCAAGTCAGCCGGGCGAAGACGGTTGGCGGCACCCGGCTGGCTGTAGCAAGCAATTACGATCGAGGGCTGTGCCTAGTCGTATTGTTGCCGGATGCATGCGACGAATTCAGTAGTGGACTGTTCCGCGAGGGGTTGATTTTCTCAGAGAACTCATCATATCCGCCCTTCGCCAGAGAGTATGGCCTGTCTCAGATCCAAAATGTACCAGAACTTCACCAGAAGTTTCCCAGTAATCTCTGGCAGACGTGCAATCAAAGTGTGCGAATGAGAATGGCGGCCCACGCGGCCGGCGTGCTTGGCAGGCGGCCGTCGCATGTGCCGCTCTCGGACGAGTGATGGATTTCAACGACGGCCATCCCCTCTCCCCACGTCTGCAGAGTTCATTGATCGGCGCAGTGCTTGCTGCCAGCCGGTGCCGGCCCCGTTCGTAGTCGATGGCGGTGGGGGACGTTTCGCATGGGGACAGGGGCTGTCTACACACCGAGGGAGGAGTTGTCCCGTTTTTGAAGTTTGAAACGTCACGCCACTTAACGCGAGCGAAGTGGTCCCGAGTGGAATCAGAGCCGCAAAAGGCGGGACAATCCTCCTTCGGTGTGTTGAGAGCTCCTGTCCCTTTCGCATGCTCGTCCGGAAACGGCGAACGCGACGGCCGCCTGCCAAGCACGCCAGCCGCATGGACCGCCATTCCCGTTCAGACACACTTTATCTTTATTTCATTAAAATCAACTTGAGAACTCGACCACAATCGCCCAATTCCTTTAACGAGAACACGCGCGCATGCTGGAACGATTGCGCAAACGCTGTGTATGCAGTGACACGCACGTGTAATCACATACATATTCGCAGACACGCGAGCATACTCACGCGCACTATTACGTACAATCAGCAGGGATAGCACTGTTACTTTCCATCCTTTATTGTGCATTGGCGCAAGCTCTGCTCACTTGAGATAGAATTGCGCCAACGCTCAAAAAGGACGCCAAGTATTAATGTAACCCTTGCTGGCTTTCAAACACATGCACGCGCACATGCTCTTACACATGCGTATGTTCATGCGCATACAATCACCCGCGTTCACACATTTCCTCTGTTCTCTGTGTTACCAAATCTTTCGCGTGCTTGTACAGAGCGAGGGCAGAGACCGCGAGAAAGTGCGGATAGAAATAGACGCAGCATACGCGAGCAGAAGCAAGCGATAAATAGAAATGAATTTGACTTTAAAATAGAGGACAGGAGCAACTTGCATGAAATTACGAGCACGTTTGCGCAAATACACCCGCTGGCACAAACGCGCGTGCACACACGCGTGTACAAGCACACACACTTAAAGTCGTTCACATATGCACACACGGTGTGACCAACGCGTGTGCGCACACACACACATTAACACACAAGAGTGTTCACATATCTACGAGCGCAAGCGTAGGCATAACCATATTTATAGTAGTGCCATAAATTCCAGCCGACAAAAAGAAGGTGCTAGCATCTTCCTCGACAGTTTCCGACAGTCGGCGACTCTGCAATAGGCGTCACTCTGGGCGCGATCACTTAACGACTATCGCAACCAACTTACGCGCGATCACCTCCACGACGTCTTGACGACGTCTTGAGCCCTACCTACTCTCCACGGAGTTCTGGTCTTCTGGAGTCTTAAGTACTTTTCACGGCGTTCTGACGACATCAACTGAAGTCCCATATGTTTTCCACGACGTCCTGATAGCGTCATCTCAAGCCCTGCTAATTTCCACGACGTCCTGCTGGCGTCATCTGGGGTCCTAACAACTTTCTACGCTGTTCTGACGACATCATCTGAAGCCCTATCTGTTTTAAACGACGTCCTGCTGACGTCATCTGGAATCCTAACAACTTTCCATGACGTTCTGACGACATCACCTGAAGCCCTATCTGTTTTCCACGACGTTCTGATAACGTCATCTGAAGCCCTGCTGATTTCCACGACGTTTTGACGACATCAGAGCCCTATCTGTTTTCCACGACGTCCTGAGAACATCATGTAAAGCCCTGCTGATTTCCACGGCGTCCTGCTGACGTCATCTGGAGCCCTAACAACTTTCTACGCGGTTCTGACGACATCATCTGAAGCCCTATCTGTTTCAAACGACGTCCTGCTGACGTCATCTGGAGTCCTAACAACTTTCTACGTTGTTCTGACGACATCATCTGGAGCCCTATCTGTTTTAAACGACGTCCTGCTGACGTCATCTGGAGTCCTAACAACTTTTCATGACGTTCTGACGACATCACCTGAAGCCCTATCTGTTTTCCACGACCTTCTGATAACGTCATCTGGAGTCCTAACAACTTTCCATGACGTTCTGACGACATCCCCTGAAGCCCTATCTGCTTTCCACGACGTTCTGATAACGTCATCTGAAGCCCTGCTGATTTCCACGACGTTTTGACGACATCAGAGCCCTATCTGTTTTCCACGACGTCCTGAGAACGTCATGTAGAGCCCTGCTGATTTCCACGGCGTCCTGCTGACGTCATCTGGAGCCCTAACAACTTTCTACGCTGTTCTGACGACATCATCTGAAGCCCTATCTGTTTTAAACGACGTCCTGCTGACGTCATCTAGAGTCCTAACAACTTTCTACGCTGTTCTGACGACATCATCCGAAGCCCTATCTGTTTTAAACGACGTCCTGCTGACGTCATCTGGAGTCCTAACAACTTTCCATGACGTTCTGACGACATTTCCTGAAGCCCTATCTGTTTTCCACGACGTTCTGATAACGTCATCTGAAGCCCTGCTGATTTACACGACGTCCTGACGACATCATCTGGAGCTCTATCTGCTTTCCACGACGTCCTGATAACGTCATCTGTAGCCCTATCTGTTTCAAACGACGTCCTGCTGACGTCATCTGGAGTCCTAACAACTTTCTACGCTGTTCTGACGACATCATCTGGAGCCCTATCTGTTTTAAACGACGTCCTGCTGACGTCATCTGGAGTCCTAACAACTTTTCATGACGTTCTGACGACATCACCTGAAGCCCTATCTGTTTTCCACGACGTTCTGATAACGTCATCTGGAGCCCTATCTGCTTTCCACGACGTCCTGATAACGTCATCTGTAGCCCTATCTGTTTCAAACAACGTCCTGCTGACGTCATCTGGAGTCCTAACAACTTTCTACGCTGTTCTGACGACATCATCTGGAGCCCTATCTGTTTTAAACGACGTCCTGCTGACGTCATCTGGAGTCCTAACAACTTTTCATGACGTTCTGACGACATCACCTGAAGCCCTATCTGTTTTCCACGACGTTCTGATAACGTCATCTAAACCCCGGCTGATTTACACGACGTCCTGACGACATCATCTGGAGCTCTATCTGTTTTCCACGACGTCCTGATAACGTCATCTGAAGCCCTGCTGATTTCCACGGCGTCCTGCTGACGTCATCTGGAGCCCTAATAACTTTCCACGACGTTCTCACGACATCATCTGGAGCCCTATCTGTTTCAAACGACGTCCTGCTGACGTCATCTGGAATCCTAACAACTTTTCATGACGTTCTGACGACATCACCTGAAGCCCTATCTGTTTTCCACGACCTTCTGATAACGTCATCTAAACCCCGGCTGATTTACACGACGTCCTGACGACATCATCTGGAGCTCTATCTGTTTTCCACGACGTCCTGATAACGTCATCTGAAGCCCTGCTGATTTCCACGGCGTCCTGCTGACGTCATCTGGAGCCCTAATAACTTTCCACGACGTTCTCACGACATCATCTGGAGCCCTATCTGTTTCAAACGACGTCCTGCTGACGTCATCTGGAATCCTAACAACTTTTCATGACGTTCTGACGACATCACCTGAGGCCCTATCTGTTTTCCACGACGTTCTGATAACGTCATCTGAAGCCCTGCTGATTTCCACGACATTTTGACGACATCATCTGGAGCCCTATCTGTTTTCCACGACGTCCTGATAACGTCATGTAAAGCCCTGCTGATTTCCACGGCGTCCTGCTGACGTCATCTGTAGCCCTAACAACTTTCTACGCTGTTCTGACGACATCATCCGAAGCCCTATCTGTTTTCCACGACGTTCTAATAACGTCATCTGAAGCCCTGCTGATTTCCACGACATTTTGACGACATCATCTGGAGCCCTATCTGTTTTCCACGACGTCCTGATAACGTCATGTAAAGCCCTGCTGATTTCCACGGCGTCCTGCTGACGTCATCTGTAGCCCTAACAACTTTCTACGCTGTTCTGACGACATCATCTGGAGCTCTATCTGTTTTCCACCACGTTCTGATAACGTCATCTGAAGCCCTGCTGATTTCCACGACATTTTGACGACATCATCTGGAGCCCTATCTGTTTTCCACGACGTCCTGATAACGTCATGTAAAGCCCTGCTGATTTCCACGACGTCCTGATAACGTCATCTGAAGCCCTGCTGATTTCCACGGCGTCCTGCTGACGTCATCTGGAGCCCTAATAACTTTCCACGACGTTCTCACGACATCATCTGGAGCCCTATCTGTTTCAAACGACGTCCTGCTGACGTCATCTGGAATCCTAACAACTTTTCATGACGTTCTGACGACATCACCTGAGGCCCTATCTGTTTTCCACGACGTTCTGATAACGTCATCTGAAGCCCTGCTGATTTCCACGACATTTTGACGACATCATCTGGAGCCCTATCTGTTTTTCACGACGTCCTGATAACGTCATCTGAAGCCCTATCTGATTTCCACGACGTCCTGCTGACGTCATCTGTAGCCCTAACAACTTTCTACGCTGTTCTGACGACATCATCCGAAGCCCTATCTGTTTTCCACGACGTTCTGATAACGTCATCTGAAGACGTCATGTAACGCCCTGCTGATTTCCACGGCGTCCTGCTGACGTCATCTGTAGCCCTAACAACTTTCTACGCTGTTCTGACGACATCATCTGGAGCTCTATCTGTTTTCCACGACGTCCTGATAACGTCATCTGAAGCCCTGCTGATTTCCACGGCGTCCTGCTGACGTCATCTGGAGCCCTAATAACTTTCCACGACGTTCTCACGACATCATCTGGAGCCCTATCTGTTTCAAACGACGTCCTGCTGACGTCATCTGGAATCCTAACAACTTTTCATGACGTTCTGACGACATCACCTGAGGCCCTATCTGTTTTCCACGACGTTCTGATAACGTCATCTGAAGCCCTGCTGATTTCCACGACATTTTGACGACATCATCTGGAGCCCTATCTGTTTTCCACGACGTCCTGATAACGTCATGTAAAGCCCTGCTGATTTCCACGGCGTCCTGCTGACGTCATCTGTAGCCCTAACAACTTTCTACGCTGTTCTGACGACATCATCCGAAGCCCTATCTGTTTTCCACGACGTCCTGATAACGTCATCTGTAGCCCTATCTGTTTCAAACGACGTCCTGCTGACGTCATCTGTAGCCCTAACAACTTTCTACGCTGTTCTGACGACATCATCCGAAGCCCTATCTGTTTTCCACGACGTTCTGATAACGTCATCTGAAGCCCTGCTGATTTCCACGACATTTTGACGACATCATCTGGAGCCCTATCTGTTTTCCACGACGTCCTGATAACGTCATGTAAAGCCCTGCTGATTTCCACGGCGTCCTGCTGACGTCATCTGGAGCCCTAACAACTTTCTACGCTGTTCTGACGACATCATCCGAAGCCCTATCTGTTTTCCACGACGTTCTGATAACGTCATCTGAAGCCCTGCTGATTTCCACGACGTTCTGACGACATCACCTGAGGCCCTATCTGTTTTCCACGACGTTCTGATAACGTCATCTGAAGCCCTGCTGATTTCCACGACGTTTTGACGACATCATCTGGAGCCCTATCTGTTTTCCACGACGTCCTGATAACGTCATGTAAAGCCCTGCTGATTTCCACGGCGTCCTGCTGACGTCATCTAGAGTCCTAACAACTTTCTACGCTGTTCTGACGACATCATCCGAAGCCCTATCTGTTTTTCACGACGTTCTGATAACGTCATCTGAAGCCCTGCAGATTTCCACGACGTTTTGACGACATCATCTGGAGCCCTATCTGTTTTCCACGACGTCCTGATGACGTCATCTGGAATCCTAACAACTTTTCATGACGTTCTGACGACATCACCTGAAGCCCTATCTGTTTTCCACGACGTTCTGATAACGTCATCTAAACCCCGGCTGATTTACACGACGTCCTGACGACATCATCTGGAGCTCTATCTGTTTTCCACGACGTTCTGATAACGTCATCTGAAGCCCTGCTGATTTCCACGGCGTCCTGCTGACGTCATCTGGAGCCCTAATAACTTTCCACGACGTTCTCACGACATCATCTGGAGCCCTATCTGTTTCAAACGACGTCCTGCTGACGTCATCTGGAATCCTAACAACTTTCCATGACGTTCTGACGACATCACCTGAAGCCCTATCTGTTTTCCACGACGTTCTGATAACGTCATCTGAAGCCCTGCTGATTTCCACGACGTTTTGACGACTTCATCTGGAGCCCTATCTGTTTTCCACGACGTCCTGATAACGTCATGCAAAGCCCTGCTGATTTCCACGGCGTCCTGCTGACGTCATCTGGAGCCCTAACAACTTTCTACGCTGTTCTGACGACATCATCTGAAGTCCTATCTAATTCAAACGACGTCCTGCTGACGTCATCTGGAGTCCTAACAACTTTCTACGCTGTTCTGACGACATCATCTGGAGCCCTATCTGTTTTAAACGACGTCCTGCTGACGTCATCTGGAGTCCTGACAACTTTCCATGACGTTCTGACGTCATCACCTGAAGCCCTATCTGTTTTCCACGACGTTCTGATAACGTTATCTGAAGCCCTGCTGATTTACACGACGTCCTGACGACATCATCTGGAGCCCTATCTGCTTTCCACGACGTCCTGATAACGTCATCCGAAGCCCTGCTGGTTTCCACGGCGTCCTGCTGACGTCATCTGGAGCCCTAACAACTTTCTACGCTGTTCTGACGACATCATCTGAAGTCCTATCTAATTCAAACGACGTCCTGCTGACGTCATCTGGAGTCCTAACAACTTTCTACGCTGTTCTGACGACTTCATCTGGAGCCCTATCTGTTTTCCACGACGTCCTGATAACGTCATGCAAAGCCCTGCTGATTTCCACGGCGTCCTGCTGACGTCATCTGGAGCCCTAACAACTTTCTACGCTGTTCTGACGACATCATCTGAAGTCCTATCTAATTCAAACGACGTCCTGCTGACGTCATCTGGAGTCCTAACAACTTTCTACGCTGTTCTGACGACATCATCTGGAGCCCTATCTGTTTTAAACGACGTCCTGCTGACGTCATCTGGAGTCCTGACAACTTTCCATGACGTTCTGACGTCATCACCTGAAGCCCTATCTGTTTTCCACGACGTTTGATAACGTCATCTAAAGCCCGGCTGATTTACACGACGTCCTGACGACATCATCTGGAGCCCTATCTGTTTTCCACGACGTCCTGATAACGTCATCCGAAGCCCTGCTGGTTTCCACGGCGTCCTGCTGACGTCATCTGGAGCCCTAACAACTTCCTACGTTGTTCTGACGACATCATCTGAAGCCCTATCTGTTTTAAACGACGTCCTGCTGACGTCATCTAGAGTCCTAACAACTTTCTACGCTATTCTGACGACATCATCCGAAGCCCTATCTGTTTTCCACGACGTTCTGATAACGTTATCTGAAGCCCTGCTGATTTACACGACGTCCTGACGACATCATCTGGAGCCCTATCTGCTTTCCACGACGTCCTGATAACGTCATCTGAAGCCCTGCTGATTTCCACGGCGTCCTGCTGACGTCATCTGGAGCCCTAATAACTTTCCACGACGTTCTCACGACATTCTCTGGAGCTCTATCTACTTTCCACGACGTCCTGATGACGTCGTCGAAAGTTTTGAATCCCGGGTGTCGAAGCTTTGCGTCTCTCGTATCGGTATTCTTGAGCAGTAGACCGAGATTATACAGCTTTATTCGGCTTACGTTTCGGCAATCACGCCTTCGTCAGAGCCGCAGAAGACCGCCTCAGTAGGATTAGCACAGCGAATAGTCCAACAAAACGGTTACCCTGCCAGAGGATCCAACAGTTTCCGACGGCGACCACCCAGAGCGATCAGCGATGACGAGGGGAGGTCAAAAATAGGGTTTACTGTGCCCTTCGTTACCGAAGAGCTAAGCGCAGCAATACGCTTCTGTATACGGAAAGCAGACCTCCAGGACTCAGTACGGCTAATCGAGATCCCTCCTCAAAACCTCAAAGGACAATTGATTCGAAACCGACTGTATGACCGCTTCTGCATGACGCCATCGTGTGTGGTCTGCCCAAACGGAAGGGAAGGGGATTGCGCTAGCACAGGGGTGGTTTACCTAATCACTTGCCAGATGTGCAAAGAGGAATATGTAGGAGAGACAGGCAGGGCTCTCTGCGTTAGGGTTAAAGAACACGTGGATGGCATGAAAAAGTGCAAGGTATCCACTCCTCTGGGAGAGCACCGGGTGCGCGTACGTTGAAACAGCTGTTTCGATATTGCAGTCACGATACTTGCGCGCGAATCAGAGATTTCCGCACGCAGAACCCTTGAGGCATTTTGGATAAACCCCAAAAGTCCAAAGATCAATAGAAAGGACGACTGTGTGGACATTACTCAAGAACTAGCCCCTTTTGTTGACCTTTGTGGGTTTTGATCTGCTAATGAGCTTGATCAGCCTTCTGAAGGCTAACGAGGTGGGTGGTCCGATATGGTCCCACTCATTCACCCGCCATCTAAGACCATCTGAGGGTGTCTGGCAGGCTTCAGTCTGCATACTAAGGGCTAGCTTTTCATTATGCCATACGATGTCGCTTTTCTCAGTTTTCTATTGAAATAGTCCTATCGTTCTGAAATAGTGCTTGGACGGCTAGTTTCCTTATGTATCTTTGGCTTCCACGCTCTGACGAAGGCGTGATTGCCGA
Organism: Aplectana chamaeleonis; assembly: GCA_029168955.1. Lineage (NCBI taxonomy): Eukaryota > Metazoa > Nematoda > Chromadorea > Rhabditida > Cosmocercidae > Aplectana > Aplectana chamaeleonis. The sequence goes on from JAPDOI010000173.1 coordinate 331,800, forward strand.
AACGTAAGCCGAATAAAGCTGTATAATCTCGGTATACTGCTCAAGAATACCGATACGATATACTATTTATTATGCCGAGATTCATGGAAAGTCGAACGTGGAGTATACTCTGCGTCTCTTCCCGAATTCCAGCTCGAGTCGTAAGTTGCAATTTTGTAACTTACGACTTGGGCTGAAAATACTCTCCAATAGCAGTGCTATTTCGTAGCACGCTAGAATCCGGATGATTATACGAGTTCATCTGATTTCAAGGGGGGGGGGTAAGCGCTATGCCCGAAATGGGCGGGGCGGGGCTGAGTCGGCTGTCACCAACTGCCCAGGTGGCCGGTCGTAAACGGAGGCGCGAGAAACGCAATTATAGCGTTGCACTCACTACGACATCGTCGACCAACTAATGAGCCATCCAAGCCAATCGATTTAATTTTATCATGGGATACTGTGTATAGAAACATCTGATTACCAATCTTTTATTATCACTATCATCATTAAATATTATGCACATTTTTAATAATAGATGTCCCTCCAAATATCTATATACATAGAGTGGGGTCCATCAAGAGTGTCTCATTCACTTATCAATGAGAAGCGGTCGATTGGAGATCAATGAACATGAAACTCGTTGCAGCACAACTGTCCTCGCTCAAACGGTATCGAGCGTGATGGAATGGGATTCATGCACATTGATCCCCAGCCGACCGCTTCTTATTGATAAGTAAATGAGACACTCTCGGTGGACTCCACTATATAATGTGGTTTTATTACAAATACTACAACTTCCAAAGAAGAACTACGCAAATTATCCCGTGACATGCAAATATCGTCACACAGAAACGCTAGAATTTAGTAAGAGAACAAAAAAGCCCAATAACAAGAAAACAAAATGAAGAACAAAGTATATACGACTATATAATGACACAATTTGAAGACCTCTCGCTTTTGCCCTCCATTGCAGATCGCCTTTTTTTGTTATATTGATTAAATTTTTTTCGAGAAATAAATAGAATAACGATTTTTAAAGTTATTTCGGTCATTCTAAGAATATACTGGAACTTTGCGTCGGTTTCCAAATATTTTAATGTCGTGACACGAAGTCGGCCGACTTTTCGAGAAATCTAAGGGGCTGAGCAGAGTGCTATCGGGGCGTGGCGCGACTTAATTGTGGACTGCCGTATCCATAGATCGCGGCGATCTATCAATACGGCAGCCCATCATCACGTCGCACCGCGCCCTGATGGCACTCTGCTCAGCCCCTAGTACTTTTGTTTCTGAGTAGACCGAATTGCCGGAATATGAATATTGACTAATTCGAGGTACAATACCGTTGCCTTAGTTGCCCACTTTGGGGTTTTAGCCCCTTTTTTCCCTTGGATAGCAGCGGTATTGTACCAAAAGATTCGAAAATTTAAAAAAAAACCGGTTAAATTATTAATGACTCGATGTGAAAAAAGAATATTATTCAAACCCTTGAATGAATCGGCTAAAAGCCTGAGAGAATTGTTTTCCAAATCGCCACGGGAAGTTTAAAGCAGTCCCTAGTATGTGAATCGAATATTCTAAAAGAGAAACCAAGTGTGAAACTCCCGAACAAATAGAATATTCAAGTCCCTAATATTCGAAGTATTCCTGTATTCTTGCTCAACCATTAAATCGATTCGGTTCTAAGTCTACTGTACCCGAGCTCCTTTACCGTTGATATTGTCCTATCTCAGCACACTTTAACTTCTACGCTTTTTTCTCCTCGTCAATTGGCTTAGATGGCTCATTAGTTGGTCGACGATGTCGTAGTGAGTGCAACGCTATAATTGCGTTTCTCGCGCCTTCTTTTACGACCGCCCACCTGGACAGTTGGTGACAGCCACTCCGCCCCGCCCCGCCCATTTCGGGCATAACGCAGCATACCCGATTTTAGGACCTGGTCAGGTATTGCGCCGGTGCACTCGCGTGCTATCCTACAACGTGCGTGTCTGCATGCTGACAGCCGGCTGTCAGGTCAACAGTTGATTGAATCAGCCGGATGGGGGTTTATTACGGGCCCTGATTCAGTGATTGAATGACGAATCTTGGCACAGCGACAAAAAGTCTACCCTACGCTTATTCTCAGTGTATTGTCCTCAACCGCGCCACCGTCTTCCGGTACTGTGGGCTTGAACAACACTCCACAACAAGTATTTTATCGTTGGTATAGAAAAGGATATATTTCTGATTGAATGCAATATACGTCTACATGTACTTGCCTGCAAATCACGTAATTCGCACTTCAGCACTGTGTTTTCATCACGATAATCTTGTATACTATTTTCGGCTTCATTCAGTCTCTCCTCTAGCATGGCCACTAGCGTCTGCTCTGATTTATCTTGTGAGCGATCAGTAATACATCGCCGTGCGTAAAGTTCTTTATCCTCCTGTAAAACACGAAGCACTTTTGATATGAGCTAAGGAAATGTCTGACATGCAATTCTTTTAGTGAAGCAAGGAAAATGAATAACCTAACTGAAAAAAAGTAATAAACTCTGAGAAATATCTAGTGAGCTTTCGATTTCGATAATCGCAAGCAGCGGAGCGGTGGGCCTCGTTGCAATACAACTGGTGAAAAAAATAATCTGACAAAAAAAGCGACCGCTCCTCTCTGTGATAATCTAAATCGGGCTCACAGAAAGCTTGTCCGAGTGGGATTGTCCGGCGTGCGTGTGGAGCGGCCGCCGCGAAGGAATTATTACGGACGAGACCGTCCATGGCTGTAAAGAGCTGATTGAGATACTATTCGCTATTCGTCAAGTATTCCTGCTAATCGATTTCCACGTCCGAAAAATGCCTTCGTGACGGCCGCTCGACACGCACGCCGCCCGCGCGGGCGGAGTTATCTTTCGAACGGAATTTATATGATTGTTAAACAGTTGCTAATTAACCTGATCGAAGAAAATTAGAGCTAGAAGAAAATGAAAATCTACAAAAGGAAGATTTTTTTCAAAGATGAGGAAGAAATCCAATGAAATTCTATACTAGAGCAAATAATTTACTGAATAAATAAGTAATTAGGCATGTCAATGAATATTTAATAAAGTAAATAGAACGAGAAATGCATAAAGTAGCGACCTGTGATAAAATTAGGTTGTCTTCCATATCTTTTGATTTTTTATGAAAAAATTGTAAATGTCAAGAAGATAGAGCAACTCACTTTAAGTTTATTATTGATCTCCCTCAACTTACGGATCTCCTCTTTCATAGAGAGAACGAGAGCATGCTGAAATCCATATGGGATAATTTGTGTATTTAGGAAATATGTATATATCCTCCCTTTATTTCGCACTGAAATTTACTGCCGTTCATCGCATGCGTATCCATGCGCATGGTGCGTCTTCTTTTCCCTAACACGTTTGCGCTGTCTCTACCTTCGCTTCGAGCAAGCGCGAAAGAACAAGCTAAATTCGCCTCTGAAACAGAGGATGTGTGCTGGTGCAGTCAATCCGCTGTGATCTTCGCCGCGTCCGTGACGGTGCCTTGTGGGTAACATCAACTGCCGCGAACGATTGCAAAGTGGCGGAGACCACTCCCTCACAGCTCATTGAGTAGCTTGTAAATTTCGAGACGGTCGTATGTCTTCACGAGATGGCGGTGGTCGGGTATTCCAGCATATAAGGACCTCTCACTTCATATGTTAACATAATAAACTCAAAATGATTGAGTTTCGACTCTTAGGTTTTAAATCCCCCTCGTTGGTACACACGTGCTAATAATGAGGGGTTATTATGAATCTTACTGCCGCTTAATCCCTCGCTTTAAGCAACATGCTATGTAAATGAAAAAGTTACTTCGGCTATGGCCTCCCCTAGCGTGTTTAGACTCTGGGAATCTCTAGCGAGCTTTCGATTTTCGACGAGTAAAGAGTGACCACCCCTTGCTGTGCTAATCGAAATAGAGACCTTTTAAAGGCAGTGGTCACGATAAAAAAACGCTATCGAATAAACTACAAAAATCAGCTCAGATTGAAAACAGCTGAAAAACTATTAAGGTAGCACAGTGAAAAATGGGTGAGAATTAGAGTTTCTAGGACCCAAAGAAGCCAGTTCGTGCACACGTGCACAGCGCCGTTCAAAAAGATCGCAGTCTTATGCCGAGCAGGCGAAAATCATCGACATTCAGAGGAAGAAATAAATGTAAAATTTACCCAATAAAACAGTTTAGCGATGAGAGAAAGCACTCCAGTCAATGTTTTCTAGATGAGTAATGTTCATTGATTGAAATTCAATTTAAAACCAGCTGATGTTCTTGACATAAGAGGTCATCGATGCCGATGATGTGGAGTGGGCTCGTCCACTATCAAAAGACAAGACAGTTCAGGCTTCAAATTTGGCCCAGAACAGTGTTTTTTCAGGATTTTTTCTTATAGGTCCTACTACTCGAGACCCAGAAAAGGGTTTAGAGTGAAAAAACGACAAGCGTATTTGATCGCGACCACTGCCCTTAAGCAATGCCCAAGACCGTACCTGCTGATCCTCGGACACGACTGCATAGCCACGTTTTGATCGCTCAACCTGTTTAGTGGACGTCATGAAGCGATTAAAATAGCCGGCAATCTCGCCAAAAGTTATATGGGAATGCCATCCCTCTGTTGCATTTTCTCTTTATGATAGTCAGCAAGGAAGTCTGACGCACATGTGCAATCGAAAGCTGTTCATCAACTAACTAGGAGATGACCAGGCCGGGTGGTCCGACCTACTATACTTATGTCGATTCGAGTCATCGAATCTTGGTATCGATTGAAACAGTCGATATCGAGTCAATCGACTACTCGGTTATTCGAATATTTGAAAATTCCAGTTAGTCGACAACTCGATTATTCGACATTTTGAAAAACCGAGTTAGTCGAAAACTTGATTATTCGCATTTTTGAAAAATCGAGTTAGTCGAAAACACGATTATTCCAAATTTTGAAAATTCGAGTTAGTCGACAACTCGATTATTCGACATTTTGAAAAACCGAGTTAGTCGTAGTCGAAAACTTGATTATTTGCATTTTTGAAAAATCGAGTTAGTCGAAAACACGATTATTCCAAATTTTGAAAAATCGAGTTAGTCGAAAACACGATTATTCCAAATTTTGAAAATTCGAGTTAGTCGACAACTCGATTATTCGACATTTTGAAAAACCGAGTTAGTCGAAAACTTGATTATTCGCATTTTTGAAAAATCGAGTTAGTCGAAAACACGATTATTCCAAATTTTGAAAAATCGAGTTAGTCGAAAACACGATTAATCCAAATTTTGAAAAAATCGAGTTAGTCGAAGGCTCGATTATTCGATGGACCCTAATAGTCGAATAAACTTGATAGTCGACTGTTTCGAGTCAAAGAAATTGATCGTCAGTTATGTGACCTGATATACTCTGGTGGAAGCGGGAGACAATCTACAACGCAAGCCATTCCATCCCCAACGAGAGCTGGGGTCAATTTCCCAAAATGGGCGGGGCTGATTCCTACTAAAGGGGACACTGGGAGAGACAGGGTTGGTTTATTCGTGGCTGAAATGGGAGGGGCAAAAAGGTGTTTTACAGGGCATTGGATGGCTCTGTGAGGCCGATCGTAGGGTCACAGAGCCACCTAGTATTTTTCTCTCAAATCATCTTAGGTGTTCCCGAATTCGCAGAGGGGACTCCAGGGACATCGTTCAACTGGGATCATCCTTGTTGGGTCCCCAAAGGAAGAGAGAGATCTCACCGCCACGGTCTATGGTCGGGGCATCCCTACAGCGAACCGTGGGACAGATTGACCCGCAGTACGAAGCTTCCCCCCCCCCAACCAAAAAGAGATCCTCTAGGTCGCAAAATTATCCTCCAGCATCTTGTTGACCTTCTTGGAGGAGATAAGTGACTCTAGGCCACCTTCCAAGTCCCTCTCAGAAAAGCCGACCAAGGCGCACAGGAGTCTTATCTACCAGTAACACTGGTAATACCTTCGTCTTAACATATTATTAATCCTGATATTTAGGGTCTCTCCCGTGTCCGCTAGGACAGAATCTACAAAGGAGGGGCATTGTCGCTACCAAGTTTCTCCCGAAGAAGAGGGGTTAGAGGATTCGCCAAGGCTTCCACCTAAGCTTGTGTTTAGTACCTCGGGGCGTGGCCAAGTCTGTAGGGTTGGTGTCCGCTGCGCTCACCAGAAAGTGAACCGAAACTGAGCCACAGATTCTCTTCTTTGACATTGGATTTTGGTTTTGGTTGATGAAAATTACCAATCGACTTTAAAAAGCAACGATGGTTCAAACCGGCCTACTGTGTTAAGATGGCGTTTTCCATTGCTACATATACTTTCTATTAAAGGCAGTGGTCACGATGAAAAACGTTTTCGAAAAAACTACGAAAATCAGCTTAGATCAGAAACAGCTCAAAAACTATGAAGGTAGCGCGGTGAAAAACGGGCTAGAATTAGAGTTATTAAGACCCTAAAATTCCAGTTCGTGCACACGTGCACAGAAAGATCACAGTCTCATGCCTAGCAATCCAAAATCATCGACGCTCAAAGGAAGAAATAAATGCAAATTTACCTAATAAAACAGTTGAACAATGAAAGCAAGCACTTCAGTCAAGGTTTTTGACTAGATGTGTACTAAAATCCGGAGGTTCATTGATTCAAATTCGATTTCAAGCCAGCTGATGTTCTTGATGTTAGAGATCATCGATGCCGATGATGTGGGGTATGCTCGTCCACCATCAAAAGACAAGAAAGTTTAGGCTTCAAATTTGGCCTAAAACAGCGGTTTTTTCGCGATTTTTTCTTATAGGTTCTGCTACTCTAACCCCAGAAAAGGGTTTAGAGAGGAAAAGAAGACGAGCTTATTTGAGCGCGACCACTGCCTTTAAAGACTCGAAGCAGTAAACTTGATTCGGCTAAACTCGCCTAGATAAGATGTTTCCGACACTCAATTGTTGAAATTTGGAAAAATTGAGTAAGTTGAAAACCCGAGTATTCGAAAAAATTTTCGAGTCACAGAAGAATACTGGCCAGTCCGATTTGACGATATCCCTCGCGCTCAACCACTCGGTAGTTGACTTTGCCTTTCGATTAATCGAAAAATCGAGTCAATTCGACCACACGATTATTCGAAATTTTGAAAAAACGAATAATTCGAAAACTCGATTGTTCGAAAATTTTAAAAATCGAGTTAAAGACAGTAATCACGATAGAAGTCGTTTTTATGTTTTTCCACCTATCTTGAAAACGGGCCCATTCTAAGTCCAATGATGCTCCTGGAATCGTACAAGACCTTCTGGGAGCGGAGTTATGGTCTCTCAAAACTTGAGCTAGGGAAACATCGTGGACGAGTTGTCCGAGGCTTGTAACTCCCGTTTGTTGCAGCCGATGTATGCGAGCTGATCTGAGTAAAGAGAGAAGTTGAGAATGAAGGGAAGAACGGAGCTCTTGATCGAAAACCATCGCTCATCTAACCACGAATTCAGGGCTAATCTTATAGGACGTGGGCGGAGTTACCCAATGGGTTGGCTGGCCCACGAGATTTTCACCCAATTACCAGCCGTTTTTCGTCGCACTTCCGCTCTTAGTCTTCTTAGAGAGACCCGAAGCTTAGGTTTCAGCCAAAAAAGCGAGCAACTTTTTTTTTTCGTTAACACTGCCTTTAATCGAAAACTCGATTATTCGGAATTTTGAAAAAAATCGACTTAGTCAAAAACTCGATTATTCGAAAAAGTTTTTGAGTCGTCGAAGTTTACGACGTACCAATGCAGCCATGTTTTTCTGATCGACCACCTTCCCTTTACTCGTGACAACTTTATTTTAGCTGCCCGAGTAATATTTGGAAAATGGTATTTTTTATGAAAACAAACTTCAAAAAAAATTTCGTACAAACTTTTCCCAGGGTGGTAATTTGGGGCGCTAAGCACGATCATGAAGTAAGTTTTCAGTATTTTGCGCGACCACTGCAGTTTGCGGCAGATACAGTACCGTTAGAAAGTCTTTCCATTGACCTTTCCGCGAATAATGTTTATGCATACATACATATCTTGGCTTGCTCTTAGCGAAACTTGATAGGACTTTAGTATGTTATGGGGCATCACAACCCTTGCTTTACAAAATGACTAAATTGTTTTTTTTTCAAATATGGAATTTGTTTATCATTCTGTGGTATTATTTCGAATAGGGGCTATGCCCTCAAAGCATGGCTATGGCGATTCCAAACCCGTAGCAGTTACTCGCCATTCAAAATATTCCTTCAAAGCATGGCTATTGCAATTCCGAACCCGTAACAGTTATTCACCATTAGAAGGTCTTCGGAACCTCTGTATGCCGTTGTAAAAAATTAATCTCCATTGAAACTTTCTTAGATTCAAATTCGAAAGAAAACTATGCGATATCGCACCTATAAAGTAGAGTTCGCACAATCATTTTAGTCCGATGAATTGACGAGGCTACGACGGCAGATCACCCCGCGCGAATCGAAACCCCATTCCGCCAACCCCGCACGGCCAACCGCCTGGTGCATGCGTCAGACTAAAACGAAAACGGAAACCATATCTCTGCTTGACGTCATGGAAAGAAACCGAAATTGGTGTACCAGTTGTACTTTGTCAAAGTCCATAAAGTATCCTCTGTTTCCGGTTGTGATTTATTTCCGTTCGTCGCGTGCGTCTGCGTGTGTACGCTGCGTCTCCTTCTCCCCACAATTTCTCGCTGTCTCTACCCTCGCTCGGCACAGCGGGAACAAAGTAAATCTGGCTCGGAACTAGAGAATAAATATTTCAGATTGGTTCTCAAGTGATGAATATTATAGGGAAGAATTTTCAAAAATATGCCATGAATTCTTTAAGTTTCGGTCCTCAGAGAAATTTTGATAGAGATTGTTTTCTCACAAGGTTACACTACGGCTCAGAGAATCTTCTCATGGCAAACAACTGCTACGGGTCCGGAATTGTAACAGCCATGTTTTGAGGGAATAGTCCTTATTTGAAATAATACCACAAAATGATAAATAATATCTATATTCAAAAACTGCACTCTCAAAAACCAATGTTGTGAATGTGTAAAGCAAGGGCTTTGATGCCCCATAACATATGGTTTCCGTTTCCGATTTAGTTTGACGCATGGACCAGGCGGTTGGCCGTGCGGGGTTGGCGGGGGTGGTGGCCATCGTGTAACAACATCCCTGAGGATGCGGGAGAAATGGGGGAGGAGATAGGTTCCTGATTGGACGCAACACGTGCTAGCCCCGGCCCCCGGCTGTTGCGTCCAATCAGGAACCTCGCTCCTCCCCCGTTTCTCCCGCCTCCTCAGGGGTGTTGATACACGATGGCCACCACCCGGTTGGCGGCCTCACTGGAGAATAGGGTTTCGATTCGCGCCGGGTGATCTACCGTCACAGCCCTGTCCGTTCATCAGACTAGAATTATTACGCGAACTCTTCCAAAGTTTCATCAAGTTTCGCTGAAGGCAAGCCACGATATGTATGAAAGCATTATTCGCGGAAAGATCATGGGAATAGACTTTCTAACGGTACTGTAAATGTTATTATACCTACAGAGTCTGTAGCTTTCCAGCTCATAACTTTTTCTTTTACTATTCTTCCGCCAGCAAAACTAGTGTACCCGGATTTCCCTTGTAAGGTGCTCTATGAGAACACAACTTCATCTACTTTTCTTCAGAAAATCAATGAATCTGGAAGCAATCGATACAGATGGATGGGTAATACTGGTGTGCGAAGTATATTGACCGAAAAGGGTAAGGGTCTTCATGGGAAGTACAGTATTTCTCTCACTTCAGCCGGAAGTAGAGGTCTGCAACTCTGAATTCGCTTCATTGGAGCGTCTGTTGATACATATTATCGCTCAAGGGACGAAATACGGTCATGCTGACGACGCTGCTAGGCGTCTAACGAGCCGCGTAAGCGGTAACTCATCTCGAGCCTAGGAAAACGTTTCTATCCCTCGACGGTTTTGTGCTCTGCAAATTGATAATTTGGGAGGGAGTCCTGATTTTTCCATGAATGATTGTAACAGTTTGAGTATCCTTCTTTTTTTTTTTGAAAATTTGACGTGAAAATATTGTTGCTATGCGTTCTAGAACGCTAGTAATACAAAACTCTTACATCATCCTCTGTTGGGGTCAGCACTCGTATATCATCGCCAACTGATCCGCTTACAGCTGTCACCATACTTCTTGTGTCGTTCACACTTTCGCAAGATTTTACGGAGGACAGTCCCTTAGAAGTCGCAGACAAGTATGAAGAGACAGATAATTGATCAGCGCCGTCATCTGGATGTAATTGACACATACAGTCAGCACGCATAAGACTGATACTTTCCGTTCTTTATTTTATTTTGGCGCAAACTCGGTGCACGTATGTTATAACATATGTGCACCGAGTTTGAGCCAACACACAACAAGGCACTACAAGTATCAATGCTATTGGGCTGATGCTTGAATACTGCGGTTTTTGACGCTGTTTCCCCAGTCAGAGTGTTTTCGGCAACGGTTAGTGAGACCATGGTTACACACTCGCGGGAAGCTGCGAAATTTGCAGGACAACTGTCTTTTTTGGACACCTTCACTGTGCTAAGTCACTCCAAAAGAACAGCTGTTGCAGAAAAACGCGGCGAAAAGCCGCACCGAGCAGCTACACACGCCACGCCACTGTATACTGTGTCTTTGCGGGACCTAACCGGTTGGAAAGCTGCCAAGTTCCACCAGATGATTGTTTTCCAGGGTTAATTGCAGTGTTCGCGCAGAATCATTGATGGCGGGTTTGCTGCTGACTATGGGAGATCACGGGCTAATTCAGACGATTGCGCCAGAAAGAGCAGCGAAAAGCGACCGGAAACCGCTTTCTTTCACCGAAACTGGATCGCTTTTGTGACGTTTCCTTTCTGACACGGGAAAGAGTGACCGGTTGACAGGAGTGAACTATTCATGTGATAACAGTTATACACCAAATCGACTATCACATGCCAGTCTTAAATCTTTTGTTATCGGTCGTTTGTCTGCTGGAGGCTTTTAAGTAGAAGTACTAGTCTGTTGGGCGGGCTGCAGCAGTGGGCCGTCTGCAGCCCACGATTTTGACCTGCTTCCTGCTCAGACGTTCGCTGTTGTCTACAGGACGTCGATCCGCCCAGAACGAGTCACCGCTGGCGAACAGGCAGCTCTACGCGGGGTCGTCCCAGTGTGCTGTTGAGCAGGGGGCGACGGGCTGTTAAACAGCCCATCGACCTGCAATCCCGCAAAGTGCCTTAAATCGACGCAGACCGAGTTGTTGTCCACAGGACGACAATTCGGGATGTCTACGGCTGCGCAGGTCAATGGGCTGTTCTACAGAACATTCGCGGGAGGGGCGGTGGCAGCGTCCATCAATCGATGTATCACGAAGATCGTGCCGTCCAAGTTCTCATTTTCGGTTACGTGAGATTTGCAATTCGTTTTATTTTTTGATGATGCTCTAGACTTCTATGGTAATTCTTCTCTTTTTTTAATTATAAGAGATCTGTGATTCGTTTTTTAATAACGTCTTCCCGTGGAAGGGGTGTTGGTTGCATGCCGAGAGATGCACCTCGCGGCGTTCCCGTGATGGACAGGAAGGTTTCCGTGGTTTACGGAGCTTTCAGCAGCTGCCTTCGTAGGGAAATTTTGATTTTTTCCCTCCCTTTATGTGTGTCATTTGCGTCATTTTTAGTTGTTTGTCAGGAATCTCTGATCACTCGGGGGTGTTCATTTACCCTGATTCCCATCCATGTTGTCAATACTCGAGGAAAGGTAAATGTAGCGAGATGAAAAAATTGTAGATTTAAAAAAAATAAGCGTAGTTAGCCGATATCACCTTTTCTGGTTAACAAGGGAAGCCGTTTTAGCGTAGTCCGGGATCAGCGAAATGGAGTACCTTGCGAGCTTAAAAATTTGCCGCATTCAATGCGTGTCGAATATGTATCCAACTCGAGTGACCACTCCCGTTGAAAAAGTGTATTGCAGGAACACGTGCTCCAAAAAGCAGCGCGTGCTGCAAAATTTTACCGTAGGAGCACGTGTTGCAAAATTTAATCGCAGGAGCACGTGCTGCAAGCTAGTCCAGCGTTATCGTAGCTGCACATCGGCACGCGACGCGCCCGGCACACCGACATGCATCTCAGCCAGCTCGTCGAGCACTATATGGGGCCGCGATTGGTTGGACGACGTCTCCAGCGGCTGGGCAAGCAAATCACCGCAAACTAGTGTAATTGAACCATCGAGGCTGCCGGCATCTGTGTCCCGCCTCAAGAGTTTTCCGCATTCTTTCCATTTTTGGGAAATCCTTTTTTCATCGAGTTGAATTTGTATCATGCACGCATTCAAAGTTTTATTTGTCGGGCACGTGCTGTAATCTGAAACACTATAAGAGCACGTGCTCCCTAGCAGCACGTTCGCTGACTGTGCTCCTAACCGCCTTGTCTTCGGGTTGAATGCATATTCGGCGCGCATTGAATACGGCGATAATGTGGGAGGATGTTCTTGCTACTAGTAGCGGAAGATGTGAGTGACTCCGGTATAATCGTAGCCTGCCTAGACTCACTCTGGAAGAAGTTATGAGCGTTTTTATAGCTTCGCGGCAAGGTAGGGGTACCCACCATGGGGTTTTTGAGGTGTTTTTTTTTTAAATTTTCTCCGGATACTGCGATAAACATGTACTGCTGAACACGAATCTGGGGTTCGCTTGTCGGAATTCATAGGTTTACTGTAGGTTACGGTAGGTAACATGTTATTCAGGAGGCAGAACTTAATAGTTTGAAAGCAGACAAGTGGACATCGAATTCGTGTTCAGCACCCCAAAAACCACCACATAGAAACTTTGAGACAAATCTGTGACATTGTTCGAACTACCGTATACTATAGCTGTACAATTTCGAAAAAAATTTCGAACGACTGCAATTTGAAAAAAATTCGTTCGACGAAATTTCGAACGAACGAAAATTGAAAAAAAAATGTTCGACGAAATTTTGAACGGAATCGAAATTTTTTTCAAAAATTTCGTTCGTGCACAACTATACGGTATACCCAACATAATCTATCGTAAGCTGTCAAAAATCCATAAACTGACACCAGATTCGTGTTGAGCACTCTAAATAAACCCCAAAAGAACGATTTGAGCCAAATCTTTTGTCACATTCCAGAAATCGTCGAAAGTCGATTTTGCCGTCAAATTTTTCTGCCGGTGGGAAGCTTTGAACAAATTAAGTCGAACTTAGGAAAAACCACAGGTAAACCTAAGATTCGTGATCAGCACCACAAATCACCCCCAGGTTGAATTTTAAGTCAAATCTGGAAAAAAAAATTCAACGCTTTCTGTACCCCGTAATTGATATAATTGAACGCTGAACCGAAAATCCATACAAGTCAAGAACGCCATCAGTCTGCACATAGCTCGGAGAATGCGCTTTCACCCAAACTTTGCCTTGGGGGGCTGTTTCGGGCCCTGAACACGATTATGAGGTCTGTTTCCGGATTTTCATAAAATTAATGCGCTTTTTCGAGGGTTCAATAGGTACAATAATCAGAGAGAAAAAAACTGCTATAACGTTTTCCAGGGTGACTCTAGGCAGCTGCAAAGGGCATATTTGGACTCTACGTCCGAAACTGGCTCTAGAAAAGTACATTTCATTTGGAATGGTTTGTATAACTTATAGTAGTACATTTGGAAGCAGTAGAGTGTTGTCCGCATAAGGAAATCATTACTAAAATAATGTAACGTCGGTATAGATACTAATCAGACCTTGCGTTTACTCTCGAAGGTTGGCGCAAACTCGGTGTCATATGCTATTACGTAGGTGCACCGAGTTTGCGCCAACCTCCAAAGAGGCACTAAAAGTCTCATTAGGATCTACGCCATTGTTAGTTTTTCTCTAGAAAATTTGATTGAGAGGGTCCAATTTCTCTGTTCCGCTTAGATTAGAACTGAAATAAGGAAAATCGGGCCTCATCATCAAGTTTCGAAAGAAGGCATACCGCCATTTAAAGGCAGCATACACGCTCACAAACGTGGTCGAGATAACAGCATAAATAGGACCGCACGGCCCCTACCATGTCGTCAAATACGTTTGAAGCGCCAAAAACCATCCAGGATGACAATATTACTTGGCAATTTTTGAGCATTCTTGCCTTCCACTCAAGTGTTTTCCCACCCATTCGAGTACGAGAATGAGAAAAGAAACTTGAGAAAATATGTGATAAGTTAGAGTGATAGCATTAAAAAATGGGAATGCACGAAAGAAACAACTTTATTCACCTGAAATATCATGTATGTTCACCTATGTAATCCTCCATTTCAAAAAGTCAGCCGAAGTAAAGCGGCATTCTCAAAAATGGACGAGAGTTAATCGGTATGCAGACATGTTACATTTAAGCAAATCAAGCTATTTCTCTCGTGCGCTCCCATGAGATAGTGCTATCACTCTATCTTATCACATGTTATCTCAAGTTTCATTTCTAATTCTCGTACTCTAACGGGTGGGAAATACAGACGTGGAAGGCAAGATTGCTCAAACTTTGTCACATATTGTCATCCTGGATGGTTTTTGGCGCTTCAAACGTCGTAGACGACATGGTAGGAGCCGTGCGGTCCTATTTATGCTGTTATCTACACCACGTTTGTGTGTATGCTGCCCTTAAGGGGTGACGTCAAAAAGCGGTTGATGTTTCACTGGGATGGTAATATCAGGTCTACAGGATATTGATAGGATATGAACGCGGAATCGGGGATGGAGACCCTCCTCCGATGGGATGTCTACAGCAAAAGCGTTCCCGCGGATAGGTTGTCTACGGCACCAAGGAGGGGGGGCGACGGGCAGTTCTCGAGGGGCGATCCATGCCCCTTCTGGATGTCTACAGGGAGCATTGCGAGAGGTGACATCTCATTCGTGTCCTGTGGACAACAGCGAACGTCTGAGTGGCTGTTTTTCACCGGCCTTTTCTCTCTCTTGATACGAAAGGCGCCGAAAGCTCAGGATTCTGCGGAAAAACTGGCGTTTGTTTTATTGCGAACACTGCCTTTAGGCTTCCCAAAACATTATGAAAATGGCATAAAGAGCGTTGCGCTGACAGGAGAAATAGGTTTATGGAGGATTCCTGCAGCAAACGCAAATGCCCGAGAATGCCTAAGAATTTCTAGTCTGCAATATTGTATGAACGATGCAATATTGCAGAAGCGATGAAAACGCATTTAACTCTGTTTAGAGAAGCGTTTCGCAGCTGCAATGTGAAAATTCAAATTCTGTGCCAAATACTGATCTTAGAAACACATATTTCATTTGGAGTGGCCACGGCATGTAATGATCTTTCCCTTGTCAGAAGTTCTGAATCAAGTTACACATATAAATATCTGGGGGTGTGTATACAAGTCTGTTGGTACCTGCTCGTTGGTGCCCCTGCTTCTACTAAACCCAGCAGGCGTTTGAGTGTACACAGAGAACGTTCGAGCGATATAGCGTGCACAACTATATCGCGAAAGTATCCCGCACATTGCATAAAGGTGTTGCCGTCCGGCACACTTTGGGCCTCTGGTCCATAACACCTTAGGATCCGTACCTAGGGAGTTCATGGAGTCTTTGGCCACAAGCCACAATTCCGCCACCCTGAACTGTCGATCGCTGTCGAGTGATATCCAAATAACTGCGCTATCCAAACTTCTGAGCTATTTCCATGCACCGTTTGCTGCTTTGCAGGAAACCCGCCCCAAGGATAGACCCGTCATCAGCGTCGGAGAGTACACCATCTACTGCGGTAACGCTGACGATAGGAGAGTGGGAGGCTGTGCAATAGCTGTAAGGAAGGATTTCAATGGTATGGTTAAGGAGTTTGGCTAAACGTCGTGCCGGAATGCATTCGAACGACTGCGGGATCACAGAGGATTCAATCTGTGGATAGTGAGCGCTCATACGACCACTGAAATCGCTGAGGACAATCCGAAGGATGCCTTTTATGAGGAACTCAATACGTCGCTGGCCAGGATATCTTGTTAACATGCTGTTGCCGTGGGGATTGACGCAAATGCAAAGATGGGGCTTGATCAGGAATCCGAAGTACTCGGTAAATGGTTCTACCCAGTGAAACTAACATCGGACAATGGCTACCGCCTTGTCGACTTTTGTGAACGCAGTGGTCTGATTATTGCATCGACATTCAAGAGGAATCATCGCCGCCATCAGCTTACGTGGCAGGGACCAACCCAGCTATCTTCAGAAGAGCAGAGGAAGCGGAAGATGACAACTCTGAAACTACAGCTTGACTATGTCCTGACGAGGAATATTCCAGTATCGGACATTCGAAGAGCTAGAGCTGTGTGGGATGTCGCATTCGATTCAGATCACCGTCCAGTTCTGTCGAACTTCACTGCGACGATTCATAAGAGGAAGCGAGGGGCTCAGCCTCTCCAGAGGATTGACATGACAAGTCTCAGAGTTGAAGAGTGCAGAAGGAATTTCCGACAACGCGTTTCTATTCACATCGGAGTACGGACTAAGAAGAAACTTTGCGACGCGAACTCTTTCGTCAAGTGCATCCAGGACGCTTCGAAAGAGGCACTCCCGGTTGTACAGCCAAAGAAGAAGCTCGCCTACATCTCAGAGGAAACAACATCTACCTACAACAGAATATAAGCTCTCCGAACTCCAGAAAACTTTGTGGAGGAGAAGCATCTGAGGAGGAAGTTGCGTCGGCAGCTTCAAAGTGACCGCGACAGAGAATGGACGTGTAGAGCTAAGGAGTTCGAGAAGGCTTGGGAGGAGGAGAATCCGAGGAAAGCCTACACGTTGCTGCGATAGTATAGCGGGAAGATGAAGAGATGTTCTGCTGTCCTCAACACTAAAAATGGAGTTGCAGTTGGTGATGCGACGCTGCCATTATGGAAGGATTACTTCAGTTCACTACTGAATCGTCCAGCGCCATCAGTACCTGAGCTCTCGCATGTTTAGAGAGCACATTACGATAACAGTGAGGAACCGCCGACTGAGTCTGAAGTTTTGAATTGTGTCCGGAAAATGAAGAATGGAAAGACAGGTGGAGATGACAACATCACTGCTGGAATGCAGAAAGTCTTCCTCCTTCGGGGATTCGTGAAATGACCAACACCATCCTTGCCATTTGGTCGAGCGAAAAGATACCCGATTCGTGGAGGCTTGCGATCATCGTACCTCTTCACAAGAAGCTCTCCGTCACGGATCCTAAGAACTACATAGGAATCTCTCTACTTTTTGTCATGTACAAGGTTTTGAAACGTATCAATCTTGAGCGACTCATCAAAGATCGTGAAGGAACGACCAGAGATGAGCAAGCCGGTTTTTGACCGGGAAGATCGACCATCGACCAAGTGTTCGTCGTGAGAAGAGTAATTGAATTGTGGCAGCGGTATTCGAAATCATTACAGCTTGCTTTTTTTGACTTTGAAGCCGCGTTCGACTCTCTTCATCGTGATCGATTGCTCAATGCTCTGCGAGCAGATGGAGTCCCGGAAAAGTATGTTCGGATAATCGAGGACATCAATAGAGGAACAAAAGCAGCAGTTCGTACACCTGTCGGATTTACGTAGGCTTTTGAGGTGAAAACAGGAGTAATGCAAGGAGATGTAGCAGGACCTTTTCTTTTCAACTTCACCATTGATGACATCATGTGTAGGGTTGCAGAACAGTTTCCAGCGGACGTGAACCTAACACCATCAGGACGCTCTCTTGTCAGTCTGGAGTACGACATCATGTTATTCGCTGAAAACAACACAAAACTGTAAAGGATTGTGAACCTCGTTGCGAAGTACGCCGCAGTCTGTGGGTGGGAGTTTGTGAGGA
This sequence comes from Aplectana chamaeleonis, assembly GCA_029168955.1. NCBI lineage: Eukaryota > Metazoa > Nematoda > Chromadorea > Rhabditida > Cosmocercidae > Aplectana > Aplectana chamaeleonis. The sequence goes on from JAPDOI010000173.1 coordinate 349,600, forward strand.
CAGAAAACGTATCGAACTGGTGAATGATTTCTGTTATTCGGGTTGTTTGCTGAAGAACATTGGTAGTTATGCAGCGGATATTCGACAACTATATGCGAAACTAAGTCTGCATTCAATCCTCTAACCAAGTGTTTGTGGTCTACTCCCATCGCGAAGGAAGTCAAGTTGCTCGTCTGTCTATCCGCTATTCGTCCTATCATGTTGTTCGGATCGGAGACGTAGATGGAAAGGTTGGATTTCACGGAGAGGAAGCTTTCCGGCGTTTGCCAGGATATTTCTGGCCGCGTGTATGCCATAACGAAGATCTTCTATACAAGGAAATCGATGCAGTACATCAACGCTTGACACTAGGGAGTTGCCAGCATCTCCCAACGCCATCCCAAGCAGCAATGGAAAGTCGACTTCGAATGCTCGGGCATAAACATATATGTACTAGGAAGAACGCTGGATCGTCTTTTACAGCACGCCTTAAAGGCACAGCCCAACCTTGTAATATTCTGTTTTTCTGCCTATCTTGAAGACGGTCCCATGCTGTTACCTACGATACCGCTGGAATCGTAGAGGACCAACTGGAAACGGAATTATGGACTTTCAAAAATTGAGCTACGGAAACATGATGGACGAGTAGCCCGAGGCTTCCAACTTCCGTCATTTGCAACCAATGTATATGAGCGAACCTGAGTAAAGAGAGAGACTGAGAATGAAGGGAAGAACGGGGATATTGATCGGAAACCATCGTTCATCTCGCCACCGTTGAGCTCGAAAGATCGCAAAAGGGGCGTGCCAAATCGGCTTCCGGATGTGGGAGCCCCAGGGAGGCTTCCTACTATATCTCGCTTATTCGGAGGCCTTGAGAGCTCGCACTTAGCAGGTGTTACAGTTCAGCTCCGCACTGCCTTTCAGTCCGCAGAGTGCACGCTGATTGCGAAATCGTGCTGCGGCGTGGTTGCGAGTATCCTCAGACAGGGATGTGGGATCACCCGGGCGGTTTTTGCCTTTGGTGCCCGGGTGATTCCACCGCCCGGGTGAGCCTACATCTCTGTCTGAGGATACTTGCAACCGCGCCGCACCACGATTTCGCAATCAGCGTGCACTTTGCGGACTGAACGGCAGTGCGGAGGTGAGCTGTATACAATGTGGGTCTACTTCACAATTAGGTGGAAATATCAGATTTCGTCCCTGAGCTTGGACTGTGCCTTTAAGAATGCTTCCTAATCCTGTCTGGAAACGGCCACCTGGACGTAGGCGAAAGTTTTGGACGAATGTGGTTAAAGAGGGTTTAGAGTCACTCGGCATCAAAATACAGTTCAGTCGCGATGTTCCGCTTCGCAGGTAATGGAATAGTGGCAGTCGGATGGAATGTGTTCAAACTGTGGCTGAAGACCGTGGAAAATGGACACGGCTGACTAGGACGGCACACCTCGGTTAAGATGCGGAATGACCGCGTCAGGCGAAAGCCAACAGTTTAAAGGCATCGTTCGCGATGAAATTCGTTTTTGCGTTTTCAATGTATAATGGAAGCTCTAGTATTCTACACAACAGCCACGTTGAGAGAACCGCGGAGTGGTTACTAAAACTGCTTTTCCGGACCCCTTTCTCTTCGTTTTCAGACCCAATCCAACCAATCGACGCATAAGAAAAGAACAGCTGATCGTTACGAATCGCTGTGTTGACCCATGATCTCCCGATCAAATCCCGTTCGTCTTTCTTTCAGCTGATTTTTAGGGGAGAAAAGATTGACCGATATGTGCAGAAAAGACTGTCATGACATAATCATATGATATATTTCACCAACTTGCACTCATTTGTACTATATCACTTGCTGATCAATTACTTTCGTTTCTCATTTGGTGGGCGGACGTAACAGATGATCGACCCAAAGGCCAACCCCCGAACCCAGGAAGGCGTTTTCAACTGGACAAAACTCCATTCAGGTTCAACTTTAAGACTGCGAACTTTGTGAGTGGCCTTAACAAGGTCCGCCTGAACGATAGAACACAAAAAAAAGAATTTGGTTTTCAGCGCGCACGCTGCCTTTAAGTCAAGTAAGTCATATAAATATCTGTGCGCCCTACTACACTGCTTTTCATGACTATAGGGGCACCCTTTTTTCTTAGGATAGCTTTGAGGCAGCGTCCGCGCAAAAAACCGCACCTGGGTTTTTCTTCTCAATCCAATCTTTTAATCAAATGGAGATAGCTGGCAAAGCTTGAGACCTCAATACCGCGTATTCGTAATGCTATAGCCTCTTGAAAACTGCTCCGAGGTCTGAAAACGCGTTTTCCCGGTCGATCATTCAGCACGATGAGCCGAAGCGCCACAACAGGCTCCGGCAATTCGGAAATTCCATATTCTTTATGTCGAACGATCCCCACGTTCAAACGTGTGTCTTGGAAGCTTCTTCTATTTAGAGAATTCCTAACAATGAAAAGGTCAAAAGAAATGATCAACCTAAGAAGTTACAGGGGCTAAGCCTTTCAGACGTCCAGAAATTCCGATATTTGTGTATTACACAAGACACACAGGACAGACGTGGAAAAAAGGAAGCTGAATGCTCCGGGATTTTCAAACGTGTTTTTCTTCGGAGTTTGAGTGTTTTGGGTGGCCTTTTTGCGATATATCACGACCTGGGCCTACCACAAAAGAGTGAAAAATTGGCGGCTCGTTTTCTTCCGCATACATTAGTCCACAACAGATTACCCTGCAAAACCTCTTTTTAGCAATTTTTCCGGATTTATTTCTTTTTTTTTACTTTTTAAAACTATAAAGGCACTTGTCTATTCGTTAGTACAACTGCGTTTAAGTGATCCTTCATTTCGAATCAGAGTGTAGTGGGATCTCACCTATTAAATTCAACTTCGAAAAGAAGGTTACAAATGTAATTACAAAACCTTCATATCGGCCTTGCCCTGCTTCTCCTCCATAAACCAGAAATTACACTTTTGAGCTCATCAACGGTACTCTAGTGCTTATAACCTGGATCAATCTTTCTAAATGTCACACATCGGATGCTTTCAATGGAATCTATGTCCATAATATGAGCCAGCTAGCCGAGAAGCTAAATATTGTGACCCTGCAATTGAGCAAAAAGAAAGGCTCACATGGACAGCAAGATTATCATTCACTCCCGACTTTTATCACACTTTGGATGGAGATCGAAATACTTCCTCGTAGGCAACCAATCAGCTTATCTCAAGGATTTTCAAGATCATATCGTAGAGCCAATCAGGTCTACAAACCGTCATTGGGCATGTATCGAAAATTCGACCACGGGACAAAAACGACATCTTTCAGATGACGTCAGAAATGGGGAAAGTCTTGGGAGTAGTCCAAGTCCGTCGGAGTAGACACCATGGAGGCATAAAAGTATCTGGTAATGATCAGGGTAAGGGCGGGTTCAAGAGTGACATCTTCATCAATGTTTCCAAGATCCTTCTTGGTAGTGAGCACCGGAGCCGCTTTATTATGTCCTTCTCGCATTGCAAACATTCTTCTAGTGATTCATCTTCAAATAGTCGCTTTGGGAAAATCTGCCTAGAGATTGACACGGACCTGCTCGAAGCTGATCGCGCTACACGACACTGTCAAGATAGTCGCCGTTTTCGCCCTGATTTCAGCATTTTCGGTATTCCTCTAGTATTCTTGGTCCTATATGTAGCCTGGGAAAACACAATTGTGCCAACGCAATCGAATAAATTTCTCGATTATGCAGCGTTTTCTCCAATGGAGTGTCCAGGTTCTTGCGACATATCCACTTGATCTTGATTTTCGGTAGGAAGCACCAATTCTCGGCAAACTGCAGTAAATAGGAATAATAAATGCTTCGTTGAAGAATGGGCGAGCGACTCTAACGCTTTCATCAAAAACAACAACTATTTCTTTACTGCCTTTATAGTTTTGGAACAGTGTAAAAGCAAAAAAGCTCCAAAAATATTTATAATAGAAACAAAGAAGGAAAGTTATGATCATGGCAAAGTACCTGTACGGAGGGTGAATGCGCTTTAGAATGCTTCATTAAACGTTGCCAGCAAACTCTAATAAAAAAAGGAAAAAGCGTCTTAAAAGCAGCAATAATTTTGCATTACCCTGATTAGTTGTACGAGGGAATTCTATTAAAAAGCCGTACCTTCTTCTGGGCCACCGTTATCGTTGATCTTTTCTCGCCAACTTTTCCTTCTCTCCTTCTTTGGTGGAATAGAGTGCGTGGGAGTGTCGTGCTTGTCCTGAAAGAACGAGATGTTTGTTTTGTAGAATCGCAAAGTGAAGCGTGTAATCTATTCAATGAACAACCTTCTGTCTGAAGCATTTTCTACATCGATCTTTCAGATAATTCTGTGACTCGAATCCACTGCACACATCTGCCATGGAAGATCACGTCAAAGCGCTACTGTTATTCCCCTGAGTTTGTCGAGCGATATACCAGCTCTAAACACCCCAAATGAATGAAGAAGTATTGGGTGATGGATAGAACATTGGCATAGTAGATAAAAACACAGGTTCGTTTTCCATCAAAGAAAAGGCGCTACGTAGTACTCAAAGCGCTGAAAGCATGCTCAACATGAATTCGGTACGGGTAGAAGCGAACTCAGGACAGTACGCAGACTCGCAAAGGTGGTTGTGATAGCAAAGTTAATGGGGTCGTACGGTTACTACTAGAACGCTCGCGCCAAACTTTAGTCAATAAGACCGTTTTTGAGCCATTTCGAGTCATCAAACATCCAATACCCGCCCGTCCTCAATGCGGCTCATCCCCTCCATAGAAACACCCTCAAGTTAAGTGGCCGAATACTAGCATTTTGGCTTGTGTCTGATACTTCAAATGACGTAAGCTTTTCAGCAAATGCCGCAGTAGTCTAATGGCCTCGATGTCATGAAGGTGTTATTTTGAGTGCTGTCAACGAACTTGACGTTCATGTCTGCTTTCTGAGGTTTCGCCTGAAGTTGGACCGCGCTTTTAAGCACTTTGGCGCTAGCCTCACTATCTGAGCCATTACGATGAAACTCGTCCACTTCCGATCTAATACATTAAAACTCCAGTTGTGTGATGCTGCTGTACTCGACACGAGGTTGATAGTAGTTCTTTATGGCTTACGTTTGGGAGCAACCTCCTTCTTCAGAGCCTGAAAAGATCAAATAAGAACTGCGTTTACCCGGCCAAACATCCCCTGAACTCCACTAAAATCGAGAACCTATTTTCTGTCACGTAGGTAAGAGAGGAAAACAGAGAATATACCGCACCTAGCCAAGAACTCGCTAGTGATCAGAGCAGCGTAGAACGTTGATGAGGGAAAACGCCGTAGACCAATAAGAACGTAAAGGCCAACCGAACATTGCTCGACACGACGCGGTCACGTCACGGCTCTCGTAAACAAAATTGATGATAACTAATTGATAAAGGGTAGGGTATAAAAGAAGTGGAGAGCGGTGTGTCTTCATTCACATACCGTCCTCCAGAGGTCAGCAGTCGAGGATATGCCTGGGCTAGGAATCAGAAAAGCAGCACCACCTGTCGTCAAGATATAACAAAATAGGAATCAAAACTTAGAAAATTAAAGAGCCGTGACGCGACCGCGTCGTGTCCACCAATGTTCGGTTGGCCTTTACGTTCTTATCCGTAGACCACCCTTTGAGATGTTAGAAGGCGAGTCTTACGTATGGCCTGAGCTTCCGGGTTATATGGAGACCTTCTCCCTTCCGGGTATTTTGCGGATCATGAGCTTGTATGAAAAATGCTTCCAAGGTTTTTCGCGCCGCGGTGTCAGTCTCTCGGGCTATTATCTCGACCTTGATATCAAAGTTGTCGCCATTATGCGCAACGACCCGTTGAGCCCCAAGCACTGTAGCTTTCCGCTGCCTCTCCTTACCGACCAGGTGTTCTTTGATCCTGACATGCAGGGGCCGCGATATTTCCCCGATGTATTTTCCGCCGCACAGCTGACAAGAGATCAAATAGACCACACCGCAAGCACTCGGGCAGTCGGGGCTTAGTACGTCGGCACAATACCGTTAGTACGCCGGCACAAAGGGATCGGCAGCACCTGTGCTGTAGCTGCTGGTAACAGCAGGATATGCTGGCAACGACCAGGAGCTCCTGTTGCTTGTGCTGGCGTACTAACGCTTTGTTTATCGTGGCACGCGTGCTATTGCCAGCCACTCACTCCTAGTGTCTGCTGACACTCTTCCATTGATTTGTCTAATACGAATGAACATTGCAGCATCCTCTTGTACGACGGCGGCGGGTATATAAGGCGGCCAGTCTCGCTGAGGGGGCAGTTGGCCGATTGAGGCCAGTCCGAGGATGTGACCCTGTGTCACTGTTCGGGAGTAAATGTTTGGAACGCTGACGGGATCATCCCCATCGCCCATCGCGAGGGAAGCCTACTGGTTGCGGATCGCGACGAGGATGTTCTCCTTGCTGCCGGCCGTGACAAGAATTATATCCAACACCGGTAAGGAGGGTGGCTGTCCAAATTCGGTCGATAATGAGCGCTAGTACGCCAGCATACGTTGGCAGGATATGCTGCCGCAACCGGCAGCTCCTGCACACAACGAGCGTTAGTATGCCAGGTTTGCCCTGGCTTACTAACGGTATTGTGCCGACGTACTAAGCCCCGACTGTCTGAGCAGTGCAGTCTCCATTCCTGCCAGCCGGGCAAATCACACAATCGGGTGGAGTACAAATGCGGTCATAAAGACGATTACGAACCAGACAAGTTTTCAGGTTGTTTGGAGGAATGTCCACCAAGATCACGGAGTCATGCAGTCCCGTCTTTTTCAGACATTTTCTGATCGCAGCACTCAGTTCGTCGGAGATAAATGGCACTTTGAAGGGAATTTTTCCTTCAATTGGATTCTCCTGGTCTTCAGGATGCATAACAAGGTTTCTGCGCTTGCGCGAATCAAATCCTCTGGAATATCCATTCAGATCGGCTATTTCGCGTGCCCTTTCAATGGATTCCATGTTCTTCTCCGAAAAACCTTGGGGCATTTTTCATACAAGCTCATGATCCGCAAATTAACCGGAAGGGAGAAGGTCTCTATATAACCCGGGAGCTCAGGCCGTACGTAAGACTCGCCTTCTAACATCTCAAATGGTGGTCTACGGCGTTTTCCTTTATCGACGTTCTACGCTGCTCTGATCACAAGCGAGTTCTTGGCTAGGTGCGGTATATTCTCTGTTTTCCTCTCTTACCTACGTGGCAGAAAATAGGTTCTCGATTTTAGTGGAGTTTAGGGGATGTTTGGCCGGGTAAATGCAGTTTTTATTTGATCTTTTCAGGCTCTGAAGAAGGAGGTTGCTCCGAAACGTAAGCCATAAAGAACTACTATCAACCTCGTGTCGAGTACAACAGCATCACACAACTGGAGTATCATTATGCCGAGGTTTATGGAGAGTCGCACTTGGAGATTAATACATTGAAACTGTTATTCCCTCATTTTAATCACTTTTTTCGCCAGTTCTTAACACTAACAACTCCAGGCCTTAAAGGCACAGAACACCCAGGAAGTTGTTTTCCAGTTTTCATGCTGATCTTCAAGAGGGTCACATGTTGATCACGATGATACTTCTAAAATCGTCCCAGATCCCCTATGAACAGAGTTATGGCTCCTTGAAAATTCCGATATCTTGAAGAGGGGGAATTGGTGGACGAGTTGTCTCGGGCCTGTATTTCTCTTCACTTGCAATCGTTGCGCGAGAGGGAGCCAGGATGAGGAGATGGATTGGAAAGGGAGTGAAGTACGACGACTCTGTTGAAAATCACACATCCATCTATCCGCTATCCGCTATTGGGATCGAAACAGGCTTCGGCGCGAGGTGTGATACAACCCAACATTGGTCCGACCCCCCTCCCAAGTCAAGCTATTTGCTCAGCCCCCCCTACCTGGGAAAAAGTGATGGCGAGGACTCGGGGGGGGGAGGAGGTCCTCACTCCGTAATTTTTAAAGTGAACGATTTTTTAGATCAAGACTACATTTATGCATCGATTGTATGAATTAATCCTAGTAATAAAATAAATAAATGTTACCTATAGTAATTGGCTATCCAGATGTGAGAGCGCACACCCGAAGTTTTATGAACGCAGCTTTAAGGCGAACAGCGCTACATAGGGTGGGCGGAGCCTGTTTTAATGCCCTGAGGGCACATAGGTGCGGTTTCAGGCATAAAATCCACATTTAGTAACTGACTATCCGTATGTGGAAACGCACCCAGAATTCCAAGGACGCAGCTTCAAGCCGAACAGCGCTACATAGGGAGGGGTCCATAAAAATCGATAGCTGTGAAATATTTACATATTATTGTATGAATTAAACCTGATAATGAAACAAGTAAATGTTTTCCACTGAAGCGGACAGAAACAATTTTCCTGCGACAATGGCACCAAATGTTCGTTCCCGGAACCGCACCTATTTGCTCTCAGGGCATGAAAACAGGCTCCGCCCACCCTAGGTAGCGCTGTTCGGATTGAAGCTGCATCCATGAAATTTTGAGCGCGTTTTCATATGCGGACATTCGTATTCAAAATGTGGTTGACACGCCCGCAACCGCACCTATGTGCCCACAGAGCACAAAAATCCTATGCTTCAGGCCATATAGCACATTGGACATGAGTCAATTTCGTGGAGTACATTGCAAGAGACATAACAGTGAACAATGCTCTTCTCAAACAGTCAACTATCCATTATTTCTCATAACTGCGAAATTGTTTCACCTCTAGCGGTGTCAAAACTGTGAATCCTAAATTGCCTAAAAATGCATCTTCAAAAAATTACGATTTTTTAGAGCATGTGTGTCATTTCGTTAACAGGATAGTCCGCTTGTAATGACCTCGATGACAGCGAGTACTCAGACATTCGCTCGCGTGTTGCCTCCAAAAAAGACCCGTATCGCCCAATGACTCGGAGGCAAGTAGTGTAAAATGGGCGGCACCCCTGGTCCGCCCACAGAAAAAAGGCGCCTCGCTTCGGAAAAAAGGCGCCCCAAGTCGGAAAAAAGTAGGGCGTTTTACGCGCCCGACCTTGCGCCTCATGCAGAACCCAGTCTCGCCCTACTTTTTTCGTATATTCTTCCAGCATTCTTCGTACATTCCTCGGAAACCTTTCCGACAAATACCCTACATTTTACGAACATTCTTCCGATATTTCTCGGAAACCTTTCCTATAAATACCCTGTATTTTACAAACATTCCTCCGACATTCTTCGTACATTCCTATTTAATCTTCCTTACAAATACCCTATATTTTTCTGTCATATTTTTGGTGTTTCGCCGTTCCTTTCATTGTTCTATAGTCTTGTATCTTCTGCTTGGTACAATTGATAAGGATAAGAAATAGTGATTCCATGAAAAATCATCATAATTGATATTTCGATTATTCCCTGGTATCAAATCATGATTTTATCACCCTAACCATCACTGAAACCCCCTGAAAATAGTATTTTTCATCGTTACCAAGCAGAAGAAACAAAAAACAATAGAAGAGAGAGCAGGAAAAACGAGGAAAACACAAAAAATGAGAAAAACCGACGATCATCACTCGGCCGCATTTTTTTGCGACAGGGTCGACTGCGGCGCGGTCGCGGCGCACCCCTACTGGCGCTTCGCCAGAGCACGGTTTCCGCCCACGTTTCTCATGGTAAAAGGAAGAATCGTGAAAGAATAATATCAGAATATATTCCTTTTTAAACTTCAACAACTTGTACAGAGCTGTCATAAATGAAACATCTATTGGTTTCGCTCGTTTCAAGGGTGTCTGCAAACGGAATGTATACTCTGTTTATCTTGAATCGCACAAAAAACGGTCCGCCAATAGTCCTCTAGTTGGCCCGCTAGTACCGTAGTGTACGTCCACGACGCGTTCTCGGCAGACCCGGGTGTGCACCCGGTGTGCAGAGCAATCGATTCGTCAATGCCGTCACTCGGCCACCCACTCTGCCACCCGGGTCTGCCGAGAACGCGTCGTGGACGTACACTACGGTACTAGCGGGCCGATTAGAGGGCTAGTGGCGGACCGTGTCTTGCTGCAATTCAAGATAAACAGAAATATAGGTATGGAGCTTCGGGAAGGATGGCTCATCTTCGTCGGTCGCGCGCGGCCGGAACGCGGCGTTAGCATCGTAGCGCGCCTGCTAGCCCCCTCGCACTCCACCGTTCTTCATTTCACATATTTCTCACCAAATACTTGGCTTACACGCCTTCACCTTCAGCTATACAATGCACAGGAGCATACTAAGATTATTTAGTGTCAATAGAATAAGAATAAATTTGACAACTCGTAGGATAAACGGAAACAGAGAGAAAAGTACGAGATACGCAGGACACGAGCACGTAGCAGCACCACGCCACAACGACGATTAATTAACGATTATAAGACGCAGTAAGATCAGGACTAGAACAGGGCTATTGAGGCCCCTAATAACTACTGTCCGTGCAGATGGCTTTTTCAAGTCGCTCTCAATACGCGAAAAACCGTTGTGAAATGGCGCCTTCTAACAAGACTAGGAATTTTGGCCTTCTTCACCTCCTTGGAGATTATCTGCGACCACTTCTGTTTCTCGAAGCGAAGGATGAGAAACGCCCTTCTATGTATGTAGGGCATGGGCACATATGACATGTTGCGCTAAAGTTGGCATTAATTGTACTACATGTAAGGAAGGAATTTGGAGACTTAAAGAGATCGATAGCGATTGAGCCAGCAGTAAAATATGGCATTTCCTTAGTTGATCTCCTCATTTCCCAAATTGTTACCCTAATACTGAATTTCTGTGAGCTGAGATTCCTAGAACAGATGACTCCTTACAAGCTATTGCAATTACCCTTATATTTTGTTCCATACTTCGTTATATTAGTCAGCAGCTTTCCATCATATATATTCTTCTTTCCAATTAACATAGTTCACATAGTTCTACATCTGAAAAAAAAAACACGTCTAAAAGAAGCACGTCTTCGAGAAGTCACTCGGCATGTGCAAGTATAACGGTGGGGCGTTTCTAATCATATTAGTTGATGAAGACACTAGCATCACTCCATACAACTAGATTTAATAAAAATTATGTTGGTACTTGTTTTTTGTTTCATTTATTTCTGGTCGAAAGAGTAAATTTTCAGGTAACCTACATATTATCACTGCATTCTTTAACATTCAAGACCTATGATAAATGACAAGAAAAAGCTCGAATGTTGAGCGAAAAGTACAGTCGCCTACTCGGTTTAGCACGAGAGAAAGATCTATATTTGAAGAAGTAGCAATATCGAAACTGCAGTGCAAAGCTTACGAAGAATCCGCATAATGGGGCTGCCAAACTTTTATTGAGGGAAAAGTAGGCGAAAATACGTTTTCAGAGAATCATTACGTTTGTCGGGGGTCTCAACAACCCCGATGAAGAGTGCGAGAGGGGACAGCAGGCGCGCTACGATGCTAATGCCGCGTCGCAGCCGCGCGCGACCAGCGAAGATGAGCCATCCTTCCCGAAGCTCGATACCTACATTCCTGCAAACGGTCGCGATGAAACGGGTCAGAGGTTTTCTTCGCGGGAATTAAAAATGCTCTCAAACCGGATGTTTCCAATATATCTACCCATTCAGAGATAGTTTTTTCCAAATGCTTCCGTTGAGATCGAGTGGGGATACCTCGTACGTGCAATTGAAGGCATCTTACAAGGGCTACAGTAGTCTTGCCCATGTATGCAGTGAAGCTTCTTACTGCTCAGTACCCGTCTGCTGGATCCAAACGTCATGGTTAAACTTCACAGTAAACGAAAGTTTGTAGTAAATATAAACCTCAGAATACCTTTCATAAGATTTAAATAAAGCCCTATTGGCGAGCTGTCATCGATAGTTCAAAACGTCCCCGAAGAATGTTCGGCGTGTACGTCCAAATTTCGCCCACTCCGTGACTGAAAGATATGGAAAAAAATTGGGTAACGTTCTGCATCTATACCGCAATATCCTTACAACTACAAAAAGCTCCTATCAACAGGATCGAGCAGGACTGGATAGCTTGCTAACGGGGGTGGTAGAAATTTTCGGAATTTTTTTCAAGGGGGACAGCGCATTTCTGTAACGAAAAAAATATGTTTCTAGAAGAACGAGGGTACAGAAAATTATGAGAAGATCGTTGTACAAACCACAGAAATATAACTTAGTCAAGGTTTTTTTAAGCAGTGATGGAGATCGCTTGCGAAAATTCCCTGAGCAAAGTAGAAAATTTTTCTGCCAATCCGCCGGCGTCGGTGTCGACAGATCTGACTCGATCAATACGTGTGAACCCACTCACACATTAGTTCGCGTCTTGCCTCTGAGGCCGCCTGAGGTCAGTGACGATGTCAGAGGCAAGTCGCGATCCTCGTCGCCTTTACCCGACTTTTTTCAGAGTCGCCCTCCAAGCCACGCCCCGAAATTGCCGGACCCGATATCGGAATTTTCTCGCGCTCGCAAGAAATGGGGCGTAACCGAGAACGCCCTCAGAGGCAAGACGCGAACGAATGTCTGAGTACTCAACACCACCGCATATCCAGGAGCGCTCTGCTGACACACTTTACCTGGCCACGACTCCTTCATATTATAGTCATTAACGATTGCCATGCTATGTACTGTCCTCTATTGTCTTGCATGCTTTATCACCAGTAAATTGTGACCTCTTCTTGTGTTTTCCTGCCTTATTTTTACATCTCCGTTTGATTTCTTGCCTCATTTGTTTCTTTCGCAGTTGTTTCTCACTATTCAGTTTCTTTTCTAATATCCTGTCTCATTTCGCTCTCTCAGTATGATCTCCTGTTTTATTTTGACCTCTTATTGCTATCTCAGTTTTCCGTCTCTGTTTGCAGTCATTTTTATACTAATAGTACGACTCTCAACCCCACCCCGCCCTGATAGAAGTCCATCTTAGTTCTTAGTTGACCGAAGGTCCGAACCCCACATCCCACCGGATGTCGGCGGGTCCGACCCCCCCTCCCCTCTGTGATAGATAACACCTCACGCCAAACCCTGATCGAAAATCAGGAAGGGGCCGGGCCTGTGCCCGTGGTGGTCGCTTATATCTCGCCTATTTGGAGGAATTGAGGTCTCGCATTTGGCACGTGTAACACAGGAGGGGTCTTCTACACAATTACACGACAGTCGCAAAATTCATATCTGAGAGTGCACTGTGCCTTCAAAGGCAGTGTTCACGATGGTTTTCGTCCCCAAGCTATCTACATAAAACAATGCGTTGGCCTCCAAGTGCTACCAAAATTACGAAGAAACGGCGAGAAACGCATTAAAGGCAACGTTCACGAGAAAAATAGTTTTTGTGTTCCCCCGCCTATCTTGAAAACGGACCCATGCTGATTCCAATGATGTCTCTGTAATCGTACAGTACCTTCTGGGAACGGAGCTATGGTCCCTTAAAAATTCAGCAAAGGAAACATGGTGGACGAGTTGTCCGAGGCTTGTAACTTCCGTCTTTTGCAGCCGATGTAAAGTGTGCCCGAATGGGAATGGCGGCCCACGCGGCCGGCGTGCTTGGCAGGCGGCCGTCCCCTCTCCCATTGATTGATCGGCGCATAGCTTGCTGCCAGCCGGTGCCGGCCCCGTTCGTCGTCGATGGCGGTGGGGACTTTTCGCATGCTCGTCCGAGAGCGGCGAACGCGACGACCGCCTGCCAAGCACGGCGGCCGCACGGGCCGCCATTCTCATTCGGACGCACATTATGCGAGCTGACCTGAGTAAAGAGAGAAGTTGAGAATGAAGGGAAGACCGGGGCTAATGATTGGAAGTGATCGCTCGTCTCACGATCTTGAGCATTCAATTGTTCACGTCGGTGGGCGTGTGTTGCGCTTTTGGGGTTTGCCTTGCGCTCGAAGTAGCAACTTCGAGCTTTTCTGGAGCTCTTCCTGACTCGTTTTCATGCGTTCTTTCGACGTCAGCGTTACAGTGTGCCCATCCACTACCTATTCTTAGTGGAAACTGAAACACATTTTTAATCGTGAACACTGCCTCTAAAACGTCGTTTTTCGGTGACATTATTCTATCTCAGGCAATCCCGGTTGTCACGTGGAGGTCTCCAGCAGGTCGTGGGGCGGAGTCATGCCCCACCACATCCTCACGACCTCCAGGTGACATGCCAGAGGCCTCGAGGTGACATGAACCCCGTTTCACCTGGAGGTCGTGAAGGTGTGGTGGGGCATGACTTCACCCGACCTGCTAGAGACCTCCAGGTGACAACAATTCACTTCCCTCCCCGTCTTTTCGCGTACACCCCACGGACTGCTGGTCACCTCCAGGTGACAACAGCTAACTTCCTCCCCCTATTTTCGCGTTCACATTATACGATATGTAGATTTTGAACAAATCATTTAACCATCAACTTTTATTACAATAGCAAGAACAGCAACCATGACATACTTGGCAAGATTACATTAGCAACAACAACACAGGATATCAACAAGAAAAAATGATCTTTCATTCCGTCTAAGTAGATCGTACACTTAGAAATCATGCAGTTGCTACATACGATAACAACATGAGAAAATCAAACAAATTTCATCAATCCTCCTGATCTATTTCATTTGCAAGATCAGAAGTTTCCTCTTCATTAGCAACTTCATCACCCCGCTGTATCTCTCTCGTCCTCACTGCGGACAAACATCGTCGCTTCTGAAATGGGAAGAATGCTTGGGCGAAAGTGCGTAGGACCCTAGTTGGGTCCTACACACCTTCGCCGGCGCTTGGCGCACTTCAGGTGGGTCCAACACAACTTCCTGGCGCTCGGCGCACTTCCAGTTGGGTCACCAATGCTCTGTACTGAATATTCTCGCTGAATTATAGTCCATATAGTTCGCAAATGTGCAGGCTTTAGCCCGAGGGGAAGGCAGCGTTAGATCGGAAAGAATTCGAGCTTTTGATCGGAATATTGCAATTGGCCGAAGGACTAACGCTAAGGGGGGAACTATACTTGGAGAAATGCTATTGCATTTAGAAGGGTGATCTAGCACTGGTCGCCGGGCGCGTTAAAGGAATCGGGGAGCCGTGGTGAGGTCAGCCGTCTCACTCGGCATTTGCGTGGCAACTGCTGCGAGTGATGGCTTCTCACTCACATCGCGCTTAAACCATAATTTTTCGCGCGATTGCCTACTGTTTAGCGCGCGTTCGCGATTTCATTACATCGCGGCGCCCTGCACTACGATAAGGGGACATCGCGGGAGTGTTTTCCTAAGCAAACTCCCAAAGCATAAAACAACAGCGGGGGGGGGGGGTAATGCACGAGCACGATCTCGATGTCAGACATAGATAAGAGCTTCTTCCATGATTCATCCCACTTATTTGCCTGGGTAAACCTCTAGCAAGAAGCCATATATGGCGAAAAAAGCGGACGTCCTTATATGACTTCTGATTTTTTTGCCGAACTGGTGTTTGGCTTCGCAGTAGAAGACAGGGTTCGCGATACAAACGGTGTTTGTGCTATCCTCATTAAAAAGTAGATCTTGCCATCAAAAAGTTTAATCTACAAATCTAGACGCACCCAAAATTATTGAATTGGATAAATGGATAACTTCGAAAAAATAAATATCTGCGACAACGAAACAACAGCGAAAATAAGCATTAAGACTTCTAAAACCCTGCTGTTTCTTTGTGCTTGTCTGGGTGAGGACGCAAAATGGCGTCGAAGTATGGTTTTTTAGGCGCTATGTATATCGCAGAGGAAACACATTGCGCGCGATTTTCCTGGCGCGATGTAAGTATCGTCGGCATAGATACTAACGAGATTTTGCGTTCACTATTAAAGGTTGGCGCAAACTCGGTTCTATATGCTATAATATATGTAGGTGTACCGCGTTTCCGCCGATCTCCAATGGGGAATTCAAAGCCTCATTAGGATCCATGCCTATGTAATGGTTCCATCCTAAAAGGTTGAAAAATCGTGGTGGGAAACTTTCGCTTCGACCAGGGGTGGTAGTAAATGGGTTTGGAATCGCAAATAAACTCGCGGTAAGTTCGCGGTAAACTGCATCTGAACGCGAGCTTTTTATTTGACAATTTTCAGGAAACGGAAAAAAACATTGCTGAAACTACGCATCGCATGCCACGTTATGAGCCACTAGATACGCATAGTGTAAAAAAATCACAAGAAATGGTTCGTTCTGTCTTTTTTCTCGAAAAAAGGGGTGGTTAAAAGAAAAAAAATCTGAGGGTTTTTTAAACTTTTCAGCTCGCGTTATGTTCGCGCAACACTGCAACTTAAAGGCAGTGTTCACGATAATCTTCGATTTTGAGATTAATAGCTAAATCGATTGTTTGGCCCCCGGGTAGAACATAAATGGCGACGGAATTGAGAAAAACGCACCAGAAGGTCACGAAATCCTTCACTCTCGCCCCACCTCTTTACTCTCACAGGAACTGTTCGTTGTGGCAATGAAATCATTTATGGGTCCGTCCTTTACAAATATTTGCTTTCTGTTGTTCCATTCTTTTTTGCGGACCCTAACTAGTACTATTTTTACTATATTATTCTTCCATTTTCAACTGATCCCATTTTTCACCGGTGACAACCACCTTGAACATGTTCATACAACTGGAAAACTAGTCCAGGCCAGAGATTAATGTCACTGGAATATGACGTTTTAGTGCGTTTCTCGCCATTTCTTTGTAATTTCTGTAACACTCGGTGGCCAACGCTTTGTTTTGAGTGGAAAACTCGGGAACGAAAATTATCGTGAACACTGCCTTTAAGTGGAGCAGACGGAAAATGGAAATATTGTGCGAAAGAGGAAAAAGATGGATAGCTTTCGAAAAAAGTCCAGGATTTTTTTTGGAGAATCGAGAAGGTCTAAACAATGAAAAATCCTGGCAAATTTCACTTGCTAGAGAAGCGAGATATCAGTAACAAACGCTATATGCGGGTTCTAGTTGGGTAACACAACAAAATGAAAAAACTCACCAAAAATTGGCGGATACTATTATTTGCCAACGATTCCCGCTATTGCTGACATCAAAACATTCACAAACGGTCGTAATATGGCAAACGTAGCGTTTCAAGACAAAAAAAACTTTAAAAAATGTGAAAAACAAGAAAAATTAAAACAAATCCACATGATGGGCTGATGTGGGTGGGCGTGGAAGCTCGTACGAACCGCTGCGTCGCGTGCCCGCAGCGCGAGTCCCCAATGGTACACCCTAAATTTAACCCCGAAGCAGAGGATAAATGGACGGAATCGACGTCATAGAGTATTCAGAACGCTGGGTGCTGACGAAGATGCGGGGGCGAGGTTTGACTGTACGCCCCCTCTCAGAGACTGCCTGACTCTCTTCGTCTGTGACGCAGCAGGATGCCTACGATTGGCTCGTCGCCGTTTCACCACATCAGAGCATGTTAAATGTTGCGAAATAAGCCGCGTCACCTCGAAGTCACATCAGAACGTGCAAAACGTGACGAAACTTGGCTTCGAGGTGACAACGGAGGCCGATTCGCCCTCCATGTCACAACAGGAAGGAGTTGTGGGCTCCAGGTGACAACCGGGATTTCCTGAGATAACAAGGACTAGTTGTCCGGTTGGTTGAACATGTTCATGGTGGTTGTCACCGGTGGGAATTTGGCTCAGTCGAAAATAGAAGAATATTTCATGCAAAGCAGGATTATTTAGGGCCCTAAGGAATGAGCGGAGCAATAGAGAATAGAGAATTGCAAAAGGCGGGTCCTCGAAAGATTTCACTGTCACAACGGACAGTTCCTCTGATACTTAAGAGGTGGGGTGATACTTGAGGATTTCGTCTATTTCTGGTGCGTTTTTCTCAATTTTTCACGTCATTTTACTTCTACCCGGGGGCCACTTAATCAATATAGCGAATAATCTCAAAGTTGAAGATTATCGTGAACACTGCCTTTAAATCAAATTGTAATCCTCACAGAAGACCTTTCACACGATTTGACAAGCAGCGCCTTCCTGTGCGAATAATTCACGTTACCTAGTTTGTGCTCATGTTTGATCGCGCGATATTCATTCTAGCAGCCTTGTGAAAATGTTCTGAGCGATGAAATTGCTTTATTTTGGAGCCCACAATGTTGTCGTACTAGTTGATGAAGTAGAGAATGGTATCTGCCGAGAAACTCAGGGACAATCCAGAACGTTGAATCGTTGCGCTAAGTCTTTATTTGTTTTTGTATTCATTTAGATGGTTCTAACTCACTACTTCGTGGCTTGTGAGCACGTCGGCAACAACGCACAATAAACAAATAAATATATTCGTAGTGAATTCCCGGGACCAACACTATGTCACCGGAAACTCTTTTAGGAATGTTTCAGTGGTAATGTTTCTCATGCTCCATAGAACGTCTAAGACTACAGGCATTTATTGATTCAGAATACAGCACGAACAAGGAACTACAGCCAGCTGGTCGTCCTAGCTTGCTGAAAGTTCGACGAAATCCAAGTCAGCGTCAAGGAAGGAACCAACACGGGATTTTTCGTCGGAAAATGCGTAAAGTTCACTGGGGAAGTAGACAAATAGCACCATTCTTAACCAATATCAGAAAATCACTCATGAAAATGGTAGATTGGGACATCGTCGCGGACATTTTCTTGTTCCTAAAGTGTTGTTGCACCTATGGGTCATGCGAAATTAGGGATCGGCATGAGGTGTGATGTATCACAGAGGGGGGGGTCGGACACGTCGACATCCTGTCGGATGAGGGGTCGGACCTTCGGTCAACCGAGAACCAATATGGACTTCTATAAGGGGTCGTTTATACTTCCGCCGTCGAGCGGCGCGGCACAATGCATTTCTGTAATATTGATCAGGCGGCGCGGCGCCATCGATATTACAGAAATGCACTATGCCGCGCCGCTCGACGGCGCGAGTATAAACGACCCCTAAGGGCGGGGGTGGGGGCTGAGAACAATACCATTAGTATAAAAAATGACGGCAAACATAGACGGAAAAATGAGATCACAATAAGAGGTCAAAATAAAACTGGAGATCATACTGAGAGAGCAAAATGAGACAGGAGATCAAAAAAGAAACTTAATAGTGAGAAACAACTGCGAAAAAAAAAGAAGTGAGGCAAGAAATTAAATGGAGATGTAAAAATAAGGCAGGAACACACAAGAATAGCTTACAATTCACTGGTGATAAAGCATGCAAGACAATCGACGACAGTAGCATGACAATCGTTAATGACTCTAACATGGAGGAGTCGTGGCCAGGTAAAGTGTGTCACCGAAGCGTTCCTGGATATGTCAGCAGCGGTGGTGTTGAGTACTAGCTGTCATTGGGGTCATTACAAGCGGACTATTCTGTCAACGAAATGACACAGTTGCTCTTAAATTTCGTAATATAAGATGCATTTTTAGACGATTTAGGATTCGCGGGTTCGATCCATCTAAAGGTAAAAAATTTCGCAATTCTCAGAATCAATGGATAGTGTACTGTTTTAGAAGAGCATTGTTCACTGTTGTGTCTCTTGCAATTCACTCCACGAAATTGACTCGTGTCCAAGATGCGATATTGCCTGAAGCATAGGATTTTTGTGCACTGAGGGCACATAGGTGCGGTTGCGGGCGTGTCACCCACATTTTGAATACGAATGTCCGCATATGAAAACGCGCTCAAAATTTCATCCTACGCGTGCTGGTGCGGAGCGGAGGTTAGAGAGAGTGAGAGAGCGGAGGGCAGACGGGGGCCGCTCGCGCCTCGAATGATGTAAATTACGACCTTTCATATAGAGTATGCGTATCGCCCCGATTTTATCACACCGCTGCCTAATGGAGAGCGGCGTCGATGTCATGGCGGCGATATGCATATTTCCTAAATTTTTCTGAGATGTGGGTGAAAGCGAAGATTCCAACCGATCTCTAATGTTTACATCATCCCATTTCGCTCACCGAGATGCTGTTTTGATCGGTAAAACGATCGATGCTCTCAGAAGCGGAGTATCGCCACAATTGATCGATATTGCTTTTTCTCACGCATCGCCGCGACGGTAGTATGATCCGGGCCTAAGGGGTCGTTTATACTTCCGCCGCTGAGCGGTGCTGCACAATACATTTCCGTAATATTGATCACGCGGCGCGGCACGATCAATATTATAAGATTGCACTTCGCCGCGCCGCTCGGCGGCGGAAGTGTAAACGCCCTTTAACTCTCCTTACATGGCTACTCTCCATAGTTTCCAACCACTGAGTTGAATATTTCCCAGAATGGTTCGAATACTACCCACGCTTCTTAACGCGGTCACTGAGCTAAAGCCATTACGCTATCAAATGAGTCTGCACACATTCTGCCCATTCCCTGTTGTGTTCCAAAATCTTTTTTTTTCGATTCGTAAATTTCGTTCAGCATTGCTTTGTTTTTTGCCTTGTTGTTTTGAGACATCCAACATACTGCTCTCTCGCATGATTGTTTGATAGGTGTTCCTGGCACGTTCATCCGAGCGCAATGATTGAATTTTTGAAAAATGGACCACCTCCTGGTAACACATCAAAGATATTACAACTAAAGGATTCCACCCGTCGACGAGTGACATATGACTCTGTATAAGTATCAGAATGTGACATTAATTTTACTGTAATTCTGAGTACAGCTTTTCAATAACGACTCATTATATGCAAATGTACAACGGCAAAAATGACATCGTAGTGAAAAACAAGCGGAGATAGCATCCTTTTTGGATTGTAAGCTTCATGTACTCTAAAAGGTCTCCCAGGATATCCGGAATTATCTGAGCAAATTTTCTTCGTCAATATAGAAAAAAGATACGAGAAAAAGATTAAAAGAATTGCAACTAATAACTGAATTAAAAAAGGTCAGGACAGCAATCGCGGCTACACACTGCGACCCGCAACGTGAACTAAGGGACGCGTAGTTAACGATAGCTATTAACTTCATGTTTTTCAAACATTTTTATGCGAAAGCATTTTTATTCGATTATCCCTTGCTTTCTGAAAAGTGAAGACGGACCCATAATTCTAATTCTGCCCTCGAGATAACCTCCAAGGGTTTTGGCAAGGCAAAGTGTTAAAAAATCTGATCTCGTAGTTATTTCCGATTTTTTCCGCATTTTCAGGTTTTTTTTTTTCGGAAATCGGAATTTGGAAAGCCAAAAACTATCGGAAATTGGAATTTGGAAATCGGAATTCCGCTCATCCCTGGTGCCAACCCCTGATGAATGCTGGGAAATATGTATTCTAATCCCACGCCAGAAATTCCATTTCTCCAATCCCCGGCTGAGAATTTATGGTCGTCTACCTTTGCCACCCCATCGGATACAGTGCTTGTTGATTATGTCAACGAAATCACCAGAAAAACAAACAAGTTACAAGCTTTCACAGAAATCTACGTGATAGAGCAACCCTGGAAAGTAGAAAAAAATTGAAAAAAACGCTACGCTCCTTCTTGAAAAATTCTCAGTATCCATTGAGGAGCTAAACTGTCTCGGGCTTTTACATGCGGCTTACCTTGGCGAGCTTGTTACGTGACAAAATACGATGTTTAAGAGCGAATGAAAATTCAAGCAAGAAACTCCGCGCATTACCGAAAATCGGATTTGATATGTGGTAATAACGTGTGCACAAAGTTTCTGATTGAGAGGGATAGGTCGTCCTAGCATATGGAGAACAGAAAGATATCCGGATTTTCCCACAGATCTCTGAGCAAACACGACACGGGAACACTTCTATCAGGTGCCGCGAACAATCGATTTCTTCAAACTGCACATCTTGTCACAAATGCTTTGAAGATCTTTCTCTTCTTTTAGTGATTTTGATATTCATTACCTTAATAAGAGACATGAGAGTTATGCACATTAACTGCAGTTGAAAAGCTGCATAAAAAATGAGGACTTCAATGTGTGAATATGAGACAGTGCTGTCATCTGAGAAACGAAGTATGAATTAAAGTCGCTAATTGAGAAACGGGGTGAGAGTCAAAATTGTTCATAGTTTAACAGCTTGGGTGCTGCGAGTCGCGAAGATGCGGGCACAAAAGGTTCAATTGTAATGGAACAGAAAGTCTCAATCCTGTGTGCTTCTTTCCTAGTCAATTAGTTATTGGAGCAGTAGTCTGAACTCTGCAAAATTTACAATAGCAGCGTGTAGGCTTGTAGGCAGGAGCAGCCTGCGAAGAGAGTAAGTGTTCGCTTAGCGACAGCAATGTTGTGTAAAGCATCGAACTGATCGAGGCCCCAGCCATATGGCGTGCTCATCGACTGAGAGGCGCTGGATAGAGAGGGACCGGGATAAATAGTAGTTTATTGATAAATATACACTTAGATATAAGGACCCGACGCTGAAACATCCAATAACTTTCTGTTCTGTCACAGCGATGAGTTGGGCTAAGAGTCGCTGTTATAACCAAAATGCTAAGCGATGATATGTGAGTAATTCGTGTTGCACGCATAAGTGTTGCCTGGAATAGTTTTTGGATTATCCAAACAGATTAATAGTCTTGAACACCTCCCTTCTCAAATTTGTGTTTTCGAGTTTCATCTGATAACCCATTTTTGAAAACATATTTGAACAAATCTTGAATCTTCGAAATTTCACAACTGGCAAAACAAAGAAAAATCTTTCGGAGATAATCATCAAAAGTACATGGGAGTTCAGAAGAGAAATTTCACTGGTTTTATCAAATGTTTTTTTTTCAGTTATCAAGTGTTAATATTATCAAAAACAACCTACGTAATTTTACAAATTCGGACCAAATTGCGATCTATGTAGCTCTCTAGCTTAGAAAGACATTTGGGGTCATTGCTTGTCGGGATTCGACCACCTCGGTATCTTAGGTAGGAGTTTCTTAAGGTCAGGGGAACGTTCATCACAGTATGCGATTTATCAGAAGAAGCCTTGGACATTAATAATCCTCTGGTTCGGGGCTAAATTCAGTATGTGCCATTGCGGACTCGCGCCGCGGACACGCGACGCATCGATTTTGTAAGAGCTTCCGCGCCCTCCCCTCATCAGCTGATCTTGTGAGGTTTCCTTTCATTTTTTACAGTTTCCTTATTTCCCTCGTCTTTTTGGAATAGTTTTTGATCATTGAAGGAAATGTTTGTTAAGGGCTGAGCAGTTGCCATGCGGCGCGACTTAATGGCGGGCTGCCGTATTGATAAACCGCGGCGATCTATCAATACGGCAACCCGACAGCCATTAGGTCGCACCGCGCCGCGATGAGCTTCTGTTCTGCCCCTTAGGGCCCGAATAGAGTCCCACCGCTGAAAGGCGCGGCAGCTTGCAGTGGAGGAGTATTGATCATGCGGCGCCGCACGATCGATTGCCCTCCATTGCATGCTGCTGCGCCTTTCAGCTGCGGAACTCTAATCAGCCCCTTGCAAAGGTCTCCTTTGCAAAAGTTTTAGTCTCAGAAACAGTGGGAGCCGCCGACAACTAATAAAAACGTCAATTTTTCACGAGTTTTTTATTTCATGGTGTCACTCGACCAGGGTACGGCACGAGGTAAATACAAGGCTAAATTTACTCAGGCCCCTCGTCCAAACGAACAAAGGGAAATCGTTTAAAAATTTTACTTGGACGGCCGAGAACACGTTTGCGGGCTTGCGCGCGAAATGTTTCACTTATCAGGCTGGAAGTGCTCACCTCAAGTTCACAAAGAACACGTCAGTATCGATGACACAAGACCAGCTCAAACGGCATGTTGAGGAATTATTACTCACTAGTGAAACGTCAACGTAATTCGAAGCCGATCCTATTTCCTCTCTCTCTTACATCTTATCTTTTTATGTGTTTCATCAATTTGTAGAGTTTACAGAGTATTTCTGTACTAACCATCTCGGTTGTTGCGTTATCCTTATTCGACCACTGTTATCTAACGATTGCCTTAGGCAGCGTCCATACGTGGCGAGAGCGGGCGTTCCCGCTATTGTGCGCCTCTCGACACTCCTCAACGCTGCCTGCAAATTAACACAGGTAAACACCCCCTACCCCGTGTTGATTCGATTGAAAACGTTTGATCGGGTGATCAATCGCTCAAGTCGGCGCAACAGCTGCTGATATCCCACGGTTTTCGACTTCCGTGGTGGGATTGTGGAAAACAAAGGCAGTGGTTTTGCTACAGGCTTAATGCCACCTGCTTTAGTGATTGCGCAGTAAGCTTGACACTCGCTGCTTGCTTCGTGGTGCTGGCGCAAGCGCGCGAGAGCGAGCGGGCGAGAGCGCACGAGAAGGAGCGCCTGTGAGCGGCTAGAGAATCGTGTGCCCACGATGACCATTGATTTTGCGTAATCGCACGCTCTCGCCACGTATGGACGGAGCCTTAAAGGCAGTGGTCACGATGAAAAACGTTATCGAAAAAACTACAAAAATCAGCTTGAATCAAAAACAACTGAAAAGCTATGAAGGTAGCGCGGTGAAAAACGGTCTACAAATAGAGTTTCTAGGGCCCAAAGAAGCTAGTTCGTGCACACGTGCACAGCGATGACGAAACAGATCGCAGTCTCATGCCGAGCAGTCAAAAATCATCGACATTCAGAGGACGAAATAAATGCAAATTTAACGAATAAAAACAGTTGAATAATGAAAGCATCACTTCAGTCAATGTTTTTGACTAGATGTGTACATGAATTCGAAGGTTCATTGATTGACATTCAATTTCAAGCTAGCTGATGTTCTTGATATAAGAGGTCATCGATGCCGATGATGTGGAGAGGGCTCGTCCACCATCAAAAGGCAAGAAAGTTCAGGTTTCAAATTCGGCCCAAAACAGTGGTTTTTTCGCGATTTTTTCTTATAGGTCCTACTACTCGAGACCCAGGAAAGGATTTGGAGAGAAAAAGACGACAAGCATATTTGATCGCGACCACTGCCTTTAAGCGAACGTGATAAACATAAACATAAACATAAAAGCAAATTTTTGGCGATTTTCTCAGACCCCCCTCCCAGAAGCGTTAATAAGTAAATTTTTTGGCGACTCTCTCGGGCCCCCTCCCAGGAGCGTTATTTGTCTCTTTTTGTTGTAAAATTGAAAGAAGAGGAACAACTTATTCCAAAAATTTGAAGAAGAAAAACCGTAAAAAATACATTAACAGTGAATTAGATGACGGACAAGGCTTTTGTTGACGGATTACATGGAGCTGCCTGCGTTGGTAAGTAACTTAGCTATATTAAAAGTTCTTATTTATTTATTCATTTATTTATTTATTTATTTATTTATTTATTTATTTAATTATTTATTTATTTATTTATTTATTTATTCAGTACCCTACATAGTGTACGGTGCTTATCTGGGCCAAATTCCGGTCCGCGATTGCGTCTCGACACGCTTTGCGGCCACACGTGCTGGAGTCAGTCAAATTTCCAGTGCCAAGGCCGACTCGAGTTGGCTTTTTTATACAGTTTTCTCCGATTTCGTTTACTTTCCAGTTTCTAAAACCCACCTAGAGTCAACAGATCGGCGGATGCGGTGCTGGAAACTCTTCCGACTCGAATGCGCGCGGCCGCAAAGCGTGTCGAGATCAGGGAGGAGCGGAAATTTTTTCCGAACTTCGGAAATAGGAAGGAGCTTCTGAATTTCGGCAACGCCAGAAACCATCGGAAATACATTCAGGGAAATTTTTAACCCTTCCCTGGTGACTGTGCCTATCAGGAAACCTTGACTTAATCTTCTTTATTAAATAGTTGTCATGTGGTCACAGTCAACCCTGGGTTGGTAGTTAATTGTTCTAAGAGTTCGAAGATTTTTAGGCAGGAAGTCAGAAATCGTCAAAATTGCTAACTCACATCCAGTTTCTAAAACCCACCTTGAGTCAACAGATCGGCGGCTGCGGTGCTGGAAACTCTTCCGACTCGAATGCGCGCGGCCGCAAAGCGTGTCGAGATCAGGGATGAGCGGAAATTTTTTCCGAACTTCAGAAATAGGAAGGAGCTTCTGAATTTCGGCAACGCCAGAAACCATCGGAAATACATTCAGGGAAATTTTTAACCCTTCCCTGGTGACTGTGCCTATCAGAAAACCTTGACTTAATCTTCTTTATTGAATAGTTGTCATGTGGTCACAATCAACCCTGGGTTGGTACTTAATTGTTCTAAGAGTTCGAAGATTTTTAGGCAGGAAGTCAGAAATCGTCAAAATTACTAACTCACATGCCACGTTATGAGCCCTTAGCACTAGATAGGCATAGTGTAAAAAAATTCCCCGCAAAATTCATTCCCATTCTTTCGCTTGTTTTGGAAAAAAATGGTGATTATCAAAAAAAAATTACTGCAGATTTTTCGAACTATTTTCAGCTCACATTAAAGGCAGGGTTCGCGATAAAAACAACTTTGGAGCTCTCTTCATAAGAATGTAGATTTGGCCATCGTAAAAGTAAAAATAGGTGAAAAAACCCAGAAATTCGAGGGAAAAACGCTCAAAAAGAGAGAATAACAGCTAATTACCGGCGTCGGCCGGCCCCCTAATTAACTCGATTTTCATTAATGCTTGCTTATACGACATTTATTTTGCTGTTAAAGTAATCAGTAGTCTCCAAAAATGTTCAGGAATTACTTTAGAAGCAAAATAAAAGTTGACAAAGCAGGCTTTTACCCAACTCTCGATATTTGGGGGCGGGAGGACACCAAGCCATAACTTTCTCCTGAGCGTTTTTTCTCCAATTTTTTACTTATTTTCTTTTTTGTGTTGGCCAGATCTACGATTCCATGGGTATAGCACAACAACCGATTTTATCGAGAACCCTGCCTTTAAGTTCGCGCAAAACTGCAACTTAACGCGACCTGACAGAGGAAATGGTGATAGTGTGTGAATGGGGAAAAAGAAGAATAGCTCCCGAAAAAGTGCTCCAGAGGACTTTTCCAGAACCTATCTATCACTTTCTTCATTCATACACTATTTCCAATTTCTCCGTCAACTCGCGTTAAGCTGCAGTTGTGCGCGAACTCAATGCGAGATCTCATACGATAACGCTTATTGTTTACGCTCACTTTTGCTAAAAGATACGCGAGGCGTGGTGAAAAAGGAGCAGGACATTGACAAATTGGCGCAGGACCTCAATGAGAGTGTGCAGGGATGTAGGGGCCCCCTTAGGGGGTGTGCAGGATGTGCGCGGGACCCCACTGGAAGTGTGCATGCGTTATGAAACGTGCGCAGGATTTCATTGGTAGTGTGCAGGAAGTCTGCGAATGTAATCAAGACTGCAATGGGAGGTCCTGCAAACAGTATGCGCATTCAGAGTAGGGCCATTCACACATCCTTACTGGATACCGCACACACCCTGCACATTCTCATTGGGGTCCTGCGCACTTTCTACGTCGTACTAAACATCCCTTTATCAAATAGAAAGCTCTAATGAACCTGGCGGTTTGCTCGCGTTAAGTTGGTGGTAAATTCGTGTTCAATGTTGGTATTTGAACCGCGTTGAAAAATCCACCCCTGGCTTTCTGAGAAGTTACGAAGGACCTCGAATTCGAAATTAACGCCTGAAATAACCCCCTAGGGAAATGGCAAGAGGAAGTGTAAATAATCTCGTAAATATTTCCGATTTCTTCCGCATTTCCAGGCTTTTTTTTCAGAAATCGAAGATCGGAAGGCCAAAAACCATCGGAAATAGGAATCCCGGTCATCCCTGGTCGAGACGCAAATGCGCACCGGAATTTGGCCCAGAGAAGCACAGTATACATGAAAAAACGGCAGAATATACATAGACGAAAGGCAAAGTGAAACATTAAAACGCAAGTAGAATACTCGAAACTAAGTTCAATTTCAAAAAAGTGAAAGCAGAGCCAGCCCTACATGTGAAACTGCTCAATCTGAGGTTAGTTCTGGGAACCCCAAAGAAAATTTTCATTCAATATCCACGTGTCCTAGAGGCGTTGAATTTATGGAACTTCAATTTATCAACTCTTGGTATCCCACTCAAGATTTTAAAGATCATACACACGTCGTTTCGCTTACGACGAGACTCGAGCGAATGTAACGCCAGTTCTTGATTCCTCCTTGAGGGACCAGGAACTCTAGCATAACAAAACCCGTTATGACTCAAGAAAACTTTACGAGTAAGATTTTCTTGTACTCTTTCGAACAGTTGAATGTCTCTTTCTGTACGGACGAAATTCTGAAGTTCCCGATACCACTATTGGCCTAACATACACCTTATACGCACGCGCTAAAACGCTTTTTTCACAAGTCGAAAAAGTTTTAAATATATTAAATGTGCGTACTGAGGCTTTACTACAGACTGCATAATAGTGAGTTGAGAAATCAAGCTCACTGCCATACTGAAAACCTGAATCCTTAACATTGGATACAGTTGTTAGCGAGTGGCCATCAAGCACGTAGGTGACCGGAGTACTGGAGTCTCCCATTCTCATGTGAATCGTTTTCTCCGGAGCGAGTGGCAAATCCCAAACTTCAGACCAGTCCAGTCTCCTTTCCAGAGCGACCTGAACGACATCACCGGCCGACCCTATTTTGTTATATATTTTGACATCGTCGGCAAATTGTTTAGAAATCACTCCAGTCTCTTCCAAAATAGGGCAGCTCAGCTGTGTTGATCGCGAACAATACGGGTGATAGAACACGACCCTGTGGCACCCCGCTTCTCAGAACTTTCGAAACAGGTTGTTAACTCGCCAAAAGCCACTTCGTTCGGTGCAACCACGTTATTCGCGTCTTGGTATGATGCAAGCGAGCCTTCTCAGCGAAGACGACCCAGGAAGCACCGAGCAAGCAGCCTTGAAGGGGGTTTTCGAAGCGTTCCAACAGCTTATCGTACGGTGCTAACCAGCTTACTGACACTTCGTTCCGTGCAAGCCTCCTTATCGTGGATCGGTAGGGTGCGAACCAACTTCGGTTTCGTGAAATCAGCCTTAGGCACGTAAGGAACCGTGCAAGCAGCTTATGTGAGTTGCCGAACGGTTCCAGCAGCATTGCACGGAGTTGACACGCTATCTTGCAGGTGCGACTCGACTCTACTGCAATGCCTGCTCATCGATTCGTCTTTTTTTGCTTCGCTCATTAGTCGTGCAAATTCCTTTTCATTTATCTCTCTCTCTCTCTCTCTCTCTCTCTCTGATGTTGATGTTTTTAGAATGTTCAATGCCCTTTTTTGGCCTGATATAGCATAAGATATAGCAGGATAGGCGAGTTGAGCACAAAACTCAGATGTCAAGCTTTAAGCATTCTAAGAACATCAAAATCACATCTTCCAAGGCCTCAGTTCAAAGGTAGTGTTCATGATAATCTTCGATTCTGATCTTAATCGCTAAATCGATTGTTTCGTTACCGGGTAGAACTGAAATGACAAGGAAATTGAGAAAAACGTCCCAGAAGACCACCAAATCCTTCACTCTCACCCCACCTTTTTCTCATTGGAAATGTTCGTTATGACAATGAAATCTTTTGTGGTCCCGTCTTTTGCAATTATTCTCTTTCTGTTGCTCCGTTCTTTTGTTCGGACCCCAAATAATACTGCTTTGCCTGGAATATTCTTCTATTTTTGATTAATCCCTTTTTTCACTGGTGACAACCTCCGTGAACATGTTCATCCAATCGGACAACTGGTTCATGTTATAGATTAGTGTCACTGAAATACGACGTTTTAATGCGTTTCTAGCCGTTTCTTCGTATTTTTGGTAAGACTTGGACGCCAACGTATTGTTTTGAGTGCGACACTCGGGAACGAAGGTCATCGTGAACACTGCCTCAAAAGGCACAGTCCAAACACAGAATCGTTTGCAGTTTTTCTGCTCAGTTCAGAGAGAATTCCGCGCTGATCACACTATTGTTTCTAGATTCGCTCAGAACCCACTACTAACGGAGTTATGGCCCCTCAAAGATTGTAAGCTTGAACGGTGAGAATTTCGTGGACGAGTTGTCTCAGTCCTGTTTTCCCTCGTCGCTCGCGGCCATCGCACCGTAGCAGACCACACTGTAAAAATAGACCGATAACAAATGGAAGGACGTATATTTTGATCGAATCCATGGCGTGTCTTGTCCCTATTGAGACCGAAACTAGAGTGAGGACCGAATAATCTCGAATAATTCAATCAAGCATGTTTTCGCTTCGATGCCAGAAGAGCGTGCGCTGTTTTTGACTTCCAGACATCAAGCAGTACACAAGCTTTCCATAATTGATGGCAGAATAGAATTCTTCGCATTCACAAAATCACAATCGTCAGTTATTCGAAATAATTCGAATTTTCGAACATTTTCGAATAATCGCCAATTTTGATTCCATGAATGCACAAAAACTCCTTCTGCCATGAAATCTGGAAAGGTTTTTCCTTACTTGGTCTCTGAAAACCAATAAGAGCTCAAATTATTTCGAGATTGAGGCGAAAAATCAGTTAACTGAATTATTCGAAATTACAATACCCACCCTAATTCTTGTAAAAAAGACGCGGAAGACGCGGAAGCGCGTCTTTTTCGTCTTATCGTCATAACTTCTTTGCTAGCGGACTAAAGTGTATAGAAAGTTATATCAATCGAATCAAGACATCGAGACGAACACAATGATCTATTTTTTAATGATCGAGGGATGAATTTGTCATCCTTCATTTGCTGAAGTACCTAAGGGGAGCCATAAACGGGCGAGTCTCCGCTAATTGCACTGAGCCATCAACGAGCAGTGTACTGTATGGCTCTGTTTACGCACCAAAGCCAAGCCTGATATATATCGGAACCTTACAAGAATTCAAATGGAACCATTTCTAACTCGAAACTCAAAATGATTCTGTGGAAACTCCATTCACAGTACTTCAAAGCAATGGAATACTCGCCCTAATTTTCTCAGAAAAGTCACGGAAGTCGCAACTTTTGCGACTTCTAATTGATTTCAGTTTTTGGAAGATCTGAATCCGTTTCAAATTGTGGAAAATCTGAATTTAATTCAAGTTTTATTCTGATATCGAAATTCCGAGCTTTTTTTCAAATTTCGAAAATTTCTGATTTACTTCAATTTTTGAAAACTTTCAATTTATTAAAAAACCTAACTTATTGTGATTTTCTCTAAATTATTAAATAACGGGAAATTCTAAATCATTTGAATTTTTGAAAAAATCTGAATTTACTTCAAATTGGAAAAAGTCTGGATTTATCTCAAATTATTTCTGACATTAGAAATCCTAGTTTCTTTCAATTTTCAGAAATCTGTGATTTATTTCGAGTTTTAATTTTCTGAATTTTTTCCAATTTTTGAGAATTTCTAATTTATTTCAATTTCTGGGATTTTCTAATTCATTTCAACTCTTGATTAATCTGAATTTCATCCAAATTTTGGGAAATCAGAGTTTCATTCAAGTTGATTTCTGATTTTGGAATACCGAATTTTTATAAGTTATAGAAAATCCTAAGTTACTCCAAGTTTATTTTTTTTCTTCTATTCTTCGGGGAATCTAAACTTAATTCAATTTTTAAAACTTTTAATCTGACTCGAATGTTTCAATTCTACTCGAATTTTGAACTCAATTAATATTTCGAAAGTTGAGGCTCTGCTGAGAACTTCAAGTATTTTCTTTTCTTCTCAAAATCAGGCATTCTGACGCAACAGAGAGCTCGATTGACCTGAAATAAGTGTATGTGCTGCATACAAGGAGTGTTTACAGATCTGGTAAGGTCAATTAGAGGTTTCCTGAGGCCTGATTCACACCTCAAAAGCCACCCCATCGAGCATTAATTTGCATGTAGGCCAGTGTAGGAGGATCCTCAGAAAGCCTCATTCACTTTAGCTTGCATCTAGCATGGTCCCAACTGCAAAATCTATGTTATTCAGCGCTACACCCCCTGAGTGTTCATCTTTATCACAATAACTATATTTTCTCCCCATGGCATTGCTACTGATCAATGCTTCTCCCAGGTGCACTGATTTGCCGATTCATGAGAGTTTTCATGTCTCCATGTATGTACATATGAAACCTCTTCCTGATCAGCAATATAATTCTATATGTTCCCATTTTTACAAACGACAATCGAAATGCAAGGTGGGTGTATCTTCTCTAATTTTCTATTGCAATTTTATAAAATCCGAGATTTATGGTGTTGATTTTTTTTTGAAAAAAAAAACAAGAAAACTCGGTTTCGAATTCGTTTCAATTCTCTAACAAAGCTAATTGATTTTAGTTTTTCATGTGATTTAAATTTTCGAAAAATTTGAGTATAATTCGAATTCGCTTCTATTTTTTCTAATTTTTAAATTTCGCATTTTGTTCCAATTCCGGTATTTTAATTTCTATTAAATTCCGAATATTATAAATTTATCTCATTTTACGGAACACATTAACTCAAATTTGAGAATTCTCAATTTGATGACAATTGTCAAATTGCAATGAAATTTCAAACTGATTTCAAATTTTGATAATGGAGGCTTTGTCGAAAAGCCTCAGTGATGAGCTTTCATTTCCCGATCAGGGATTTTTAAGGCAGTACAGAAATCCGGCCCACCACGCCTAGCGTCAGATCCTGCCTGGGCCCCTCACATGTGCTGGAATAGGTGGCCGCGCTACTCCTCAGCTGGGCCACCTCGCCACCCACAGCCGCCACAGAGACCAATCGAGGATCGAGTGAACACGTTTACTTTATAACAAACCTTTATTAATGGTCCAATATAGATTTTTCTCATTGGTTACACATAGAAGAGAGTTTGAACAGAGTATTTGAACATTCTGAATGTTATTCAATTTTTTTTTGATTTTAAAAATCCATTTTTTTATTTCAAATTTTATTTCAACTAAATAGGCTTTTTTCGTTTTTTTTTCAATTGTATTTTAATTTGTAAAAACTTTTAATTATTTTCACTCTACGGAAAATCTTAGCTCGAATCTTTAGAATTCTAAGTTTGATTAGAATTTCGAATTTCAATAAAATTTCAAACTGATTTCAAATTTTGATAATGGAGGCTTTGTCGAAAAGCCTCAGTGATGAGCTTTCATTTCCCGATCAGGGATTTTTAAGGCAGTACAGAAATTCGGCCCACCACGCCTAGCGTCAGATCCTGCCTGGGCCCCTCACATGTGCTGGAATTGGTGGCCGCTCTACTCCTCAGCTGGGCCACCTCGTCACCCACAGCACCCATCGATCGTCACAGAGACCAATCGAGGATCGAGTGAACACGTTTACTTTATAACAAACCTTTATTAATGGTCCAATATAGATTCTTCTCATTGGTTACACTTAGAAGAGAGTTTGAACAGAGTATTTGAACATTCTGAATTTTATTCAATTTTTTTTTGATTTTAAAAATCCATTTTTTTTATTTCAAATTTTATTTCAACTAAATAGGTTTTTTTCGTTTTTTTTCAATTTTATTTTAATTTGTAAAAACTTTTAATTATTTTCACTTTACGGAAAATCTGCCTTGAAGTGTGGGAAGCTGACTAAGTTTGCTCTGGCGCTGGAGCTGGACATATATGAGGGCGAGCCGCAGGAGCTGCTTCTGAGTTTGGACGAGAGGCTCCACTCCACGAGGAAGGTCGCATTCATTCGAGAGGTTGGCTCTAGAAGTGTTTTTCTCCGCCTTTTTAATTAAGAAAACATTCAAATTTACCAAAAAAATCTTCTATTCAGGTGATCTTCAAATACTTCAACGTTCCTACGTCGGCGAAGAGTAGTGTATGGCAGACGGTTAAGAATGCACTTAATGGCCGTGTGCGCAAGAACAAGCAGGCCGCAGCGCGCCTCGAGGCTAACGCTGCTGCATCGTCACCCGTCACCGGCATCGCTCTTAATACACCCCCTCGCAGTAATGATGTGTACGAGTTCGATGATTTATCTTCCTTTGGAGACAGGAACTTTTAGACCTTCATACAAATTTTTAGTATTTTGTTATAACTGCAGTTTGCATTCTCATTTCTTCGGTAGGTAGACATTTATTCGTTCATTTGTGTTGTTTGTACTCTGTATTTTTTTTGAAAAAATTGTTAATAAATGATTTTTCGACAAAACAAAATTAGCGTTTTCAAAATTTGAAGATTTTAAATTAGAAATCTTTAAAAGTTGAGTCAAATGGAAAATTCGAAATTCAAATATATTAAAATTCTTGAAATTAAAAAATGAAATAAAATAGGAACCCACAAAAATTAAAATAAAATTGAAAAAAAAACGAAAAAAACCTATTTAGTTGAAATAAAATTTGAAATAAAAAAATGGATTTTTAAAATCAAAAAAAATTGAATAAAATTCAGAATTACTATAATACTCTGTTCAAACTCTCTTCTATGTGTAACCAATGAGAAGAATCTATATTGGACCATTAATAAAGGTTTGTTATAAAGTAAACGTGTTCACTCGATCCTCGATTGGTCTCTGTGACGATCGATGGGTGCTGTGGGTGACGAGGTGGCCCAGCTGAGGAGTAGAGCGGCCACCAATTCCAGCACATGTGAGGGGCCCAGGCAGGATCTGACGCTAGGCGTGGTGGGCCGAATTTCTGTACTGCCTTAAAAATCCCTGATCGGGAAATGAAAGCTCATCACTGAGGCTTTTCGACAAAGCCTCCATTATCAAAATTTGAAATCAGTTTGAAATTTTATTGAAATTCGAAATTCTAATCAAACTTAGAATTCTCAAGATTCGAGCTAAGATTTTCCGTAGAGTGAAAATAATTAAAAGTTTTTACAAATTAAAATAAAATTGAAAAAAAACGAAAAAAACCTATTTAGTTGAAATAAAATTTGAAATAAAAAAATGGATTTTTAAAATCAAAAAAAAATTGAATAAAATTCAGAATGTTCAAATACTCTGTTCAAACTCTCTTCTATGTGTAACCAATGAGAAGAATCTATATTGGACCATTAATAAAGGTTTGTTATAAAGTAAACGTGTTCACTCGATCCTCGATTGGTCTCTGTGACGATCGATGGGTGCTGTGGGCGACGAGGTGGCCCAGCTGAGGAGTAGAGCGGCCACCAATTCCAGCACATGTGAGGGGCCCAGGCAGGATCTGACGCTAGGCGTGGTGGGCCGAATTTCTGTACTGCCTTAAAAATCCCTGATCGGGAAATGAAAGCTCATCACTGAGGCTTTTCGACAAAGCCTCCATTATCAAATTTTGAAATCAGTTTGAAATTTTATTGAAATTCGAAATTCTAATCAAACTTAGAATTCTCAAGATTCGAGCTAAGATTTTCCGTAGAGTGAAAATAATTAAAAGTTTTTACAAATTAAAATAAAATTGAAAAAAAACGAAAAAAACCTATTTAGTTGAAATAAAATTTGAAATAAAAAAATGGATTTTTAAAATCAAAAAAAATTGAATAAAATTCAGAATGTTCAAATACTCTGTTCAAACTCTCTTCTATGTGTAACCAATGAGAAGAATCTATATTGGACCGTTAATAAAGGTTTGTTATAAAGTAAACGTGTTCACTCGATCCTCGATTGGTCTCTGTGGCGGCCTGGGTGGCGAGGTGGCCCAGCTGAGGAGTAGCGCGGCCACCTATTCCAGCACATGTGAGGGGCCCAGGCAGGATCTGACGCTAGGCGTGGTGGGCCGGATTTCTGTACTGCCTTAAAAATCCCTGATCGGGAAATGAAAGCTCATCACTGAGGCTTTTCGACAAAGCCTCCATTATCAAAATTTGAAATCAGTTTGAAATTTCATTGCAATTTGACAATTGTGATCAAATTGAGAATTCTCAAATTTGAGTTAATGTGTTCCGTAAAATGAAATAAATTTATAATATTCGGAATTTAATAGAAATTAAAATACCGGAATTGGAACAAAATGCGAAATTTAAAAATTAGAAAAAATAGAAGCGAATTCGAATTATACTCAAATTTTTCGAAAATTTAAATCACATGAAAAACTAAAATCAATTAGCTTTGTTAGAGAATTGAAACGAATTCGAAACCGAGTTTTCTTGTTTTTTTTTTCAAAAAAAAATCAACACCATAAATCTCGGATTTTATAAAATTGCAATAGAAAATTAGAGAAGATACACCCACCTTGCATTTCGATTGTCGTTTGTAAAAATGGGAACATATAGAATTATATTGCTGATCAGGAAGAGGTTTCATATGTACATACATGGAGACATGAAAACTCTCATGAATCGGCAAATCAGTGCACCTGGGAGAAGCATTGATCAGTAGCAATGCCATGGGGAGAAAATATAGTTATTGTGATAAAGATGAACACTCAGGGGGTGTAGCGCTGAATAACATAGATTTTGCAGTTGGGACCATGCTAGATGCAAGCTATAGTGAATGAGGCTTTCTGAGGATCCTCCTACACTGGCCTACATGCAAATTAATGCTCGATGGGGTGGCTTTTGAGGTGTGAATCAGGCCTCAGGAAACCTCTGAATGACCTTACCAGATCTGTAAACACTCCTTGTATGCAGCACATACACTTATTTCAGGTCAATCGAGCTCTCTGTTGCGTCAGAATGCCTGATTTTGAGAAGAAAAGTAAATACTTGAAGTTCTCAGCAGAGCCTCAACTTTCGAAATATTAATTGAGTTCAAAATTCGAGTAGAATTCAAACATTCGAGTCAGATTAAAAGTTTTAAAAATTGAATTAAGTTTAGATTCTCCGAAGAAAATGAATTAGAAAATCCCAGAAATTGAAATAAATTAGAAATTCTCAAAAATTGGAAAAAAATTCAAAAAATTAAAACTCGAAATAAATCACAGGTTTCTGAAAAATGAAAGAAACTAGGATTTCTAATGTCAGAAATAATTTGAGATAAATCCAGACTTTTTCCAATTTGAAGTAAATTCAGATTTTTTCAAAAATTCAAATGATTTAGAATTTCCCGTTATTTAATAATTTAGAGAAAATCACAATAACTTAGGTTTTTAATAAATTAAAAGTTTTCAAAAATTTAAGTAAATCAGAAATTTTCGAAATTTGAAAAAAGCTCGGAATTTCGATATCAGAATAAAACTTGAATTAAATTCAGATTTTACACAATTTGAAACGGATTCAGATCTTCCAAAAACTGAAATCAATTAGAAGCCGCAAAAGCTGCGACTTCCGTGACTTCTCTGAGAAAATTAGGCGAGTATTCCATTCCTTTGAAGTACTGTGAATGGAGTTTCCACAGAATCATTTTGAGTTTCGAGTTAGAAATGGTTCCATTTGAATTCTTGTAAGGTTCCGATATATATCAGGCTTGGCTTTGGTGCGTAAACAGAGCCATACAGTACACTGCTCGTTGATGGCTCAGTGCAATTAGCGGAGACTCGCCCGTTTATGGCTCCCCTTAGGTACTTCAGCAAATGAAGGATGACAAATTCATCCCTCGATCATTGAAAAATAGATCATTGTGTTCGTCTCGATGTCTTGATTCGATTGATATAACTTTCTATACACTTTAGTCCGCTAGCAAAGAAGTTATGACGAAAAGACGAAAAAGACGCGCTTCCGCGTCTTCCGCGTCTTTTTTACAAGAATTAGGGTGGGTATTGTATTCGGTCCTCACTCTAACCGAAACCCCTGAAGTGGGCGGAGCGAATGCTGATTCGGGGGGGGCGGAGGGAATGGGTGCTCGATTTTTTTCGCCTATTCGGAAGAGTTGAGGGGGAGGGTTGCTACACACACCGGCTGGAGCATAATATCGATTTTTGCCGACGAGCTTGGACTGGGCCTTCAACTGGATTTATTGCCAGTATGTGCTTACCAGGTCATATCCATTATCGATTGATTGTTGCTGTGCCAACACAATTTATATGTGAATAGCTGAGGAATGCAGACCGAGGTGTCGGTGGCGTGATGGTAACACTGTCACACGGAAACGTGCAATGCAGGCTCGAGTCCTGTCTGATATCTGAGTTCTGCGTTCGGCTCAGCTACCTTCTGATAGCTCCTTAATTCATTCTCCCTGTCAGTTTTATTCCTTTTATTGATAATGTCAAATGATGCACTTTTTGGTATAGTATAATGTAATGATATCTGATATATGGCATTGGTATTATCGCTCCAGCCGCGAAGCGGAGCCGAAGCGCGCGTGCACTTCTCTACAAGGGTCGGTGCCCTTTGTGAAAGATTCGCGAGCCAATCAGGGCTGTGCGCAACTTTTTTTTGAATTTCGTATTTCGTATCTCTTAGTTAATCCTAATCCGTAATTTGTAATCACGCACAGCCCTCGCGCCAATCAAGAAGTCAATAGGCAGCTAATGGATGCAAGATATTCACCCCTATCTTTTATAAATTAGCACTCATTTTGAATTCACCATTATTCTCTTGCAGTCAGCCGAAGTCAAGAGACGATATAATTATTCGTCTTTTATTTTTCGGATATGGAAGCGGTCTCTTCTCGCTTCAAACACAGTGAGCATCTATAGAGACAAAATTTGTAAATCGCTTGGAATGATTCGCCTTAGGGATGCTAGAGAATACCAATTCGTCATTGGCTGCAATTTTTAACCTTTTTTGCGTTCCTAAGGCGTTTTTCCCGCGGAAATCGATCAGGATTTCTTATCTCTGACCTGGAAGTTGTCCTCGCGAACAGGCTCAAAATGGCTCAGTGAGTCAAGTTTTTCAAATTATGATCTTTATGAATTAGGTTTTCTGAACATTTGTGCATGTTCCAGCC
Organism: Aplectana chamaeleonis; assembly: GCA_029168955.1. Classification (NCBI taxonomy): domain Eukaryota; kingdom Metazoa; phylum Nematoda; class Chromadorea; order Rhabditida; family Cosmocercidae; genus Aplectana; species Aplectana chamaeleonis. The sequence goes on from JAPDOI010000173.1 coordinate 388,053, forward strand.
GTGACTTCCGTCGTCGGGTATGCTGGGGCAAAAACCTAGAAGGACGTTTTAGATCACGACAACGACCTGAGCGCTGACCCAGTCAAACAAGAAATCGTTGCTGTTAGCCAAGGATGCACTTCATAAAGGTAAGCAGAATTGACATGTAAATTTTTTTTTGTGTTACGCCCATAAATCTTGTGTTTAGGGATTTAATGTATCAGGACGACAACTCGTACTACGTCCAGTTCGCAGCTGTTCTTATCTCAGAGACAGATAAGGACGAACAAAAAGGTGGGAAAACGTTCTCGCAGCTAGAGAACGTTGCCCGCAAGGGAGAATGAGCTGGTGACGAAGCTCGACTACCGTCGAGAGTTGCTCTGTTTTACGCTCTCCAAATACGTGTTTTCTAACGATCTGTACGTTTTCACTGTTCTGTGATGCGATAGATCGGGCCTTTAGGGATTTTATGTTGGATCATTGAAGTACGCGCTGAAATATGCCTTCTACATTAGTTACCTATTTGTTGTTGTGTTTATTCGGAGATAAAGCCAATGACGAGTGAGACAGTTGTTATTGCAAGTTTTCTGACATAAACATTTGGGAGGGAAATTGATGTTGTTACAAGATTCGTAGAGTGGGTAAAAGGCGAACTTCATTTATCTTCATGTATCTGCGGTTATGATCAAGGTAGAATTTGACTCATAGACAGCATAAGGTAGCGGTTAAGTGGTATTCGAATTCGAAATGCATTGGTAGTCGAAAAACTAATCGTCGTATTTTTTATGCGCTGCTAGCGCAAGTTATTTCAATTATCCTCTTTTCGATGGACGTACCATGGGGTTTCCCTCGCTACCTCTGCATAAGGTGAGAATGCGCTCGCTTCGCTCATGATTACGCTTGCTTTGGCGCATGGTCCTCATTCTACCCCTTCCGCCTATCGTAAGGTTCCGCTTGCTTGGTATTAACCTCCGCTTGTTTAGCGTTAGCTTCTGCTTGCTTGGCGTTATCTTCCACTCGCTTAGCGTTAGCTTCTGCTTGCTTTGCGTTAGCTTCCACTCGCTTAGTGTTAGCTTTTGCTTGCTTCCCGTTAACTTCCGCTCGCTCGGTGTTAGTTTCTACTTGCTTCGCGTTTGCTTCCGCTTGCTTCGGTTCATGGTTCCACTCGTTTCCCTGCCTAACGTAAAGTTCTGCTTGCTCAGCGTTAGCTTCTGCTTGCTTTGTGTGTTAGCTTCTGCTTGCCTCGCGTTCGGTACGGGGACAATCCGTTACTAACGTATTGCGTGTTAACAGCTTTTCTCAAAAGTTTTGAATTCCAACCGATCTAGTCGATGAAAAACTGGAACCCACTTTCACCTGGAAACTACGGTAGCGAAGACAGTTTTTGATCCACTTGCACACGAATGAATGCAATTTTAATTTCTCGAGTTTCAAAATGACTCTGTGGTGGTCAACCCTGTCGAAAGCCTTCGAAAAAGTTTGAATAAATTACATCGCATGCCTTTCTCGACTCCAGGTACTCACTCCAATCATTAAATCACTCCAACAGATTAGTTTCAACCGACCTCCCTGCGAAAAACCCATGTTGATTCTCGGAAATAATAGAATTTTTTACACGTGATCCACTATATGTTTTTTAAGGATCTTCTCGAAAGTTCTGCATAAGATCCACGTGATGCTTACTGGCCTATAGTTATCCACCACTTGTTAAGGTTCTTTTTCTCAACAAGGGAGTCACAAAGAATCGTTTCCACCTTTGTGGCACTTCCGAATACCAAAGAGAAGGGTTGAAAAGATAAGCAAGAGGTCCAGCAATTACGTGGGCAACGTTTCTCACAAAAAGCGTCGGTATTAACTGTGTAACAGACAAGGATTTTGGCAACTTTCTGAGAATGTCAGAAATTTCATCGCTTTCAAAAAATGGGGTACTACGCACTGGGTACTCGATTACAGGGCAGAAAAGAGGGAATACGTCACTGAACTCCCGTAGAACTCGCAAAACTTGTCAGCATAACTTAGCTTCCTTATCTGTCCCCATGATAACGAAGTGGTCATCTTTCTTTGAACAGGGAATTTTATCCGACTTTCCAAGTTTTCACTTTATTATGGTGATGGCTCTCCTAATGTTGAATATAAGACACATAGGTTTGGGCGTGTATCCAGAAAGTGTGAATAATTCCGGGTAGGAAGCTAAGGTGTGTGGTAGAAGGAAGATTGAAGAAGATGAAGTGATTGGCAAAGGCCAAGAATACGAGATGTATTGAAGGAATACATTAGTTTTCAAATTAACATGAGTCCGTAAATTAATTTCGCGAGTTCAAGAAGAACAGGTCACGTGCATGGACTGCTAGTTGGAAAGAGCGTCATCCAATCTGGTTACGTTGCGAATTTTATTCTCCGGAACCCACTCATGCACGAAATACACGACAAGGGTTCGATCCCGCGAGGTGCTCAATTTCTGCAATACGTGAGACCTAACAATTTTTTTCTGAAAAGTATGGATCACAAAAGTAGGATAGTCGAGTCGAGTGTGGTATATTCACCCTACATTATTTACTTCATATGCAAACTTCAGCGACGTCAGAGGAACGCCGAGGACCGCTACACTGCGTGGGCTCACACTTTTCTCAAGTGTGGTCCCGCCGGAAGTAGGCAATTTTGGAAACGAGGAGCCCCGAGAGTAGGATATTTGAGTCCAGCGTGGTCGATTAACTCTGTGTACATGCTTTCACCGTCTCAGTATAACGCCGAAGGCCGCTGCATAAATAGCGGAAAAAAAGTGAAAAAACGTCAGAAAACGTCAGTTCACAAGCCTGAAGTAGGGTTTGAAACAGCTGTAACTTAAGTTTCAAATTAGCTCCCCGGGATTTGAATAAAACTAAGCAACTAGGTTTGTAACCCTACAGAATGAAACCTTACCCGCTCTCAGAGGACACCTTATAAAAAAGTTCACTAGATGTGGTGTTTTGATGTTTTGAGCATAAAAGTCCGCAACTAACCAGCAGATTTAGGTGAGGACTTTTGTGCTCAAAACATCAAAAGTCCAAACCTAGTGAATTTTTCTGGAAGTCAACTTCTGGGGTCAGCTAAGGTCCTATTCTGTAGGGTTGCAAACTTAGTTTCATAGTTTCGCTCGAACCCCGGATAGCTCATTTGGAAACAAAGTTACAGCTGTTTCAAAACCTTACTTCAGGTTTGAGGACTGACGTTCATTTACCTTGTTCCGCTATCTATGTAGTGGTCTTCGGCTTTACACTGAGACGATAAAAGATTGTACACTACCACACTGGGCCCAAATATCCTACTCTCGTGACACCTAAATTTTAAAAATGCCTCTTTTCGGCGGGACTACACTTGAGAAAAGTGTGACAGGTGCAGTGTAGCGGTCTTTGGCGTTCCTCTCATGTCTTTAAACTTTGCATATGGGGTGAATCAATCACGCTCGACTCGAGTATCGTATTCTCCTGACTCACACCTTGCAAAATGTAGACATCCAGCGGGACCATACCTGCGGCAGTTGTGGGCCACACAGTGTAGTGCCTTGCAGCGTCCATCGTAGACGGTGTAAGTTTGTATGTAGGGTGAATATACCACTCTCGACTCGACTATCCTACTTAAAGGCAGCATATACGCTCAAAAATGATATCAATTTTATGGAATGAATCGAAGGTCTGAAGCTGTTAATATTGAGAGATAACGAAAAAACCGGAAAAAATCAATTGAAATGAAGATATAACGGTTCGTTCTATATTGGCCCAGAAGCGGACGGGTTTTACCGCATTGGCTGAAATAGCGGAGCTAGCGACAAATTGGTTTGGATAACGACGCTAATGTACGCGTAAGGCCCTTTCTGCAACTCCTACGACCTTGGAAGCGTAAAAAATGAGCCAAAATGACCGTAATCGGGCATTGAACATTTGTATTGAGGGGCGGAGCCCGTATCGATGGGCGGAGAAAGGATGATTTTGTGACTCAATACGGCTCAAATACGGGCTTTTTAACTCGTTTTCAACTCTTCAAACTTCGTGAGGGCTCTTCCAGGGCCCGTACGAACCCACTAATGTAGTTATCTCAACAACTTTTGCGAGCGTGTATGCTGCCTTTAAAGGCATCGTACACGATGAAAACCATATTTGGGTTTTTGATGTTTTCGTGTTGTACTATCACTATAGTGACTAACGGTAGCAAAACGCCCCCTCAAAAACGTCAACTTTTTGAGAAAAACCCATTTTTAGAAATTTCAAAGCAAATTTGAATTTCGCGCCGGCATCAACTTGGGATAGTTGCGAAGAGAATGCAAGGAACAGTTTTACGCTTCGTTCCTTGGCGCAGCGTTGGAAGCAATTCACCGAGGATGCCGCTCAACTACGACTTCAGTTGAATTAAAATGGGCTACCCACCTGCTGCGTCCAGTGCTGCCGGCTGCTTTCGATCGATGCCGAATTCGAAATTGACTGGCGTGTGTATTGCGCCCTACGACGCGTCAAGGCACGCCCGCCGTCAGCAACCCAGGAGCTTTGTTCCTTGTAACAACGGATCGACCCCAAGGCCGGCCCCCCAAACCCAGGAAGCCAATTTGAGGTAAGCGAATCTTCAATCAGAGACGGTTTTGTAACTCCAAACTTTCTAAGTGACATTGTCATGGCCTACTAGTCCGAATGAACGCTTAAACCCAAATTCGGTTTTCATCGTGGACGATGCCTTTAAAGGCAGGGATCTCGATAAAATCGGATACTGTGCTATACCCATGAAATGGTAGATCTGGCCATCACAAAAGTGAAAGTAAGTGAAAAATTGAAGAAAGAACGCTAAGGAACAAGTTATTGCTTGGTGTCCTCCCGCCTCCCATTATCGAGCTTTTTGAAAAAGCCAGTTTTGTCAACTCATATTTTGCTTCTAAAGTAATTTTTGAGCATCTCTAGAGACTACTCACTACTTTAGCAGCAAAATAAAAGGCGGATAAGCAAGCTTTAATGAAAATCTCGTTAGTTAGGGGGCAGGCCAACACCAGTAATTAGCCGTTATACTTCGTTTTTGAGCGTTTTTTACCGCGAGTTCCCGGGTTTTTTCACTTATTTTTACTTTTGTGATGACCAAATCTACGTTCTCATGAAGAGAGCTCAAATGTCGTTTTTATCGCGAACCCTGCCTTTAAGTGATCCTTACCTTGCAAAAAAAATGTGAGGTCGAACGTTTTGCAGAAATTAACCACCTTGCGGGATCAATTTCGTGTCGGGTGTCTCGTGTTTGAGTGGGTTTCAGTGAATGAAGGTCGCAACCAGAATGGATGACGCTCTTTCCAACTAGCAAGTGTTTGTGCCATGTCTGGTTTGGCTGAAGTTTGACCACCTATTTTTTGTATCTAACCATTTATTAGTGTGTGTTTTTCCATACATTTATAGTGACCAGTTCTTCTCTGAAAACATATTTATTCCTTTAATACATCTCATCGTCTTCGCATTTGCCATCCTTTTCGTCGTAACCACTCTTCTCTTCCGCCCCATTCCGTAGCTTCCAATCACAGCTTATTTACAATTCAATACGCAGCTATCCTGGATCCACGCCCAGAACGTCTGGGCCTTATATTTAACCGTAGGAGAAGCTTTACTATAATTTTGACCTTTACGAAAACCTAGGTACAACAAGGTTTCATGTTAAATGAATGGTATTATCAAATTATTCGCAAGAAAATTTCAAACAGTGTACTTGCCCCCGGTCCACCTGGTCTCCCGGTGGAGCTCAGACCCCTCGGTGCGGATATCCACAACCCGAACCGAACCCTGTACTTGACTAGAATCCATATTTAGTGTTCGATACTGACATCTGACTTGTCTAGCATACTTTTTATTGATCGCAAACGTTTTCAGAAAAGTTAGTTGTTGAAGGCAGTGGTCACGATGAGAAACGTTATCGAAAAAACTAAAAAAAAATCAGCTTAGATCGAAATCAGCTGAAAAACTATGAATGTAGCGCGGTGAAAAACGGGCTAGAAATAGAGTTTCTAGGGCCAAAAGAAGCCAGTCCGTGCACACGTGCACAGTGTCGACTCTGCCAGCGCGTAGCTAGATGCCTTACACGGAGACCGGAGATGCCCAGGGTTTCGGAGGCACCTAGTCTAATTTTGACCCAAGATTTTACGTAAATTACGGAAAGTTTAGCCTCAGTTGGTTAAATTTTAGCTATAGCGCCCGCATATTCTATGTAAATTCTCGCTACGGCACCCGCATATTCTACGCGATTTCTCGTTTCAGCACTCGGTCGATCGACCCACCCAGTCCTGATCCGCACTAGACAGGCGATCACAGCTGCGATCGACAGCATCGCCATTTCTTCCCCAAGTCCTGCAGCATCCCCATGGTCAAAATTATCATCACCGTGGTCTCCCAGAGAGCGACACCGGGTCATCCTCCACGGCATGTCACAGAGTGTCGAGTAATCACTCAGTGGGATGACTGGACCAACACTGTTCGAACGGCATCCCTGCTTTCCGCGTAGCCAGCGCGGGTTTAAGATTGCATTCAACACAGACTGTCGCGAAATCTGCAGATTCTCGCTACAAAATTATAGCGAGAATATACGGGTTTAGCGACAGAGAGATCAATGTATCGAACTGAGCCTTCGTTTTTACGTAGAATACGCGTAGAATTTGCACCCTTGTACCGTCGACACAAGAATATGCGGGTTTTAGCTATCGTAGCTAAAGCCCGCAAATTCTCGCTACATGGAATGGGGCGGCGTCACAGGCCGCGCCCTCGGAGACATCTAGCTAACGTCGGCATGGACCCGGAAGAGACTTTGCGTTCACTGTTGCAGGTTGGCGCAAACTCGGTGCCCTGTGCTATAACACAGGTGCACCGAGCTTGCGCCAACCTCCAATAGGAAACGCAAAGTCTCTTCAGGATCCAGGCCGATGTTACGCGTTGGCAGAGGACCAAAAAGATCGCAGTCTCATGTCGAGCAGTCAAAAATCATCGACATTCAGAGGAAGAAATAAATGCAAATTTTCCTAATAAAAATAGTTTAGCAATGAAAGAAAGCACTCCAGTCAATGTTTTTAACTAGATGTGTACAAAAATCCGAAGGTTCATCAATTGAAATTCAATTTCAAACCAGCTGAGGTTCTTGATATAAGAGGTCATCGATGCCGATAATGTGAAGTGAGCCCGTCCGCCATCAAAAGACAAGAAAATTCAGGCTTCAAGTTTGGCCCAAAACAGTGTTTTTTTCGCGATGTCTCCTTATAGGTCCTACTACTGGAGACCCAGAAAAGGGTTTACAGAGGCAAAGATGACAAGCGTATGTATTTGATCGCGACCAATGCCTTTAAAGGCACAGTACAAGCTCAGGGACGAAATCTGAGATTCCCAATTTTGTGGAGTATCCATGAATTGATACTCCACAAAATGAATTGTGGGGTAGACCCACCCTATATAATACCTGCCAAACGCGAGCTCTCGAATCCTCCGAATAAGCGAGATAAAGGGGGAAGCCACCTTGTGGCGCCTACATCAGGAAGCCACTTTGGCACGCCTTTTTTACGATCTTTCGGGCTCAACAGTTGCGAGATGAGTGATGGTTTCCGACCAGTAGCCCCGTTCCTCCCTTTATTCTCAGCCTCTCTCTCCATTCAGGTCGGTTCGCATACATCGGTTGCAAATGAAGGAAGTTACAAGCCTCGGACAACTCGTCCACGAGGCTTCCGCAGCTAGATTTTTGAGGAAATCCAATGACGTCTCTGGAATCGAACAAGACCTTCTGAGAACTCCGTTCCCAGGAGGTCTTGTTCAATTCCAGAGACGTCATTGGAATTAACGTGGGACCGTTTTCAAGATAAGAAGAGAAACGAAAAAACGATTTTGAGGTTGGACTGTGCCTCTAAAGGCAGTGTTCACGATAATCTTCAATTTTGAGATTATTCGCTATATTGATCAAGTGGCCCCTGGGTAGAACTAAAATGAAGTAGAAATTGAGAAAAACGCACCAGAAGTGCACGAAATCCTTAAAGCCACAGTCCAAGCTCAGAGGTAATTTTTGATATTATACTCCGGTCGCCGTGTCTAGCAACCCTGCCAAGCGCGAAATCTCAATTCGCTCAAATAAGCGAGAAAAAGCCAGGAAAAAGTCGACCCCGCCCCCTTGGAAGAAAAAATGGGTAACGCCCACCGACAAGCTTCCGAGCTCAATAGGGAAGAGAAGCGCGATCGATTTTGTTCCAAATCTATGTTCTTCCATTTATTTTCGGTCTGGCTTTATTTTGTGACCTGCTTCAAAACGATGGCTATGAATAACGAGAAAATACAGGCCCGTGACAACTCGTCCGCGAACTTCTACTAGTTCAAAATCTAAGTTTTCGAGGAGCCGTAACTCAGTTCGTAGTGAGTTCTGAGCGATTCTGGAGACTTCATTGTGATCAGCGTGGAACTTTCTCTAAGATAGGGAGAAAAACGAAAAATCGATTCTGAGCTTGGACTGTGGCTTTAAGTATCACCCCGCCTCTTAAGTATCACAGGAAGTGTTTTGTTAGGACAATGAAATCTCTTGTAGACCCGTCCTTTGCAATTCTCTATTCTCTATTGCTCCGTCCTTTCCTTAGGGCCCTAAGTAATCCTGCTTTGCATAAAATATTCTTCTATTTTCGATTGACCCAATTTTCCAACGGTGACAACCACTATGATCATGTTCATCCAACCGGACAACTAGTCCATGTTATAGAATAATGTCACTGTAATACGACGTTTAAATGAGTTTCTCGCCGTTTCTTCGTTATTTTGGTAACACTTGGAGACCAACGCATTGTTTTATGTGAAAAACTCGGGAACGAAGGTCATCGTGAACTCTGCCTTTGAGGCTGGCCTGAATTTCAGAAAAAAATCTCCTTAAAGACACAGTCCAACCTCGGAATCGATTTTTTGTTTTTCTGCCTATCTTGGAGAAAATTTTACGCTGATCACAACGGTGTTTCTAGAATCGCTCAGAAACCACTACGAACGGAGTCACGGCTCCTCAAAAACCTCATATTCAAACGGCTAGAAGTTCGCGGACGAGTTGTCTCGAGCCTGTATTTTCTCGTTATTCGAGCGTTCTGAAGCAGGCCACAATATAAAGCCAGACCAAAAACAGATCGAAGTACATAGGTTTTGAATAAAATCATTCGCACGTCTCTTCCCTATTGAGGTCGGAAACCTTGCAGTGGACGTTACCTACTTTTTCTTTCAAGGGGGCGTGGCCGACTTTTTCCTGCCTTTTTCTCGCTTATTTGAGCGAATTGAGATTTCTCGCTTGGCAGGGTTGCTATAGACGGCGACCGAACCAAAATATCAAAAATTGCCTCTGAGGTTGGACTGTGCCTTTAAAGGCACTGTATACCCTCAGATATGAATTTCGGGATTTTCATGTAATTGTGTAGAAGACCCCTCGTGTATAACACGTGCCAAATGCCTGATCTCATTTCCTCCGAATAAGCGAGATATAAGCAACCACCACAGGCCCGGCCCCCTTACAGAGTTTCGAACTCAATAGTGGCTCGATGGATGAATGAATTCCAACGAGTCGTCGTTCTTAAGTCCATCAGCGTACTGTCTCCTTATCCTGGCTTTCTCTCACGCAATGATTGCGAATGGAGAGAAATACAGGCCTGAGACAACTCGTCCACCAATTTTTCACCCTCAAAATCTAGGCATCTTCGAAGAGCCATAACTCTGTTCAAAGGGGGTCTTGAACGATTTCAGAGATAACACTGTGATCAGCGTGTGACCCTCTCCAAGAAAAGCATAAAATCTGGAAATTAATCTTCTGGGTGTCCTGTGCCTTTAATGTGATTTGTTTTCGTTTCAAATATTCTATTCTCGGATTCATTCTTGGTGTGTGTTCCTGCTGTTTTAATTTCTCATAACCTTTTTTCTCTGTATGGGTCATATCCTAATTTTTGTTCAGTTCGGGCCTGCCTGAAAAAAAAATTCCTGCACGACCCATATCAAGGAAAAGGGTTTCATGGGAGTATAACAACAAAAAGTTTCATCATAAGAATAATTTTAACCAAAAAAGATTCGAAATAGAAAAATATCCACATCTAGGAGGCTTCTTTGGAAAAATCGAGCCAGCCTAGACAAAAAATTATCCCCACAAGATTCACATCCAATGAAAAGCTTGCTAGAGATGTGGCAAGCTAGCAAGAAACACAAAGAAGCAAATGTAGTTGGGTAACACCATGAAATAAAAGAAAACTTTCTAGGAACTTTCGCTTCCTCTCCCTTGCCGACGATTCCCTTATTCCTAGAATTAAAACTTCGGCAAATGGTCGTAATTCAAAAACGCGGCTCTGAAGACCAAAAAACTGTTGGAAAAGACGTGAGAAACCTTGTAACCAAGAAAAATAGCGGAAAACCCTATATCATCAGCTAATGAAGGGGCGGGTAAGGAGGGTCGCACAAACCCGATGCGTCGCGTACCCGCAGCGCGAGTCCGCATTGTCTCACGTTAAATCCAACCCAAACCACAGGATACAAGCCTTGGTTTTTCTCCGCCTTGTCAAGCCAGATTATCGTTGCTCTCTAGAGGGCGGGTAGCCGCGTTGAATCCGGGGTTGAACGTGTCAAGCGTGTGGTATGGCGCCGCCATGAAAAAAAAAACTATCGATATAGCGCAGCAATTCATTTTCCCCTTGGCAAGCACTCCTTCCTCATTTTTCTTTTCTCTTTCTTTTCTTTCCATCCTCTTTCCCCATCTTCTTGATTGCCTGACAACTTTCTTATAGTTGCTCTTGTTGAATTTTGCGTATTTCGCAGCTTATTGGTGATTATATTCAACGTTGGATGGTTTTAAAGGCAGTGTTCACGATGATTCTCGTTCCCGAGTTTTCCACTCAAAACTATGCGTTGGCAACCAAGTGTTACCAAAATCACGAAGAAACGGCGAGAAACGCACTAATTCGTCTTATTTCAGTGACATTATTGTATGGCCTGAACTAGTTGTCTGGTTAGGTGAACGTGTTCACGGTGGTTGTCACCGGTAAAAAATGGGACTAATCGAACATGGAAGAACATTTTGGGCAAAACAGTATTAGTTAGGGCCCGAAGGAAAGAACGGAGCAACACAGAATGGAGAGTTGCAAAAGACGGGTCCACAAAAGATTTCATTCTCACAACGAACAGTTCCATTGATACTTAAAGGCACAGTCCAACCTCAGAGCTAATTTTTGATATTTTGTTCCGATCGTCCTATATAGCAACCCTGCCAAGCGCGAAATCTCAATGCGCCCAAATAAGCGAGAAAAAGCTAGGAAAAGTCGGCCACGCCCCCTTGAAAGAAAACATGGGTTACGCCCACTGGCAGGTTTCCGACCTCGAAAGGGAATAGGCGCGGGAATGATTTCATTCAAAATCTATGTTCTTCCTTTTGTTTTCGGTCTGGCTTCATATTGTGACCTGCTTCAGAATGATTGCTGCGAATACCGAGAAAATACAGGCTCGATACAACTCGTCCGCGAACTCCTACCAGTTCAAATTCAAAATATTTGAGGAGCCGTAACTCAGTTCGTAGTGAGTTCTGATCGATTCTAGAGACACCATTCTGATCAGCGTGAAATTTTCTCCAAGATAGGCAGAAAAACGAAAAATCGATTTTGAGCTTTGAGTGTGGCTTTAAGAGGCGGGCTGATACTTGAGGATTTCGTGCCCTTCTGGTGCGTTTTTCTCGGTTTCTTCGTCATTTCAGTTCTACTCGGGGGCCAAACAATCGATTTAGCGATTAATCTCAAAATCGAAGATTATCGTGAACACTGCCTTTAATCTCAACAAAGCGCGGAAGCGGCGGAATTTTCGTGGGTCCTGTTTTTCATACAAATATAGCACATAGGAGGATGAGAAAAAGGATGGAATAGAAAGAAAGGAAAAAGAGAGGTAAAGAAAGAGTGCTGGCCACGGGAAAATCAAGCGCTGCGGCATATCGATCTGTTTTCCATGACGGCGCCAGCCCACAAGCACGACAAGCGCATTTCGGGATTCGACGCGGCTAACCGCCGTCTAGAGAACGACGCTACATGCTAGCTACTTACAAGACCGTACTTGCTGTTTAGGTACTCGTAGCTCTAATTTTTTACTCACTTCAGGCTAGTGATATGTTTGGTTCCTATTGTACTGTTTTATCCTTGTTTTTTTCACGTTTGTCTTGAGCGACACACTAAAATAAATAAATTCCGGGATATTCGTGTCATTGTGTAGTAGACCTCAATAGCGGGTATCAGTGGATGAATTTTTACCGCGTCTTCGATTGTCACACCTTTGCCGGTCTGCCTCTTCACCCTAATTCGCTCTTGCGTAGCAACTGCGAATCAAAGGCGGTGTTCACGATAAACTTCAATTCTGAGATTAATGGCACAATCCATTGTTTGGCCCCCGGTTTGAATTAAAATGACGGAGAAATCGAGAAAACAGTACCAGAAGAACCTGAAATGCTTTACTATCACCCCGCCTCTTTACTCTCACAGGAACTGTTTGTTGTGACAACAAAATCTCTTGTGGACACGCTGGTTAGAATTCTCTACTACAATTTGCTGCGTTCTTTGTTTCGGACCCTGACTAATACTGTTCTGCCAAAAATAATTCTCCATTTTCGGTCAACCCCGTTTTTCTACGGTCACAAAACACCGTGAAGATGTTCATCCAACCGGACAAATAGTCCAGGCCAGAGAATAGCGTCGCTGAAATATGACGTTTTGGTGCGTTTCTCGCCGTTCCTTCGTAATTTTGATGAAACTTGGTCGCCAACGCATTGTTTTGAGTGGGAAACTGGCGAGCGAGAATTATCGTGAACACTGCCTTCTAGAGAAACACACTTCTGAGACAACTCGTCCATCAAATTTTGGCCCTCAAAATATGGGCAGAATTCAGGAGCCATTACCCCGTTCGTAGGGGGGTTTTAACGATTCCAGAAAGCGCCAAAAGTACGTGAACGGTGTCAGCGAGCTGATGATCACTCAAGAAGACGAGGCGAGATACCCTTGAGCAGGTCAAAAGATTGATCCGTAAGGAAGCGGACCACTTAAAGGCACAGTACACTCTCAGATATGAGTTTTGAGATTTTCATGTAATTGTGTAGAAGACCCCTTCCGTATAACACGTGCCAAATTCCAGATCTCATTTACTAAAATAAAGCGAGATATAAGCGACCACCACAGGCCCGACCCCCTTCGCTCACCACCACAGGCCCGACCCCCTAACAGATTTTCGAATTCGATAGCGGATAAATGGGTGGATGAATTCAATCAAGTCGTCGTTCTTTAGTCCATTGCCGGACTGTCTCCTTATCCTGGCTTTCTCTAACGCAACGATTGCGAATGAAGAGAAATACAGACCTGAGACAACTCGTCCACCAATTTTTCGCCTTCAAAACCTAGGCATCTTTGAAGAGCCATAACTCTGTTTAAAGGGACTCTTGGACGATTTTAGAGATACCACTGTGATCAGCGGGTGACTGTCTCCAAGGCAAGCATAAAATGTGAGAGTAGGTAGCTCTTGCCTGCAAGAGAGCATAGTGGTTTGTGTTCCTAGGAATACAACAAATAAGTCCATTGTACGTTCGACTACAGGCTCCCAGTCCCTTGAGGAGAAGCCAGTATACCAATGTTCCGAAGTACTGATAGCCTGTCAGGGGCCGGGGCTGTCTACACACCGAGTCTGGAGTTGTACCGTTTTTGCGGTTCAAAACGTCACGCGCTCCAATGCGAGAGAAGTGGTCCTGAGTGGAATTAGAGCCGCCAAAAGCGGGACAACTCCTCCCTCGGTGTGTAGAGAGTCCCTGTCCCGTCTGTCAGAGTGTTATGGCTGACACGGGCATTTCCAGCTTTGTTGGCTTGTATTGAAAACTCAGTCTAAGAGAGGAGGATTTTTTTTTAGTGAAATGTCGCTTATTATAGTCTGCAGCAATGGAAGTAGGACCTGGTTAGGTTACGGAATCGTCCTAGCATACAAGAGGTTGTTAGTGAAATCATTCATTTTTCCGAAACAGCTGTGATAGATTGGTTAATCCGTTTTTTCACCGATACGACTTTACCCGTGGAAGCAATAAAAACAGGTGAAAATACGAGAGTGAAAACAAAAACTCACTGACCAATCTCAGTCATTTCGAAAAAATGAGTGATAACAGAATCAGACCACAGTATGTTAGGAAGAGTCCGCAACCTCACCAGGTCCTACTTCCATTGCTGTAGACTGTACTTATTAACACTTGACGGACCGCGTGTCCACACTGCGCACCCGGGCTGTTTTGCCACTTGGACCGCGCGTCCACACTGCGCACCCACGTCATAAGGCACTGTTCGCGATAAACTTCATCCTCGAATTTTAATGGCAAACGCTTGTCGTGGCTCTCAGAAGCAGAACAGCGTCGAAGAAACGGGTCGAAAACCTAAAAAAAAGTGGGCGAACCCCGCCGCTGTGGGCAAGTCCGGCCCCTTTCCGCCCCTCGACATGAGCAAAGGAACACTCGAAATCGTGAGTTGGGCGATGGTTTCCGATCAAAAACCCAATCTTCCCTTCATTTTCAACTTCTCCCTTTACTCAGGTCAGCTCGCATACATCGGCTGCAAAAGGCGGAAGTTACAAGCCTCGGACAACTCGTCCACCATGGTTCCCTAGTTCAATTTTGAGGGACCATAACTCCGTTCCTAGAAGGTCTTGTACGATTTCAAAAACATCTTTGGAATCAGCATGGGACCGCCTTCAAGATAGGCGGAAAAGCAGAAAAACGATTCTTGTCGTGAACAGTGCCTTTAAGCATTCAATTCTTTTTTAAATATTCGAAGCGTTGTGTCCTTTTAAAATATGAATAGGCGCTTCATATTTCAATCTATTTCAAATCACAGTTGTCAAGCATTTTGAGCCTTCTTAGCTAATTTACCAGCATCTTCCAAAATGATATTTTTCAAATTTTCAAGCTTTTGTGGTCGGAAACAAATTGTCCCCAGCTTCGCTAAAAGGGGTTAGAAACTGTGGGCTGTATAGCGATCCTTATGTCCACTAGTTGATTCTCAAAATAGCAGCGCCAGCTATTTGAGATATGTAACTGTAGTAGGTCAACAATTCAAATTTGGCTGCCTTGACCCTAACGGTTACTCGAGTTGCTCCACAAAGATCTGGTGTTTACTTTTCAACTTCCAATTAAATTTCCGTCAACTGCGGTAAGTTAGTCAGCATTGTTCCAGATTCCGCCAAATTCCTAGAGGGTGGATTCCGCTAAAGTCACTTTGGGGGAGGGGGGAAGAATCTGAAAGCCTGCGATTGTTCAATTTTCAAGTTTTTACTAAAACGTCGTCGCTGCGGGGTATCTTGGGGGTGCTGAACAATGGAATGGTGCTCATTACACAATTTTCAATGAAATTTTTGATGTGTGCGGTTCGTCATCCGTTTGTAAACTTTTCAGGTTTTGGTGCGACTTGGCCCAGGTGGTGATTTGGGGAGAGAGGGTGCTCATCACGAGTCTTATTCCCAGTTTTAGATTTCTTATCTGAGAGGTCGGTTGCACAGACAAGTTTCTGGGTCAAATCTCAGAGCCCGCCGAAAATTCTCCATGAGGTTCATTGGTGCATTACAGACATAAGGGCCTCCATTTTTCGAATTTTCAATACTTCAGGTTGGCTTCTCACGGTACTGCCCTTAACCATTTACTGTAACCTAGAAAAAAATCTGAAAGTCGAACTTTTGAATCATGATCAGCACGCCCGAGAACTTGCGAACAGCCGTGTTTCAAACCACCTGACTCAGGAATTTCTGATGAAGTTACATGCGAACGTGGACTTTAAACATGTTACGAGCCACTTATCTTCATAGCTTTAAGTTGCATGTGACCTTCAAGAAAGTAAGTACGGACATTAAGTACTGACGTGTAACATGAATGTGTGATCTCATCGCACATGTAACTCGACTCGCTGTTTTCTATGGAGGTATAAGACGCGCTTTCGAGGCAGGACACGGATGTCGGTTGCGTCGTCGGTTCAGTTACCCAAGGGTGACGTACATTATCGCGCACACCGGCTGCATGCCCCGCCTAGCCGCTGGCGGCCTTAGGCATGCTCGGCGGGCATTTCTTGTGTCGATGTGCTGACCGCGTCGCGTGTGGGTGTCAGGTAACATGCAGCGACGGTGCAAATTACTGCGATGTTGTGTAATATTAGCGCAACTTACATGTTACTTTGATCAAAAATCTGGCCAAGTTACATGCAACATCGCTTCAAGTTACTTGCAATCTTAAAGTAAGTTGCGTGAAGCCATCACGCAACTTCCGCTAGAGTCTCATGAAACTTGTTCAGTTCAGAAACTTCTGTGTAAGCGTGCAAAATTGAAAAATCATCCAAATTCGCTTGCGTACAGAGTGAGAAAGCCTGCTGCAATCGAAGTTGTTCCCAGCCAAGTTCACAGTCACCTTTTGTGGTGAACACTGAGCGGCGGCAATCACACCGATCTCTCTCCATCGGCTCATCATGATCTGGGCTGGGATTCATGAACGCTAAACCGAAGGTCCCAGCAGGGTTTGGCTGAAAACCACCAATTCATTATCGCTAGGTTTGATCAGAACTGGGCTACACAAGGGTCCCATGTAACCGCATCTCCGACGTGATGGTGTGGTTTGGTTTGGTCCCAGCTGAGGCAGCTAACTAAACCAAACCCTGCCAAGACCCAGTGCGTTCATGAGTCCCAGCTCAGATATCATAGCTATCATGGCTAGGTAAACTGTGAAGAAGACGACGCCAGCCAAACTGACTACGGAAGCCGATATGCCACTATTTGCAAGCAAGCTAATTGATAAGTTTGACTCCTACGCATGCAAGTTGAAGGCCACCTTGTCTTCTTCATTCGATCGAATGCTGTCACAAGTCCAGGAAACACAGCAGACTCAAGCTTCGATACTTTCAAGGTTAGCTTTATTGAAGTCCAAGGTTGAAGCGGTGGATGGGGGTCCGCAACTTTGGAGAAAAGCCTGATGTAGTCCACCATTGTGCGGGTGAAAGCAGACAGCAAAAGACTGGTGAGGAATCGCGCATTATAACTTGGGTATGTATCGATGTACATGAAAGCGAGAAACTTCTGCTATGTTTCCGAGTGTGATTTATTTCCGAGTGTTATTCGTGCGTTGTCGCGCGTACGCTGCGTCTCCTTCCCACACTTTCTCGCTGCCCCTACCTTCTCTCCGCACAAGCGCGCGAGGGAACAGAGTAAATCTGACTTGGAACCAGAGGATAACTCGCCGCTTCGACCGCGAGATCCATAGTGAGGTCATACAGACATCTGGAGGCGAGCAGCTGGCGTACGAATTTCAGTGGAGGATTTTAACATGTCACCGCTATCCTTTTTTGGACACCACGAAGAGTTTGTACTCGCGGGAGGATCACAAAAATCAGTTTGCCTAACCGAAACCTCCGAACTCTCTCCTGTCCTTACTGCGTTCTGGGAGGCAAAGCCTTATGCAGCGGTTCGTCCACTCGTTCGCTTGGAAGATTTACATCTCTGAGGAACTGACCCTAGATTGAGAGCTGTGTAAGGAGGCGGGAACTCAAAACGCTCAGGAAGGCAAACTGATTTAAGTCGTTTGTGATTTTGAAATTGTCAAACTCAGGTCCCCACGGAGACTACTTGAACGATTACATGCTGGTAGAAGGCTTGCCGGCTCTTGTGCGGTTAGGTCGGTTGCTTGGGACCTCCTTCGGATAACGTTAATGATTCACATGTACATACGGCTGGTAGAACCCTGCCCGGTTCCGGTGCGGATAGTTCGATTGCCTCGGGACCTTATTTGGAAAGCGGTAATGATTCACAGGCACATACTGCAGCAAATTCTTTGAACATGCCACTTACCTAAGCCTAATTTACCAGAACTCCGAACGGCTCCAATCCTTTCCCTTATTCTTTTTTTAGTAGTTTTCCGTATCCAACAACACATAGGGATACAAACCATTCCCGTAATTTCTCTTTGAAGCTTATATATCTTTTCAATCCTAGATGGTAACGAAATATCTGATCTGCACTACCTCCTCTGACCAAAGTTCCTTTGCAGCCCCGGAAGAAGTTGCCGGTTTCGATGACATTTTCGTCGGCGCGTCAACTTCCACATTTGCGCGACAGCCGACGAGCAATCCACACAATGGGCACTTCGTTGCGCCGGTGGGGCGTTTACGTGCACTTCCTAGCGCCGGCGGGGCGTTTATGAGCACTTCCTCGCGCCGCATCTCATCAAGGATTTGAAACTTTGTCACCATATTTGAAGCGCACCCTGTGTATTAGTGGATCTACACTCGCGGTTTATCAACGACAGCGCTATCACCTATACTTATCTGGTACAATTGTAACGTGAATTGGCGTGCTTATCTATACTCGACTTGCACATTTCGAGAATGGTTGAAACTAGATTTCTACAATTGACTCTGGCTCGAACGACAGTATGGCTGTATATATTGAGCGCCTTAACAATGATGAAACTCTGGCGGATCACGTAAAGGCTTTACTTTTCTACTTATGGCGCGAGAAGTCGCATATGGTTTATCTTATACAACATAATCATGAGCTGGAAGAACAAGTCCGAGTCTTTAGCGAGAAAAACAAAGCTCTGAAAGAACATTCTTCTCAGTCCTCCCATCCGCTTCACGCTCCTGAATCAACAGCTTGTCTTGTTTCTCATGTCAATATCTCCAATGATTCCTCCCCACATAAATTAAGGATATTGAAATTGAGAGTGAATTAGAAAGACGTACATAGATTTCTAGTCCTGGTAGGAATTCCTGAACCAGCCAACGCGTCGATACGCTATCGCATTAATTATGGTTACAATACAGTGTGCCATGTCCTTGAGCATCTTCAAGTCGATTGTGACCCTGTCAGCGTTTATAGGTTAGGTAGACCCTTCAAAGGTAAAAGCAGGCTCTTAAAAATTGTTCTACCTTGTTCACAATACCAAAAATTGCACTCAGTAACGTTTCTCGTCTGCGATTTTTCCCGGGAAAGCGGCTCATCCTTAGAGAGTCACTGACACTCAGAGAAAGACTTCGGAGACGGGAGGCACGTATGGCGTCGGGTGGAAATCGCACAAATAGCCGTGCTGAGCTTTCCGCTCGTCCGATGAATGGCGAAGGGTCGGTTGCTCCAAATACTAATGTGTCTCCCATCAGAAGCAATACTTAATCTGGTCCATCTTTGAACTGAGCATTAATCATCGGGTTTCTTTTACGGTTTGTGAAATTTCTTAGGCTAATTCATTTGTAGCAATACACCCAATACTTGCTGCTGAACCACCAAAACTTCATTATATAACTTGCCTGTGTGCCAATCTGAGATCACTGGTGAAGAATTCCTGCTGTGTTGATCGATACTTGATCCGTGTTATGATCTTTATGCTTTCTCAGAAACATGGCTCAAGCAACGCCATATTACATCGACACTGCTCAGTAGCTGGATTAAGGAATATGACATTATTCGCTGCGATAGGCCCTGAGGTGTCTGGAGGTGGCGTGGTACTTTTTCTACGAAACTCCTTTTCGCACTCAAAGATTTTTTTGCGATTCTGTTGGTAAAGGGTAAGAAATACTTTCTTTGGATATTTTCTGTAAAGTGAACTCATTCCGAATTCTGGTTGTTTATAGAAAACCGTCTTGTACTACATTGAACTCAAATCAACTTATCAAGATTCTTAGTGACCTGATGGCAAATCAAAATCCTAATGGGATAGTGGGACACTTGAACTTTCTGGACATATGCTGGCGAACACTGGAAGCGAATACGGCACTTTCTGACTAATTTTTGAGCATGCTGATGCTGCAGAACCATGAAATGATCCAGTTTATAAATGAGTCTACACGCATCACTCGGACAGTCGGGGCTTAGTACGTTGGCACAATACCGTTAGTACGCCAGGGCAAACCTGGCGTACTAACGCTCGTTGTGTGCAGGAGCTGCTGGTTGCGGCAGCATATCTTGCTAACGTATGCTGGCGTACTAACGCTCATTATCGACAGAATTTGGACTGCCACCCTCCTCACCGGTGTTTGATGTAGTTCTTGTCACGGCCAGCAGCAAGGAGGCCATCCTCGCCGCGGTCCGCAACAAGGGCATCACCTTCGCCACGGTCCACAACGAGTAGGCTTCCCTCGCGATGGGCCATGGGGATCATCCGCTCAACGTTCAAAATTAACGTTCAAAAAGTGACACAAGGTCACCTCCTCAGACTGGCCTCGAACGGCCAACTGCCCCCTCAGCGAGACTGGCCGCGTTATATACCCGCCGCCGTCGTACAAGAGGATGCTGCAGTGTTCATTCGTATCAAACAAATCAATGGAGGAGAGTGGCAGCAGACAATAGGAGAGAGGGGCTGGCAATAGCACGCGTGCCACGATAAACAAAGCGTTAGTACGCCAGCACAAGCAGCAGGAGCTCCTGGTCGTTGCCAGCATATCCTGCTGTAACCAGCAGCTACAGCACAGGTGCTGCCGATCCCTTTGTGCCGGCGGACTAACGGTATTGTGCCGACGTACTAAGCCCCTACTGTCCGAGTCAGCTCTATTCTTGATCTTCTGATAGTCAGTAGCGCTGATTTATGTAGTGACGTCTTGGTCTAGGAACCAGTGGGAACAAGCGATCACAATATCTTTTTTTTTTAGTTTTTCGCATCAATGGTGTATTGCCTAGTAATTCGCTTGTTTATCGCCTGTCATTTAGTAATGGTAAACTCAGTCAGGTACACGCCTACCTTTCGGGTATACGGTGGAGAGAATCTTTTGAAACGCTCACGCCAGTAAACGATAAATGTGAAATGTTTTTGGACATACTGCATCAAACAAGCGACCTCTATATCCCTTGGGTTCTAGTTCGAGCCACCTCTGGGTTACTCCCTCTTCACTTATTAAGAATAATGGAACATCGTGACTGTCTTTATGAAAATGCCAAACTTACTGGGCCGGGTTCAGACAATTTTCTCAAACTTTTTACGAAGAGCTTTTGAAATATTACAAAAACGTAGAGAAAAAACAATCGATTCAAGAAACAGGAATAACTTTTTCAGATATGTAAATTTAAAGCTTTCAGACGACAGAAAAACACGCAGAGGTAAAAGGCACTGGTCAAGACAAAATCCGTTTTTCTGTTACTCCGCCTATCTTAAAATCGGCCCCATGCTTATTTGAATGATGCCTCTGAAATCGTACAAAACCCTATGGGAACGGAGTTATGATCCCTCAAAAATTGAGCTAGACAAGAATGGTGGACGAGTTTTCCGAGGCTTGTAACTTCCGTCTTTTGCCGCCGATGTATGCGAGCTGACCTGAGTAAAGAGAGAAGTTGAGAATGAAGGGAAGAACGGGGCTAATGATTGGAAATCATCGCTCATCTCATGATCTCAAGCATTCATTTGTTCACGTCGGTGGGCGTGCGTTGCGCTTTTGGGGTTTGCTCTGCGCTCGAAGTGGCAACTTCGGGCTCTTTCGGAGCTTTTCCTGGCTCGTTTCCATGCGTTCTTTCAACGTCAGCGTTAGAGTGTGCCCCTCCACTACCCATTCCTAGTGGAAACTGAAACGCATTTTTTGTCGTGAACACTGCCTTTAAAGCAAGCAGAAATATGAAATTGCAGTCACTGATATGAAATACTAGCTAGTCAGTTTGAGAGTGTTCTTATCCAAGATAATGATAACACTTCTGACTCCCATCCAGAACTAGATACACCAATGGATACGTTCCCATGGCTTCACGAGCACGCGATATTGCGAATTCTCTCAAAATGGCCGCAAGCATTTTCGCTCACTCCAGACGAAATCGTTTTCGTATTCATTCAAAAAACGGCTCATTAAATAGTTGGTCCACTAGCATACATATTTAACCAATCAATGAAGTACAGTCAAGTCCCGTCTCTCTGGCTTCATTCGTTTGTTACTCCGATCTTGAAAAAGCAACCTTATAGTGACCCAGAAAGCTATAGGCCAGTGAGTATAACTTAACTATTGTGCAGAGTTTTTGAAAAATTACTGAAGTCATACATTGTATCGCACTTGAAAATAAATCGTTTGATACCACTGTCGTAACTTGGTTTTGTTAAAGGCAGTGGCCACGATGAAAAACGTTAACGAAAAAAACTACGAAGATCAGCTTAGAACGAAATCAGCTGAAAAACTATGAAGGCGCGCGGTGAAAAACGGACTACAATTAGAGTTTCTAGAGCCCGAAAATTCCAGTTCGTGCACAAGTGCACGGCTCCGCCCGGAAAGATCGCAGTCTCATGCCGAGCAGTCAAAAATCGTCGACATTAAGAAGAACAAATATATGCAAATTTACCGAATAAAAACAGTTGAACAATGAAAGCAACACTTCAGTAAATGTTTTTGACTAGATTAGTCAATGTTCATCGACTAAAATTCATTTTCAAGCCAGCTGACGCTCCTGATATCAGAGATCATCGATGCCGATGATGTGAAGTGTTCTCGTCCACTATAAAAAGACAGGAAAGTTCAGGCTTTAAATTTGGTCCCAAACAGCGTTTTTTCGCGATTTTTAACCTTTATTCTGAACCCAGTAAAGGGTTTAGAGAGGAGAAGTCGACAAGCATATTTGATCGCGACCACTGCCTTTAGTGGGAGGTCAATAGAGACTATGCTTGAGTGTGTCAATCAGTGGCCGCGTATTCTTGATGACAACACTGCATGTGACGTGATATACTTAAATTTCGCTAAAGCTTTCGATTGGGTAAGTCATAGAAACTTGTTGTATAGGATTGACAAACTGCGCTTCCACCCTCTGGTGTTCAACTGAATTGAGTCGCAGCTGAAAAATCGAACGTTTCAAGTGAAGGTCAGATCGTCGTTCTCATCAGTTCGGTTGGCGAACAGTGGGGTTCCGCAAGGTGGTGTCCTCTCACCTGCTTTGTTAAAGGCAGTGGTCGCGCTCAAATATGCTCGTCCTCTTTCCCTCTCTAAACCCTTTTCTGGGTATAGAGTAGTAGAACCTATGAGAAAAAATCGCGAAAAAAACGCTGTTCTAGGTCTAATTTGAAGCCTGAACTTCCTTGTCTTTTGATGGTGAACGAGCCCTCCCCACATCATCAGCATCGATGATCTATAGTATAAAGAACATCAGATGGCTTGAAATTGAATTTCAATCAATGAACATTACTCATCTAGTCAAAAACATTGACTGAAGTGCTTGCTTTCATTGTTCAACTGTTTTATTAGGTAAATTTGCATTTATTTCTTCCTCTGAGTGCCGATGATTTTCGACTGCTTGGCATGAGACTGTGATCTTTCTGTGCACGTGTGCACGAACTGGAAGTTTAGGGTCTTAATAACTCTAATTCTAGCCCGTTTTTCACCGCGCTACCTTCATAGTTTTTGAGCCGTTTTTGATCTGAGCTGATTTTTGTAGTTTTTTTCGATAGCGTTTGTCATCGTGACCACTGCCTTTAAACATTTTTGTAGATGAGTTCCCAACTATTCTCTCACGGAGAGGCGTAGTCTGCCAGCAGTACGCCGACAAGCTGAAATTTTGTCATTCGTAATGCAGTGGTCAGAGAACTGGCAGTTACCTTTGGCTCCCCATAAAACTATGCATCTGCGGTTGGGCAGCGCAAAGGTTGAGGCCAGTTACGTTATGCACAATAATCTTATCAGTCGTGTGAAATCAGTTAAAGATCTAGAATTCATATACAACCACAAATTGGATTTCTCCAATCACATTTCGAATATCCAGAGGAAAACATACATCCGTACCTTTCATTTATTCGAGGCGCTATCCACTACAAGCGTCACCACGCTAGTGAAGGCCTACAAAACTTATGTAAGACCGATCGTTGAGTGCGGGACAACAGCTTTTAATCCATGCCAAAGAATGAGGCTATAGAAAAATGTCTAAACAATTTCACTAGGAAACTTTTCATTAGGAAAAGTGGGATAGTGCGTAGCCGAATCCCAACATTTAAGGCAAGAAATCGTCTATTTGGGCTTCTTCGCTACAATCGAGGAGAAAGTTAGTTCTTTCTTTGATGTTCCAATGGCTTATAAACTCTTGAATCTCAGAAAGAAAATCCCCTTCACACAAATTTGCCAACTTATGCGGTCGAGGACAGGAGGACCTCGTCAAAAATGAGAATTCCTAGACCGAAATCTGACTACACTGCGCACTTCTTTAGCACTAGGGCCCCCTTGGCATACAATACGCTCATGAGTAAAATTACAAACACCATAGAGCTCTCAAGCTTTGAGCGTTTCGCTGAATTAAAGCTGCTCAATAGTGGAGTGACTTGATGCGTGAGCATATTTTGAGAGGAAGTCTATCTCCTAGTGACTCCTTCAAACTTGTTTGTTGTGTATCTTAAAGGCAGTGTTCACGATGATTCCCATTTTCGAGTTTTTTTCGCATAAAACAAAGCGTTGGCCTCCAAGTGTTACCAAAATTACGAAGAAACTGCCAGAAACGCATTAAAACGTCGTATTTCACTGACATTATTCTCTATCCTAGACTAGTTATACGATTGGATGAACATGTTCATGGTGGTTGTCACCAAGTGAAAAATGGGTTCAGTCGAGAAAGGAAAAATATTATATCAAAACAGTATTAGTTAGGGTCCGAAGGAAGGGGCGGAGTAACAGAAATCAGAAAATGGCAAAGGACGGGTCCACAACATTCTTCATCGCCACAACGAACAGTTCCTATGATAGTAAAGTGGCGGGGGGAGAAAAAAAGGATTTGGTGCCCTTCTGGTCCGTTTTTCTCAGTTCCTCCGATATTTTGGCTCTACCCGGGGGTCAATTAATCGATATAGCGAATAATCTGAAAATTAAAGTTTATCGTGAACACTGCCTTTAAGTATTCATATTGCTATTTTGCATGATTTTCTTGAACAGCGTAATGAATCAAATAAAATCAAATGAAATAAAATGCTGCTCAACTCTATGGAACTTGATAACACTGTCTTCGTACTATGAATTCGCTGTATTCCGCCTTCATTTTGCACGCAGAACACAAAGATTGTGACCCGATATGATCAGAGAATTTGTTCTTCCAGGACATGCTGTTAGTAGAAGAGGTGATTTTATGGTTATAAAGCACACTGCTTGTGGTCTTCGCCTCGAATAGAAACGAACGACTTCTCAGAACTTTTGAAAGAAGCTGTTAACACGCAATCCGCTAGAAACGGATTGTCTCCGTAGCGAACGCGAAGCAAGCAGAAGCTAACATGCGAAGCATGTAGAAACTAACACTGAGCGAGCGGAGCGAGTGGAAGTTAACAACTGAGCGAGCGGAAGTGAACGACAAGCAAGCAAAAGCAAAACCTAAGCGAGTGGAAGCTAACGCAAAGCAAGCAGAAGCTAACGCTAAGTAAGCGGAGGTTAATACCGAGCAAGCGGAACCTTACGATAGGCGGAAGGGGTAGAATGAGAACCATGCGCCAAAGCAAGCGGAATCATAAGCGAAACAAGCGGAATCTCACCTTTTGCAGAGGTAGCGAAGGGAACTCCATGGTACGGACCATCAAGAAGAGGATAGTTGAAATAGCGCATAAAAAATACGATGATTAGTTTTTCGACTACCAATGCATTTCGAATTCGAACCCACGGAACCGTTACCTTATATTATCTACGAGTTGAAGGCAGTGGTCTTGCTCAAATATGCTCGTCTTCTTTTCCTCTCTAAACCTTTTTCTGGGTATAGAGTAGTAGAACCTATGAGAAAAAATCGCGAAAAAAATAGCTGTTCTGGGCCGAATTCGAAGCCTGAACTTTCTTGTCTTTTGATGGTGGGCGA
Source organism: Aplectana chamaeleonis (assembly GCA_029168955.1). Classification (NCBI taxonomy): domain Eukaryota; kingdom Metazoa; phylum Nematoda; class Chromadorea; order Rhabditida; family Cosmocercidae; genus Aplectana; species Aplectana chamaeleonis. Next base: position 413,795 of record JAPDOI010000173.1, read on the forward strand.
GTCCACCCCACATTATCGGCTTCGATGATCTCTTTTATCAAAAACATCATCTGGCTTGAAATTTAATTTCAATCAATGAACTTTCGAATTTATGTACACATCTAGTCAAAAACATTGACTGAAATGATGCTTTCATTGTTCAACTGTTTTATTAGGTAAATTTGCATTTATTTCTACCTCTGAGTGTCGATGATTTTTGAATGCTTGGCATGAGACTGTGATCTTTCTGTGCACGTGTGCACGAACTGGAAATTTAGGGTCTTAATAACTCTAATTCTAGCCCGTTTTTCACCGCGCTACCTTCATAGTTTTTGAGCGGCTCTATATCTAAGGTGATTTTTGTAGTTTTTTCGATAATGTTTCTCATCGTGACCAATGCATTTGAATTCTACCTTTATCATAACCGCAGATTTATGAAGATAGATGAGGTTCGAGTTTTAACCTACTCTATGAATCATGTAACAACATCGATTTTCTATATGTTTATCTCAGAAAACTTGCAATAACCACTGTCTTACTGGGCACCGGCTTTATCTCAGAATAAATACAACAACAAACAGATAACGTATCTAGGAGGCATATTCCAGTGCGTATTTCAATAATTTAGCATCAAATCCCTAAAGGCCAGATCTATCGCATCACAGAACAGTGAAAACGTATGCATCGTTAGAAAACACGTGTTTGGAGAGCGTAAAACAGAGCAACTCTTGACGGTAGTCGAGCTTCGTCGCCAACTCATTCTCCCTTGCGGGCAACGTTCTCTAGCTGCGAGAACGTTTTCCCACCTTTTTCTTCGTCCTATTCTGTCGCTGAGGTAAGAACAGCTGCGAACTGGTCGTAGTACGAGTTGTCGTCCTGATACATTAAATCAATAAACACAAGATTTATGGGCGTAACACAAAAATAATTGTTACATGTTTTCATTCGGTCAACTCTGTTTACCTTTATGTATTGTATCCTTGGCTATCCTCTTCGACTTCTTGTTCGACTGGGTCAGCGCTCAGGTCGTAATCGTCATCTGAAACGTCCTTTTAGGTTTCTTGTCCTAGCATTGCTGGAACATGCACAGATGTTCAGAAAACTTTATCCATAAGGATCACAATTTGAAGACTCACTGAGTCATTGTGAGAATGTTCGCGATGACACCTTCCAGATCAGAGATAGGAAATCCTGATTGATTTTCGCGGAGAGAGCGCCTCAGGAACGCAAAAAAATGGTAGCCACTGACGAATTGGTATTCTCTAGCATCCCAAAGTCAAATCATTCTAAGCGATTTACGATTTTTGTCTCTGTAGATGCTTACTGTGTTTGAAGCGAGAAGGGACCGCTTCAATGTTTGGAAAACCAAACAAGAATAATGATGTCGCCTCTTGAGAACGTCTGACTGCAAGAGAATTATGGTGAATTCAAAATGAGTGCTAATTTATACAAGATAAGGGTGAATATCTTGCACCCATTGGCTGCCTATTGACTTCTTGATTGGCGCGAGGGCTGTGCGTGATTGCAAATTACGGATTAGGATTTACTAAGAAATACGAAAATCAGTAGTAAGTTGCGCACAGCCTTGATTGGCTCGTGAGTCTTTCACGAAGGGCACCGACCCTTGTAGCGCAGTGTGATCTTCGGCTTCGGCTCCGCTTCGCGGCTGGAGCGATAATATCAATGCCATATATCATATATCATTACATCACACTATACCAAAAAGTGCATCATTTGATATTAGCGATAAAAGGAATAAAACTGACAGGGAGAATGAATTAAGGAGATATCAGACGGTAGCTGAGTCGAAGGCAGGACTCGAGCCTGCATTGTAGGTTTTCAAGCGAGAGTGTTACCATCACACCACCGACACCCCGGTCTGCAGTCCAAGCTCCAAGCGGTAAAATTTGATATTATAGTCCAGCCGGTGGGTGTAGCATCCCTGCAAAACGCTGAGTCTCAACTCTTCCGAATAAGCGAAAAAAATCAAGCACCCACTCCCTTCCCCCCCCAAATCAGCATTCGCTCCGCCCACTTCAGGGGTTTCAGTCTCAATAGGGACGAGACGCGCCATGGATCTGATCGAAATATACGTTCTTCCATTTGTTATCGGTCTATTTTATAGCGTGGTCTGCTCCGGTGTGATGGCTGCGAGCGTCGAGGGAAAACAGGACCGAGACAACTCGTCTACGAATTTCTCTCCGTTCAAATTCACAATCTTTGAGGGACCATACCTCCGTTCGTAGTGGGTTCTGAGCGAATTTAGAAACAATAATGTGATCAGCGCGGAATAGTCTCTAAACTGAGCAGGAAAACTTGATAACGATTCTGAGCTTGGACTGTGTTTCTAAAGACAGCGTTCACGATAACTTTCGTTTCCGAGTGTTGCACTCAAACCAATACGTTGGAAACCAAGTGTTACCAAAATTTCGCAGAAATGGCTTGGAACGCATTACAAGTCACCTTCCAGTGACATTTTTCTCTGGGCTGGACTAGTTGTCCGATTGGATGAACATGTTCGTGGTGGTTGCCACCGGTGAAAAATGGGATTAATCAAAAATGAACGAATATGTCAGGCAAAGCAGTATTAGTTGGGGTCCGAAGGAAAGAACGGAGCAACAGAAAGCGATAACTGCAACAGACGGGACCACAAAAGATTTCATTGTCACAACCAACAGTTCCAGTGAGAGTGAAAAGGTGGGGTGAGAGTAAAGGATTTAGTGCGCTTCTGGGCGTTTTTCTTGATTTTTTCTTTCGTCATTTCAGTTCTACCCGGTGACGAAACAATCGATTTAGCAATTAATCTCAAAATCAAAGATTATCGTGAACACTGCCTTCAAGCTCAGGCCTTGGAAGATGTGATTTTGATGTTTTTAGAATGCTTGAAGCTTGACATCTGAGTGTTGTGTTCAACTCGCCTATCGTGCTATATCTTATGCTATATTAAGCCAAAAAAAAAGCTTTAAGCATTCTAAAAACATCAACATCAGAGAGAGAGAGAAATTAGAAGGAAACTGCACGACTGCCAATGAATGAAGCAAAAAAGACGAATCGATGAGCAGGCATTGCTGTGGAGTCGAGTCGCACCTGCAAGATAGCGTGTCAGCTCCGTACAAAGCTGCTGGAACGGTTCGGCAACTCCCATAGGCTGCTTGCACGGTGCTTTACGTGCGCAAGGCTGATTGCACGGAACCGAAGCTGGTTTGCACCCTACCGATCCACGACAAGGAGGCTTTCACGGAACGAAGTGTCAGTGAGCTGGTTAACACTGTACAATAAGCTGCTGCAAGGCTACGAAACCCCCATTAAAGGCACAGTACACCCTCAGATATGATTTTTGAGATTTTCATGTAATTATGTAGAAGACCCCTCCTGTATAACACGTGCCAAATGCCAGGTCTCATTTCCTCCAAATAAGCGAGGTATAAGCGACCACCACAGGCCCGACCCCCTTCGCTCACCACCACAGGCCCGACCCCCAAACAGATTTTCGAACTCGATAGCGGCTCGATGGATGGATGAATTCCAACAAGTCGTCGTTCTTCAGTCCATTACTGGACTGTCTCCGTATCGTGGCTTTCTCTCACGCAACGATTGCGAAAGAACAGAAATACAGGCCTGAGAAAACTCGTCCACAAATTTTTCACACTTAAAATCTAGGCATCTTTGAAGAGCCATAACTCTGTTCAAAGGGGTTTTTGGACGATTTCAGAGATACCACAGTGATCAGAGTGTGACGCTCTCCAAGATAAGCATAAAATCTCAGAATTATTTTTCTGGGTGTCCTGTGCCTTTAAGGCTGCTCGCTCGGTGCTTTCTGGGTCGTCTACACTGAGAAAGCTCGCTTGCACCATACCAAGACGCGAATAACGTGTTTGCACCGAGCGAAGTGGCTTTTAGCGTGTTAACAACCTGTTTCGAAAGTTCTGAGTTCTCAAATGACGATGAGGTTACAAGCTCTGATTCCTCTTTGAAGTTGCCGTGACCGACACATAAACTCATGCTTCTTATGTGGTTCTGCAGTTGTACTAACCCCAGCAGGTTTTCAATCTGACCAAGTGTGTACAAATTTATGACTGTTTGTGACTATGTATGTAGATATGCATCTCAAGCTTGGCATTTCGCAGAAACTCCAGGACGGCTTCTTGACATCAATTTTTCTGAGTTCCATGATTCCGCCTTACGTGGCTATCGTGAGCTGCATGAGATGCAAATGGTTTGCCACAGTGCGCGCACTGAAAACATTAATATTGTACACGTATTTAACATACCACATCTATACACTGAATACTAGTTTTTCTCTTACTAGGGAAACCATGTAGTGTGCCAAGCCCTGCCCATTTTTGTTACGGGGACCGCCATTCTTGGGTTCTCTGAGCTTGATTAGAATTTTTGTTGTTGCCAATATTGCTCTACTGTTCAGATCACAAATCACTGGCTCGTTTTACGAGAATTACAAAAAACTGTAGATTACAACAATGTAATTTTAACCAGTAATACCTTGTTAACCTAGGATCCGTTGCGAAATCCAATGACAGATTCGGAAAGAGCGTATCCGCATTGACCAAAAAACATCCACAGGCACTCAAAAGGCCATATCTACATGGCTAGCGAGGTTCCCAAGTTAGATGTACACAATTTTTTTGAAGTTGATCTCTAAAGAGATTTGAAAACTAGAATTACATACATGTAATACGCATGCGTATAGAGAGGGGGGGGCAAGAGTTGTAGCAGTCAAATAATTCTCCGTAAAAATCACTTTGAGCATGAAATCTTATTATTTTTTCTAAACTATCACTAAAATCTGATAAGTAGTAGTGGAAGTTCATTAGATTGTACAATGACCTGCTTTGCCTCGAGTGAAGGCCCCGTGAACGAATATGTGCCGGCACGCAGGTGGTCGCAGTCGGGATTGTCCCATCCATGGTTTCGTCAGACTTTCTCAGACAGTCGGGGCGTAATACGTCGGCACAATAGCGTTAGTATTCCAGGGAAAACATCGAATCCTACCCCTCGTTGTGATCAGGAGCTGCTAACGGCAGCATACCCTGCCAATTTCTAGTTGCTGACAGCCTTTTCTGTGAATGGAGAAAGAATTGGGATTACCACCTCTTTAGCGGTGTTGGGTAAGGCCCTCGTCACGGCCAGCGGCAGGGAGGCCAACCTCGCCATGGTCCACAACAGGGCTGCAGGTAATTACGAATTACGATTTGCGGATTGCATGCGTTTTTTCGCAATTCTTTAACGGTTTACGATTTGCGAAGTTTTGGCCAAAAATAGTAACGAATCGTAAGAAATCGTAACAAATCGTGAAAATGCGGTTGATAATCAATGTAAATATTAATTGTATGGGAACATGGAAATGGAAACAGTGTGAAACAATGCAGACTTGCGGTCCAGAATATTAATAACGCTTCTTTCACATTCCTACTATTTAATCATTCTTTCCAATTTCAGTTTCTGGTGAAACCTTGTACTAACATTCCCAGCCGGGCGCTGTCAGCAGTAGGTCAGACATGACGAAATATACATGTTCATAATGAGATACAGGAGTGACCGATCGCTCCGCTTTTCACACTGACCCCCTCGAACTTACATATTAATGGGTTCCAATAATTTTTTGCTCCACGAGCGAGCCAGATCGGAGAAGCCGAGCTCCACAGTCAGCTATCTTCACTACATGCCATCGTCCCCATGATGAACATGGGAGACGCAGACCTTTGGTGGAGCTGATGTCTATGGTTCGTATCTGATCTCTAGTAATCCACGATGCAGCTACTATCTCGCTATCTTTGGAGCGGAGCGGTTGTTCCTCCATTTCTACCATAGTGTTTTCTCTAAAACAGTAGCTAGACTTTCAAGGCAAAGATATTTTGCTGCGTCGCGATCTCCTCCAACTTGGACGGTCCGTAGTTGCAAAAAACCTCTGCTGCCTCACGTAGCTTACATAGAAGCATGCTGTGATCACGAGGTCTCGGCACGGATTATCTTCGTCCCAGCACATTTATCTTCAAGCTGCAGGCTGCAAAAGCGGTCGTCTGCAATTGCGGACAGTAATTCTACCCTATATAGACTTTCAATATGGGGCTGGCTCTGTAGACCTGGCTGGACCATGGAGCAAATAAAGATTGGAATCTAATATGAACTCTGTTGCAGATTGTGTTGAAGATTTCGAAAACAAACTTCATCGCGCATCCATTTTCGGCGGTTCAAAAGTCACAAGCAAAAACTGGTATTTGGTGAATTGAGTTTTGCTGAAGGATCGGGGAATTATTCTTTAACTTAAAATCACTATTCGACGGAAAGTTTAACAGGAAATTTCGAAGTAACCTCAGATAGATGCCTATCTGCAGAGGCAGCAGAGCTTCAAGAGAAACATGGCAATTTCGAAACTCGGTTCGGAATATTTCAAATAAATTTATGGCTGCAAGGTCACTTACTTTCTCAAGAAGGGTGTAAAGTTTTTTTAAGATCAAAAATATAAAAAAATTATACAAGAAAATCTCAATGCAAAAGAGAAGAAGGTTAGAAAAGAACGCTTGTTCTCGAAATCACAGATTCGAAGGGAGTCTTCTCCTTCAAGAATTTCAGAATCTCGAACAACCTTCACGTCGCACCGCTGTCTCCACCTCAACAAACTTCATGGGGGGAGGGGGAACGCTTATATGTAACCCCGTTCAGAGTAACGCTCCGCAAATATGCATAGTAGACAGGCTCGCTCTCTGGGTCAAAAAAAGTTTTTAAAAATGTGTACCCCGTCTGGAATGGCCACCTTGTCCAAATATCGTTACCTAGAGAAATTCCGTCTTAGACTATCTAAATGCAATTTTTATCACAGTGTTGCCCTCCTTGGCTTCCATTGAATTAGGTGTGGTGAAGCGGTAATTCTCCATGTTTTGGTACTGCAAAGTTGGGCAAAACGTGGTACAGTTACGGTACATACGAGTGCACCTATTCCAGAATGAGATGACGAAATCACCGTGACGTCGTATCCGACACCTTTACCAATGGTTTTACTACATTTTCTTCGCATATTTTCGCTAAACATCGCACTTTTCTCGTCAATTATAAAGCTCGCGCAGTGAAATGTGACGGTTTATTAGCGTGCGTATTCTCAGTATCCTATCATTCGGTTTCAGGTAATGGTGAATAGGTCAGATCAACCTAGCTATCATAATGGAACTTAACAAGCTATCTCCCAAACGCGAAGTAGAAGAAGTTGGGTCGCCAGAACGAACACCTCCAAAAACGCGGATGATCTGTTCGTTTGTTCCATACTAGATTCCTGTCGCATGGACATTGATTCTGTTTCAGTTACTTCTTTTAATCTCCCACAACTTCCACGAGGAATCAATGAGCCCTTTTCAGGGAAGCTATAGATTCTTTCAGTTCGCCCGAGGAAGGTGGTAAGCAGCAGCCTGTGGGCCGTGTTGCCAGTAAGATCAACCTGCCGACTCCAAGCGTGAACGATTTCGCCATTGAACCAGAATTTCAGGAGACTCCTTCGCAAGAAACACGCCATCCTACTATCCTGGTTAGAGTCCAGGCACTACGCAACGGACGCTTTACCGATGAGGTCCCTCATGCCAGTGATGACGTGTCGCAGGAAAAAAACCATGCCGGACAAGTATCGTCAAGCAGCTAAGCTGGCGCAAGACTTGACACTTGCAATGAATATCAACCATGTCTTCAGGATTTGGTGCACGTCGTTCCTAACTAATGAACTCTACCTTACGCTTCGTGAGCTTGCGACTAAGGAAATCAGCAGCCTTACGCCTAACCAAATCAGGGACGGGTTCAACAATGACTTCACTGTCTTGACAATTACGCAAGCACTGAAAGCGTTGAATATACACTGTAAGGCTCTTACTTCGTTACACATCGAGGTTTAATCACCTTGGGACGACGCTGAGACCATGATGAGATGGATTAACGATACAACAAATCTCATTGCAGACGTGAATTTTCTGCGCAGCATTATCGACCGCAGATTATTGCCGCGGTTGTTCGATTCTCCGCAAGAGCAGTCCACGCTTGCTTCTGCACTGGTGCAGTTCAGAGTTCCGCCTTTGAAGATCGATGCGTTGTACACTAACGCGGACGCTACTTTGGCTTACGCCTATGAGATCATATCCAAATTACAAGAAGCGATGATTTTGCATGTGGTGAGCGTGGAACCGAAATCGCCTCGCAAACGCCAACGTTCTTCGGATTCGGACTTGAACGGAAACCACGACCGCTCTACGACCTGTAGGTCTCGCCGATTACCATCACACTCACCCCCTAGCTCGCGTCGTCCGTCGCCACCCCGTTCACGCAATAGTTTGCGTCGTCCATCACCAGCTCGTTTCGGTCACAAGTCGCGTCGTACGTCACCACCCCATTCTGTTCGCAGTTCGCGCCGCCCATCACCGTCTTCGCTCTACAGCTCATGTCGTCGCTTCACGTCGCGGGCCCCCCAGGCCGGATCACGATCCAGGGAAGTAGTCGTTTTGTCAAATCCCTCTCCGAATTACAAGAGATTTATCTTCTGTGAAAGCCGGCTTCACTACACTGCTGCATGTGGGAAGACACGGCGCTTCCCACCACCGGGCGCTCGGCAGTGAAGGCGACGTCATTGAGACCGACGTCGAAGAACCACTCGAGGAATACTATAGCGCTATGAAGAAACTCTTAGAGGAGTTCCACGCCTCCTATCAGACCAGCTCAGGAGATCGTCATCATAGTCGCCACGAATAGCAGACTAGGTTAGAGGTGAAGAATTGAGGTTGATTAATAAACCCCTGTTCCAGTTCCTAACGAACTTGTTGGTGCGTGTTCGGTATTAATGATGACAAACTGATGTTGGGGTTTTATTGTAACGCCATCAAGCACTAATACGCCTCAGATTTCTAGAGAAACTTGATTTCAGAACTGAACGGACGTTATGAAATATATATTGTTCACCTTATCTCTACGCCTAGTATGGTTGTATGCAGGGCTGTGCGTTATAACGTTAACGTGTTAACGCATTAACGGATTAACCCGTTTTTTTTTCTCGACAATTAACGATTAACGCTTAACGAAAAAGTCTTGAAATCACCTTAATTTATAATTCGTTAATTGTCGTAGAATTATGGCACCAGAGTACTGCACGAGGTACGGGTCGACCCATTTTGCTCAAACCCACTCCAATATCCATTTCAAAAAAAACCCCTCCCCAGGAGCGTGAGAAGGTCAAGTTTTAACCGTGTTCTACCCCTCTCCCTCCCCACCTAGAGTTGATGTGTTCAAACAGCATTTATCTAGCAGGTTTACCTCTAGTGTTTGATTGCACTTAGATTACTCTTGTCGTATTAAACTGGTGAAGCTAGTGCTATGCGAAAAAAATGCGGATGTTTGCCAGGACGAACAGCGCCCATCACATTTATGTAGAGAGGGCTTAAAGTGCGAATAGTGCAGTCCAGCAATATTCGTACATGTACTTATCAATGAGAAGAGGGGGGCAGAAGATCAATACGCATGATTTCCTATGCAAAACGCTCGCCACCGATTGAGCAAGAGCGGTTGAGCTGTCACGAGTTTCAAGCACATCGATCTTTGACCAACCGCTTCTCATTGGTAATTAGATGTGCAACTTTTGGTGAACTACGCTATAACTGGTTTACAGTCTGTGCTGTGTAATAAAATGCTTATGTTTGAAGGGGCGGGAGTTTGATTCCGCCCTAAGCTCATAGTCATGCAAAGTACGGGTCACGATAGAAGGATATTTGAGTCAAGCAGGGTCTATTCACCCTTTCTGTACGCTTTCACCGTCTAGGATGGAGGGTGAACACTGCTACAGTGTAAGGGCTCACACTTTCTCGGGGGTGGTCCCGCCGGAAGTCGACAATTTTGAAAACTGTGAGTCACGAGAGTAAAATATTTGAGTCAAGCATCGCTGATTTACTCTGCATACGAAATTTCACCGTCTGAGATCCACGCTGAAAGGCGCTACACTGTTCTCGTAAACGTCGAAGAAAAAAGCCTGCGTCTTCAAAAAAAATAGGCTTTTAAAAGGTTACAGGTTAAGTAGCAAATGAGTCATTTGAAAAAATCCTGGCTTTGAGAAACTAAACTTTATACTCTACCGTGTGCAACGTTCTGCACATCTGAAGAGTGCCTTTTAGGAACATTTACCTGTTGTGGGTTCTTCTCTAAAATGCACTGTGGATCCACATCTGACAAAGTAAGTACTGAGAAAACGCAAATATTGACGCAGAACCCACACCAGGAAAAATTTCCCGAAGGGCACACTCCAGAGGTGCCGTAGGCTTCAAACGGTAGGGTACAGAGTGTAGTTTCCTAAAGCTAGGATTTTTTCCAGTTACCTCATTTAAAACTTAAACTACTGCAGTTTTAAAACCCTGGTTTAGATTCGTAAACTTGAATGTTTTTTGCCTTCTTCCTCTATTAGTTAAGCGGTCTTCGGCGTTTGTTTTAGACGCCGAAAATCAACATAGAAAAAATCGACCACGCTGGACTCAAATATACTACTTCCGTGACTCTTAGTTTTCAAAATTGCAGACTTCCGACGGGACCCCCCCCCCCCCCCCAGAGACGTGTTAGCCCTCATATTCAGCGGTGCTCGGCCTGAATCCTGAGCAAGGAATTTTTTTTGTACAGCGTAAACCGACCACACTCAACGCAAGTATCAATTCTACTGACTCATAAAAATCTTTCGCAGAAATCATTGAGCATTTATTAGGCAAACTGCTTTAGGCACTTCACATTGAGGGTTCATATGTCTTGTCTATCATTTTGGGAACACCTTCACGATAACTTCACCCTAAGATTCCTAATTGAACACTTTCACTCACAACTAAGTTGAAACAGCATTTCAGTCAAATCGCAATGCATAAATGAATCTCATGTGAAAAACTGCTTCGAGCGGTTTTCACTCACATACACAATTGTCCATTGGGTCTCCCTCCGGAGGTCAGACATCTCCAAAGCTCAAAACCCCCTGTAGGGCCCTATCCCGCACCGAACTCTGTATGGCACTGATTGATATGGGAGATCTGGTATTTTATTGATTATTAACGTGGTTGTGTTTTTCTTTTTAATGGTTTAACGGAATGCGAAATTAACGTATACACGGCAGCATACACGCTCAAAAATGATATCAATTTTATGGAATGAATCGAAAGTCTGAAGCTGTTAATATTCAGAGATAACGAAAAAACCGGAAGAAAATCGATTGAAATGAAGATATAACGGTTCGTTCTATATTGGCCCAGATGTGGACGAGTTTTACCGCATTGGCTGAAATAGCGGAGCTAGCGACAAAATTGTTGGGATAACGACGCTAATGTACTCTTACGTCCCTTTCTGGAACTCTTACGACCTTAGAAGCGTAAAAAATGAGCCGAAATGACCGTAATCGAGCCTTGAACATTTGTATTGAAGGGCGGAGCCCGTATCGGTGGGCGGAGAAAGGATGATTTTGTGACTTAATACGGCTCAAATACGGTCATTTTAACTCGTTTTCAACACTTCCAACTTCGTGAGGGCTCTTCTAGGGCCCTCAAGAACCCACTAATGTAGTTATCTCAACAACTTTTTTGAGCGTGTCTGCTGCCTTTAACGCTTAACGAAAAAAATAATTTCTATTAACGCACACCCCTGGTTGGTCAGAGAGTGGTCACGCCTATTCTACGCTGGTCAATATTACGCCTATGTAGATTTAGCGCTTTGCTGCTGCACCAGTACGCCTATATGGATGCAGTGACCACGCCCATACTTTTACGCCTCTACCGCTGATGCTCGTGGATACATCCTTCAGCGATGTCGAACACTGGTGAAGCGTCCAGCAACAAAGGCTACGTCATCTTGTGCTGCATCAGTGATACACTTTTCTTTTGTTGTAAAACTTATCACTTGACGAGTCGTTCGTTCGAAATGTTTTCGAACGAAAATTTTTCAATTTTCGTTCGTTTGAAATCTGATTTTTCGAAATTTTTTCGAAATTCGTTCGTTCGGAATTTTTCGAATAAAATTTCGAAAAAAATTTCGAAATTTCCCACATAGTTCGAAAAAGTTTTGGAATTTTTGACGAGTTTCGAGAAAATACGAAATTTCAAAAAAATCGAAATTTCGATTAGTTTCGAATTTCGTTCGCTCGACCTCCGAAAGTTCGAAAGTTTTTCGAAATTCGTTCTTTCAAGATTTTTTCGAACAGAATTTTTTCAATTTCCGTTTGTTCGAAAGCTTTTCGAACAAAAATTTTTCGATTTTCGTTCGTTCGAAATTTTTTCATGTTTCCTTCGTTCGAAATTTTTTCGAACGAAGTTTTTTCATTTTTCGTTCGTTCGAAACGATTTGGAACGGAAAATTTTCGATTTTCATTCGTTCGACATTTTTTTCGAAATTGTACAACTATACCACACACATTCTACTGTTCCGGCACTTTACGTTCCTCCCTCGCCCCACTTCGTCGTCCACCCATTTCCCCCACCTTGAACTGAGGCCCCATGTGATTAGACAATAATTAAATTATCTATTCTATCCTATCTCACAGCATTAATCTATACATCAGTAGTATCACCGATACAACAGGGACCGACTCGGACACGAACTAGAATTTTGAAAAACGGTCTTCTGGGGTTGTATGTAGGGTTGTATGTAGGAGATAAAATAAACAATTTAAGATTCAGAAATTCCATCGAATTCTCACGGGTATATCGAAAACGACCTAACAAGGGAAGAAACCAGAACGCTGGTAGGGGAGGATATAGCACCTACGTATACAGTAACATTGAAATCATCTGAAAACGTTCTTCAGAAAGCTTGAAGATGAAATAGAGCCAGGTTCTGATGGTATGGCTTGTTTACTGATCGCTTTAAAGGCAGTGTTCACGATAAATCTCGTTCTCGAGGTCTCGGTGTGAAAGACTAAGTTGGCAGGTGCTGTAGAGGATAGAGTCGAAGAAAGCAACGAAACTGGCCAGAAATAAATACAAACGGCTTTGAAAGCTCTCCCGGTCCGCCCCCCCCCAATCGGACGAGCTTGTGGCGCCGCAGACGATTCGAAGGCAAATTGCCAAGCAACTCTGCCGCAGTTAGCATTATCGATTTGCGCAGATTTTGCGATTAGCGCGCGCTTGCCGAAATCAGGGGAGCCCATGATTCTCGTCCACGCCCTGAATTTATAAACCGTTATTTTGACTTATTCTGGACGCTTTTTTCACTATTAGTTAACTCACGACCAAACAATCCCATTTTTGGGTCCAACTCGAGTACGATATTCATCGTGAACACCACTGCCTTTAAAGGCAGTGTTCACGATGAAATTTTCTTCTCTGATTTTAAGCCTATATTGAGAGCGGTCCCATTCTGATTTTCAGTATGTCTCTGTAATCGTACAAGACCTTCTGGGAACGGAGTTATGGTCCCTCAAAATCTGAGCTAGGGAAGCATGGTGGACGAGTTGCCCGAGACTTGTAACTTCCGTCTTTTGCAGCCAATGTATGCGAGATGACCTGAGTAAAGCGATAAGCTGAGAATGAAGGGAAGAACGGGGCATTTGATCGGAAACCTTTGCTCATCCCGCGATCTCGAGTATTTCATTGTTCACGTCGAGGGGCGGAAAGGGGTCGGACTTGCCCAAAGCGGCGGGGTTCGCCCACTTTTCTAAGCCGTTCTGCTACTCCAGGGTAGCTTCCGTCCCGTTTCTTCAACGCTGTTCTGCTTCTGAGAGCCACGAGAAGCGTTTGTCATGGAATATTCGAGGACAAAGTTAATCGCAAATAGTGCCTTTAAAGGCACAGTTCAACCTCAAAATCGTTTTCTGTTTTTTTTGCCCTGCTTGAAAACGGTCTCACGCTGATTGCAGTGATGTCTTTAAAATCGGACATAACTCCCTATGAATTGTGGTGAGCGCGAAGCGCTCACCAGGATTTGGCTTTGATCTCTTCCCGCGCGGATGCCCTACAATGAGATCACCTATTCATACCGTCAACAGAGGTATGAGCTGTACACTATTCGACGCGCTGCAAGAAATTACATATGTGTGCAACTTTTCATCCCAACTGGTCCCCGCTTTCTGAAGTTATGACCTCTCAAAGTACGCAAAAACGTTCTCCACCACCGCCTCCGCCTCCGCCTCCGCCACTGCCGCCTCCGCCTGCCTCCGCCTCCGCCTCCGCCTCCGCCTCCGCCTCCGCCTCCCCCCCCCCCGCCGCCCCCGCCCCCGCCGCCGCCCCCGCCTCCGCCCCCGCCCCCGCCTCCGCCTCCGCCTCCACCTCCGTCCGTCGAAAACCATTTTTTTGGAAGGCTTGGACCAAATCGCTCGAAAATTTGTGACTAGATGTAATAGACCAACGGAATGACGAAAATAAATGTCAGAACTCACCATAATAACTTCTGGGCCCCTTACGGGCGTTTGAAACTCGGAAACCGGCCTCTCAAGATTAGTTTATAAAATGACGGGTTTTTCGTTATCAGTCATTGTTTTCTTAGAGACTCCATATAAATACCTTGCTCTCTAGGGTGGTGTACTCTAAACGTCCGGCTTGGAACAGGACGCTATGCGGAAGGGTTGTTTTTGAGCGTGGCGCGTGTTTGTACCATGCGCACCAAAGATAAGAAGTCGTCGCAGGGTGTGCTGAAGTGTCGGTTGACTATGCGAGACCGCAGTAGGAGTATGCAGGACGTCGTGGAACTACAGCAACCCCTCAGTAGGGGTGTGCAGGACGCCGTAGAATGTGTGCAGGACCTCAGTAGGAGTGTGCAGGACATCATGGGACCTGTGCAGGACCCCAGTAGGGGTGTGCAGGACCTCAGTAGGAGTGTGCATGACATTATGGGACCTGTACAGGACCTCAGTAGGAGTGCGCAGGATATCATGGAACGTGTGCAGGACCCCAGTAGGGGTGTGCAGGACGTCGTAGAATGTGTGCAGGACCTCAGTGGGAGTGTGCATGACCTTAGTAGGAGTGTGCAGGACATCATGGGACCTGTGCAGGACCCCAGTAGGGGTGTGCAGGACCTCAGTAGGAGTGTGCATGACATTATGGGACCTGTACAGGACCTCAGTAGGAGTGCAGGATATCATGGAACGTGTGCAGGACCCCAGTAGGGGTGTGCAGGACGTCGTAGAATGTGTGCAGGACCTCAGTAGGAGTGTGCAGGACCTTAGTAGGAGTGTGCAGGGACATCATGGGACCTGTGCAGGACCCCAGTAGAGTGTGCAGGACATCATGAAACCTGTGTAGGACCCCAGTAGGGGTGTGCAGGACATCGTAGAATGTGTGCAGAACATCAGTAGGAGTGTGCAGGACATCATGGGACCTGTGCAGGACCACAGTAGGGGTGTGCAGGACGTCGGAGAATGTGTGCAGGAGCTTAGTAGGAGTGGGGAGGACATCATGACAGATGTGCAAGACCCTGTAAGGATGAGCAGGACTTCATGGAATGTGTGCAGGACATCAGTAGGAGTGTGCAGGACATCATGAAGCGTGTGCAGGACCCCGGTAGGGTTGAGCAGGACGTCATGGAATGTGTGTAGGACCTTAGTAAAATTACACAGGACATCATAGAACGTGTGCAGGACCCCAATAGGGGTGTGCAGGACATCATGGAATGTGTGCAGGACCTTAGTAGGAGTGTGCAGGACATCATGAAACGTGTGCAAGACCCCTGTAAGGATGATCAGAACTTCGTGGAATGTGTGCAGGACATCAGTACGAGTGTGCAGGACATCATGAAGCGTGTGCAGGACCCCAATAGGGGTGTGCAGGACATCATGGAATGTGTGCAGGACCTTAGTAGGAGTGTGCAGGACATCATGAAACGTGTGCAAGACCCCTGTAAGGATGATCAGAACTTCGTGGAAGGTGTGCAGGACATCAGTAGGAGTGTGCAGGACATCATGAAACGTGTGCAAGACCCCTGTAAGGATGAGCAGGACTTCATGGAATGTGTGCTGGATCTCAGTAGGGGTGTGCAGGACGCCGTAGAATGCGTGCAGGACCTCAGTAGGAGTGTGCAGGACCTTAGTAGGAGTGTGCAGGACATCATGGGACCTGTGCAGGACCCCAGTAGGGGTGTGCAGGACATCATGGAACCTGTGTAGGACCCCAGTAGGGGTGTGCAGGACATCGTAGAATGTGTGCAGAACATCAGTAGGAGTGTGCAGGACATCATGGGACCTGTGCAGGACCCCAGTAGGGGTGTGCAGGACGTCGTAGAATGTGTGCAGGACCTTAGTAGGAGTGTGCAGGACATCATGAAACGTGTGCAAGACCCCTGTAAGGATGAGCAGGACGTCATGGAATGTGTGCTGGATCTCAGTAGGGGTGTGCAGGACGCCGTAGAATGTGTGCAGGACCTCAGTAGGAGTGTGCAGGACCCAGTAGGAGTGTGCAGGACATCATGGGACCTGTGCAGGACCCCAGTAGGGGTGTGCAGGACGTCGTAGAATGTGTGCAGGACCTCAGTAGGAGTGTGCAACACCTTAGTAGGAGGTGCAGGACATCATGGGACCTGTGCAGGACCCCAGTAGTGTGCAGGACCTCAGTAGGAGTGTGCAGGACATTTTGGGACCTGTGCAGGACCCCAGTAAGGGTGTGCAGGACGTCGTAGAATGTGTGCAGGACCTCAGCGGGAGTGTGCAGGACCTTAGTAGAGTGTGCAGGACATCATGGGACCTGTGCAGGACCCCAGTAGGGGTGTGCAGGACCTCAGTAGGAGGTGCATGACATTATGGGACCTGTACAGGACCTCAGTAGGAGTGCGCAGGATATCATGGAACGTGTGCAGGACCCCAGTAGGGGTGTGCAGGACGTCGTAGAATGTGTGCAGGACCTCAGTAGGAGTGTGCAGGACCTTAGTAGGAGTGTGCAGGACATCATGGGACCTGTGCAGGACCCCAGTAGGAGTGTGCAGGACATCATGGAACCTGTGTAGGACCCCAGTAGGGGCGTGCAGGACATCGTAGAACATGTGCAGAACATGAGTAGGAGTGTGCAGGACATCATGGGACCTGTGCAGGACCCCAGTAGGGGTGTGCAGGACGTCGTAGAATGTGTGCAGGACCTTAGTAGGAGTGTGCAGGACATCATGAAACATGTGCAAGACCCCTGTAAGGATGAGCAGGACTTCATGGAATGTGTGCAGGACATCAGTAGGAGTGTGCAGGACATCATGATGCGCGTGCAGGACCCCAGTAGGGTTGAGCAGGACGTCATGGAATGTGTGTAGGACCTTAGTAAAATTACACAGGACATCATGGAACGTGTGCAGGACCCCAATAGGGGTGTGCAGGAGATCATGGAATGTGTGCAGGACCTTAGTAGGAGTGTGCAGGACATCATGAAACGTGTGCAAGACCCCTGTAAGGATTATCAGAACTTCGTGGAATGTGTGCAGGACATCAGTAGGAGTGTGCAGGACATCATGAAGCGTGTGCAGGACCCCAATAGGGGTGTGCAGGACATCATCGAATGTGTGCAGGACCTTAGTAGGAGTGTGCAGGACATCATGAAACGTGTGCAAGACCCCTGTAAGGATGATCAGAACTTCGTGGAATGTGTGCAGGACATCAGTAGGAGTGTGCAGGACATCATGAAACGTGCAAGACCCCTGTAAGGATGAGCAGGACTTCATGGAATGTGTGCTGGATCTCAGTAGGGGTGTGCAGGACGCCGTAGAATGTGTGCAGGACCTCAGTAGGAGTGTGCAGGACCTTAGTAGGAGTGTGCAGGACATCATGGGACCTGTGCAGGACCCCAGTAGGGGTGTGCAGGACCTCAGTAGGAGTGTGCAGGACATTTTGGGACCTGTGCAGGACCCCAGTAAGGGTGTGCAGGACGTCGTAGAATGTGTGCAGGACCTCAGTGGGAGTGTGTAGGACCTTAGTAGGAATGTGCAGGACATCATGGGACCTGTGCAGGACCCCAGTAGGGGTGTGCAGGACCTCAGTAGGAGTGTGCATGACATTATGGGACCTGCACAGGACCTCAGTAGGAGTGCGCAGGATATCATGGAACGTGTGCAGGACCCCAGTAGGGGTGTGCAGGACGTCGTAGAATGTGTGCAGAACCTCAGTAGGAGTGTGCAGGACCTCAGTAGGAGTGTGCAGGACCTTAGTAGGAGTGTGCAGGACATCATGGGACCTGTGCAGGACCCCAGTAGAAGTGTGCAGGACATCATGGAACCTGTGTAGGACCCCAGTAGGGGTGTGCAGGACATCGTAGAATGTGTGCAGAACATCAGTAGGAGTGTGCAGGACATCATGGGACCTGTGCAGGACCCCAGTAGGGGTGTGCAGGACGTCGTAGAATGTGTGCAGGACCTTAGTAGGAGTGTGCAGGACATCATGAAACATGTGCAAGACCCCTGTAAGGATGAGCAGGACTTCATGGAATGTGTGCAGGACATCAGTAGGAGTGTGCAGGACATCATGAAGCGTGTGCAGGACCCCAGTAGGGTTGAGCAGGACGTCATGGAATGTGTGTAGGGCCTTAGTAAAATTACACAGGACATCATGGAACGTGTGCAGGACCCCAATAGGGGTGTGCAGGACATCATGGAATGTGTGCAGGACCTTAGTAGGAGTGTGCAGGACATCATGAAACGTGCGCAAGACCCCAATAGGGGTGTGCAGGACATCATGGAATGTGTGCAGGACCTTAGCAGGAGTGTGCAGGACATCATGAAACGTGTGCAAGACCCCTGTAAGGATGATCAGAACTTCGTGGAATGTGTGCAGGACATTAGTAGGAGTGTGCAGGACATCAGGAAGTGTGTGCAGGACCCCAATAGGGGTGTGCAGGTCATCATGGAATGTGTGCAGGACCTTAGTAGGAGTGTGCAGGACATCATGAAACGTGTGCAAGACCCCTGTAAGGATGATCAGAACTTCGTGGAATGTGTGCAGGACATCAGTAGGAGTGTGCAGGACATCATGAAGCGTGTGTAGGACCCCAATAGGGGTGTGCAGGACATCATGGAATGTGTGCAGGACCTTAGTAGGAGTGTGCAGGACATCATGAAACGTGTGCAAGACCCCTGTAAGGATGATCAGAACTTCGTGGAATGTGTGCAGGACATCAGTAGGAGTGTGCAGGACATCATGAAACGTGTGCAAGACCCCTGTAAGGATGAGCAGGACTTCATGGAATGTGTGCTGGATCTCAGTAGGGGTGTGCAGGACGCTGCAGAATGTGTGCAGGACCTCAGTAGGGAGTGTGCAGGACCTTAGTAGGAGTGTGCAGGACATCATGGGACCTGTGCAGGACCCCAGTAGGGGTGTGCAGGACCTCAGTAGGAGTGTGCAGGACATTTTGGGACCTGTGCAGGACCCCAGTAAGGGTGTGCAGGACGTCGTAGAATGTGTGCAGGACCTCAGTGGGAGTGTGCAGGACCTTAGTAGGAATGTGCAGGACATCATGGGACCTGTGCAGGACCCCAGTAGGGGTGTGCAGGACCTCAGTAGGAGTGTGCATGACATTATGGGACCTGCACAGGACCTCAGTAGGAGTGCGCAGGATATCATGGAACGTGTGCAGGACCCCAGTAGGGTTGTGCAGGACGTCGTAGAATGTGTGCAGAACCTCAGTAGGAGTGTGCAGGACCTCAGTAGGAGTGTGCAGGACCTTAGTAGGAGTGTGCAGGACATCATGGGACCTGTGCAGGACCCCAGTAGAAGTGTGCAGGACATCATGGAACCTGTGTAGGACCCCAGTAGGGGTGTGCAGGACATCGTAGAATGTGTGCAGAACATCAGTAGGAGTGTGCAGGACATCATGGGACCTGTGCAGGACCCCAGTAGGGGTGTGCAGGACGTCGTAGAATGTGTGCAGGACCTTAGTAGGAGTGTGCAGGACATCATGAAACATGTGCAAGACCCTGTAAGGATGAGCAGGACTTCATGGAATGTGTGTGCAGGACATCAGTAGGAGTGTGCAGGACATCATGAAGCGTGTGCAGGACCCCAGTAGGGTTGAGCAGGACGTCATGGAATGTGTGTAGGGCCTTAGTAAAATTACACAGGACATCATGGAACGTGTGCAGGACCCCAATAGGGGTGTGCAGGACATCATGGAATGTGTGCAGGACCTTAGTAGGAGTGTGCAGGACATCATGAAACGTGCGCAAGACCCCAATAGGGGTGTGCAGGACATCATGGAATGTGTGCAGGACCTTAGCAGGAGTGTGCAGGACATCATGAAACGTGTGCAAGACCCCTGTAAGGATGATCAGAACTTCGTGGAATGTGTGCAGGACATCAGTAGGAACGTGCAGGACATCAGGAAGCGTGTGCAGGACCCCAATAGGGGTGTGCAGGACATCATGGAATGTGTGCAGGACCTTAGTAGGAGTGTGCAGGACATCATGAAACGTGTGCAAGACCCCTGTAAGGATGATCAGAACTTCGTGGAATGTGTGCAGGACATCAGTAGGAGTGTGCAGGACATCATGAAGCGTGTGTAGGACCCCAATAGGGGTGTGCAGGACATCATGGAATGTGTGCAGGACCTAAGTAGGAGTGTGCAGGACATCATGAAACGTGTGCAAGACCCCTGTAAGGATGATCAGAACTTCGTGGAATGTGTGCAGGACATCAGTAGGAGTGTGCAGGACATCATGAAACGTGTGCAAGACCCCTGTAAGGATGAGCAGGACTTCATGGAATGTGTGCTGGATCTCCCAGTAGGGGTGTGCAGGACGCCGTAGAATGTGTGCAGGACCTCAGTAGGAGTGTGCAGGACCTTAGTAGGAGTGTGCAGGACATCATGGGACTCTGTGCAGGACCCCAGTAGGGGTGTGCAGGACCTCAGTAGAGTGTGCAGGACATTTTGGGACCTGTGCAGGACCCCAGTAAGGGTGTGCAGGACGTCGTAGAATGTGTGCAGGACCTCAGTGGGAGTGTGCAGGACCTTAGTAGGAATGTGCAGGACATCATGGGACCTGTGCAGACCCCAGTAGGGGTGTGCAGGACCTCAGTAGGAGGTGCATGACATGTCTGGGACCTGCACAGGACCTCAGTAGGAGTGCGCAGGATATCATGGAACGTGTGCAGGACCCCAGTAGGGTTGTGTGGACGTCAATGGGAATGTGTGCAGAACCTCAGTAGGGAGTGTGCAGGACCTCAGTAGGAGTGTGCAGGACCTTAGTAGGAGTGTGCAGGACATCATGGGACCTGTGCAGGACCCCAGTAAGTGTGCAGGACATCATGGAACCTGTGTAGGACCCAGTAGGGGTGTGCTGACATCGTAGAATGTGCAGAACATCAGTAGGAGTGTGCAGGACATCATGGGACCTGTGCAGGACCCCAGTAGGGGTGTGCAGGACGTCGTAGAATGTGTGCAGGACCTTAGTAGGAGTGTGTGCAGGACATCATGAAACATGTGCAAGACCCCTGTAAGGATGAGCAGGACTTCATGGAATATGTGTGCAGGACATCAGTAGGAGTGTGCAGGACATCATGAAGCGTGTGCAGGACCCCAGTAGGGTTGGAGCAGGACGTCATGGAATGTGTGCAGGACCTTAGTAGGAGTGTGCAGGACATCATGAAACGTGTGCAAGACCCCAATAGGGGTGTGCAGGACATCATGGAATGTGTGCAGGACCTTAGCAGGAGTGTGCAGGACATCATGAAACGTGTGCAAGACCCCCTGTAAGGATGATCAGAACTTCGTGGAATGTGTGCAGGACATCAGTAGGAACGTGCAGGACATCAGGAAGCGTGTGCAGGACCCCAATAGGGGTGTGCAGGACATCATGGAATGTGTGCAGGACCTTGCAAGTAGGAGTGTGCAGGACATCATGAAACGTGTGCAAGACCCCTGTAAGGGATGATCAGAACTTCGTGGAATGTGTGCAGGACATCAGTAGGAGTGTGCAGGACATCATGAAACGTGTGCAAGACCCCTGTAAGGATGAGCAGGACTTCATGGAATGTGTGCTGGATCTCAGTAGGGGTGTGCAGGACCTCAGTTCAATGTTCAGGACACCGTATGCAAGCCACGCCTCCGAATCTACAAGAATGATAGTTAAGTCCGCCAGAATAGGGCTACCGTAATCTCACTCGAGTTGGCTCTAAAATTTTCTAAGTTCTGACTCCGATTTCGCTTCATCTTCCCTACAGGTGGTGATGTTTCCCTGCTTTTTAGTCCAGGCAGATCCTCAACTGCTGACCCCTAGAGAAGGACGGTGTGTGAATCAAGACACACCGCTCTTCACTTCTTTTATACTTTATCATTGATCAATTGGGTATCATCAAATTTGTTTACGAGAGCCGAATAACATCATTTCTGAGATTACGGTAGTCCTCTTCTGGCGCACTTAACTATCGTTCGCGCTGGAAATCAATTTCCATTTTTCAGGCTCAATTTCATGATCGAGCCCGGTAGACCACACTGGTAAACTTTGGCGAGTCAAAAACGTTGGACGATGAGGGTTAATATCCGCCACCAATTCTCACCAGTCATCTAAGCCCTTTTTTCCTAGAATGTTGGTGCGACAGTAAGATAACAGGAAAAATTGGTTACGGCACGAACTCCACATGCAGAAAAACTCCGAAAATGATTTTGGCGCGAAATTCAAATTCGTATTTACAATGTGTTCCGATTGACTTTCCTTACAAATGAAGGTTTTCATGGGCCCCTTCAACATTTTCTTTCACTAGAGGGCCAAGCTACGCAAAACTCATAGAAATGATGGAAAACTCTGATAAAAGAGGCCTGATACTGCGCTATCAATCATTGTTTTTATTAGAGCTCTACGGAAATACTTCTGACTGGTAGCCTCACCAATGGGCCGTTCATTTCATTTCTGTCTTGAGTGGTGCGTGCCCCCGTCTAGAAGAGTGCCTAGAACCTGTACAATTGAGTCATTTTGAAACTCATTTCTTCATTTTTCGACTTTTAAATTCAAAAAGTATATGCCTTGCATCTATTTGTAGGAAGCCAAGCGTTGCAACAATTATCTTGCAGTCTTAGCAGCGGAGCGGTTGTTTCTTCATTTCTACCACTATGTTTTCGAAAAAAAACAACTTGACTTCTGGAGCTCGACGATATTGTAGAAGCAAAGCCTTGTAAAGTTGTGAAATTTCTGAAGGTTTTGGGCTCCATAGCAAAGGTCAAGGATTTGGCATTGCTCCTAAATGTTGTGAAATTGTTTTATTGGATTATGGCTCTCAACTTGATTTTTCAAATCATGGTAGTGAAATGTGTCAGATTGATTTGGCTGTGATGATGTACTATATGCAGATAACATAATCATTAAATCTAGTGAAATTGTTTGCAAAACCGGATTTGGCAGGAGTTCTATCAATTATCACGAGTCAAATCACGCGTCATAGAAGGTCCTCTGGCGAGCGAATGAAGACAAAAAGAAAAATAATAATCACTCAGTCAACGAATGCTTCCAGAACGAGCAACGTATGGCCTTAACCTGGGCTAGAATTAAGAGTTTCCTGAATGCTATTCTGCCCTTTCAGTGTAGCTTTCACTAACAATAAGGTACCAGACCTTCCCTCACCGATAGAGATAAAAATCATGAAAACAGAAATCTAACGCAATTTACTTCCGCTACTGACTCTATGTCTTCTGTGTCCCTCAACGCTTTCACGGTTCGCATTGTATAGAAACGTTTTTGCTGCTAGGTTTATTCCTGTTCTCATTCTGATTCAATATGCGCTTCAAGGAAAACCCCTTCTGGACGCGTGATTTGACTGGTGATAATTGATAGAGCTCCTGCCAAATCCGTTTTGCAACAATTTCACTAGATTTAATGATTATGTTATCTGCATATAGTATCATCACAGCCAAATCAATTCGACGAATTTCACTACATTTGAAAAATCAAGTTGAGAGCCAAATCCAATAAAAAACAACAATTTCACCCCAACATTTAGGGCAATGCCAAATCGCTTGACCTTTTTCTTGCGGAGCCCAACTTTCCAGAAATTGGAGTTATGGCTTCTCTCCAAATCAGTGTAACGAGTGACAGCTTAGTGGACGAGTTTGTCCGAGGCTTGTAACTTCCGTCATTTGCAACCGATGTATGTGAGCCGACCTGTATAAAGAGAGAGACCGAAAATGAAGGGAAGAACGGGGAGATTGATAGGAAATCATCGCTCATCTCGTCACTGTTGAGCTCGGAAGATTGTAAAAGGGGCGAGCCAAAGTGGCTTCCCGATCGGGGCGACCCAGAGTGGCTTCCTCTTATATCTCGCTCATTCGAAGGGATTGAGAGCTCGCACTTGGCAGGTGTTATATAGGGTGGGCCTACTTTACAATTATGTGGAAATCTTGGATTTCGTCTCTGAGCTTGGACTGTGCCTTTAACAATGCTCGTCACATGCAAGCCATCGATCATTGCAACGAGATATTCGGGGCTTGCTATCACTACACGACGGCTCAGCTGGTAACGCATCGGACTACGAAACATTTGAATAGCGAGTGTTGATGGTTCGAGTACTGCAAGATCATTACTGCATTACGGCTGACAATAAGGGAATTTCTATGTGTTCACTATCCTTATTCTGAGTTTTAACGGTGTTGTTTTCATACCGCTTTTCTAATACCGCAGAGGTGACGCGATATAAACGGAGAACGTTTCACATCTACATTAGATACTATGGAGATTCCCATGTTTTAACATTCGCTGGGAGACCCTTACCCATCTCCCCACCTATGTTACACAAGAGCCGTTTTTAAATCGGTGAAACACTTGAGGAGA
Organism: Aplectana chamaeleonis; assembly: GCA_029168955.1. Taxonomy (NCBI): domain Eukaryota; kingdom Metazoa; phylum Nematoda; class Chromadorea; order Rhabditida; family Cosmocercidae; genus Aplectana; species Aplectana chamaeleonis. Next base: position 438,482 of record JAPDOI010000173.1, read on the forward strand.
TTTGTTTTGATATATGACGGTGAAAAAAAGGCTAGGACAACATAGAGCCTCGTGAACTTGTTACTTGATCAATGATCATCACTATGTCCAACAGAAATTCGCAGAGGCACTAAGCCTAGCTCCCTGCCCTTCAGTTCTTTTACCTACCAAGACCTTAGCTGAATAATCATTCCAGAGCGAAAGGAAATGAAATGGCAAATTGGGAAACTATCGTAACCATTTTGTGCATAACTAAATGTAAAATCGGTCTCCTGCACACGGGTTTTCTAGACAGAGCTTTAACGAAAAATGAGAATGGACACGTCACTTTTTGGAAGATTTTCTATGTACATACATATATCAGACTAAAACGGCTAAGGTGCATCATTTAAAGGCTCAGTGCACCCTCCGACATGAATTTTGTGATTTTCATGTCATTGTGTAGTAGACCCCTCCTGTATAACACCTGGGGTGGTAGTAATATTGTCTTTTAACACGAGTCAACCACGCGCTCTTGACCGTTGGTTGACCATGAATCAGCCACATCTTAGCCACGGACTATCCACCTCTGTAACAAGGATCAACTCGTTTTTCAAATATTAAGTATGCGTTACTTAAAGAAACGCATACCTACTTTACCACAAGCAAGTCGCATGTGAAAAGCGATGAACGCATCCGCATTCTCTTTTAAACCTTTTTAACTCTATAACAGTTTCGCTGAAGGTTTTTGTAGACCACTCTGAAACGGTTCCGATCTCATCGATCATTATAATTGCAGGACAACATATGGAGAGTTGGGGTGGAGGAAACAATGAAATTTTCCTCAGCCCATTTCAAGGCAATCTCTCTACTAATAAAGAACCGAAAAGAAGGAGGAGCGGAGGCTGCACTGGAACTCGTCTGAAACTCTTGCGTCGATACCCGCAAGTTTTCTTATACAAAAAATGTAGGCGCGGACGAGTTCGGCGTGTAAAAAATAAAAGTCCTTTTAAATTTTGTAGCCTGCATTACATTGGCATTGGGGCGCGCTCAATGAACAGCAGACGATTTTCATATTGTTTGTTCGTCCGTACAATCGGCATTTCTACGTCTTCCGGAATTCGACGCCCGAGCTTTGAACGCGTTTTTGTTCTTAAAGCCTTGAGTTTCTGTTTCTTACTTGTTCTTTTTTGTTCTCAGCGTTCTGCTGGAAATTCGTTTTTATTGCCATTCCCGTGATTTCCCACTCCCGTCACCACCACTTCAACGATTTTCGCTTTTGATCCATTTCAGATTTTCAGTGAGGATCTTAATCCATGCAAGCGGTGATTGCTCTGGTCAATTTTACGAGAGTCTGGCCCAGCGTGATGACAATCTCGACAGCCGATGTGCAATAAGTATCTTCCGCATAGTCTCTATCCTGAATGCCATTGTCAGGCACATATTTCCAGGTCAGTCGGTCAGCTTTCATTTGCGGCTATTCCTTTACAATTCTTGTTTTTTATGTATGTTTGTGTTCTGTTGGGGTGTTACTCGCATGGCCATTTTGTAGCACAGCGTAAGAAAATCCGAGAAAGATTGGTGCTTCTGAATTGCGCCTCGTCTTTTTGGAGGGAGGAGGAAGGAGATGAGGTGCTATTGCAGTGGGGGGACCACTATTGTATTGCACATTTGACCACCCCATTTTTTCGTGGCGCAATGATCTTCCTCCTGATTTCGGCAGGGGAGGGAAATCACGGGTGTACGTGCTCTAACTTTAGTGCGGCACCATAAAATGGGCGTGTGGCGCCAAGTGCATCGCGCCATAACGCCCCCCCGCTATGTTGGCACCGGAGATGACACCCTCTCCGAGGTTCCACAACCGAAGATAGTCTGGGAAGGTTTCTTGTACGGGTAGGAAAACATGTGCGCAACGTGAGTAGAAATTGAGGCAAATATTTCGCAACCATGCCCTGGTTTCCCGCCCACCCGAGGTTCTAACCTTTTGCCAAAGGTAGGGAGGACTTTAACACCCGGGTACCCGTGAGCTTTTCCTTCCTTGCACCTACAGGTGCACATTCTGAGTTCTAACCGATTTTACCCTCTCTAGAGAATTTGGCTTCACGGGAATATCCTCAGGCCCACACCCGGGGTTTTCCTCCCTGCCCACAGTGCAGCCACGGCAGGCTGCACCGTCCATTCTGGGTTTCAACCAATTTGCACTCCCAGATTTTGGCTTCACGGGAATATCAGCCCACACCCGGGGATTTCCTCCTTGCCTGATGCAGGTGCAGCCAGAAGGCTGCACCAGCTAAATTCTGGGTTTACACCAATTCGCACCTCCTAGAATTTGGCCTCACGGGAATATCAGCCCACACCCGGGTATTTCTCTCCCCTGCCCACAATGTGCAGCCACAGGCCGCACCCTCCACATTCTGGGTTGCAACCTTAACACCTCCTAGAATTTGGCTTCACGGGAATATCAGCCCACACCCGGGGATTTCCTCCCCTGCCCACAGGTGCAAAGCTGCAGGCTGCAATGCAAATCCATTCTGGGTTTAGAACCTGTTTTGGCATCTCTCCAAGAATTTGGCTACACGGGAATATCAGCCCACACCCGGGATTTCCTCCTCACGCATACAGTGCAGCACGCAGGCTGCACCGTCCATTCTGGGATGCAAACAACACCTCCTAGAATTGTGACTTTCATGGAATAGTCATCACACACCTCGGGGATTTCTTCCCCCTGCTCACACAGTGCAGCCGCAGGCTGTGCAATCTGTCCACATTCTGGGTTTGCACCGATTTGCATCTCCAAGAATTTGGCTACACAGGAATAGTCAGTACCTCGCCCGGGATTCCCTCTTTTCCTCACAGTGCAGCCGCAGGCTGCACCGTACATGTCTGGGTTTACACCAATTCGCACCTCCTAGAATTTGGCTTCACGGGAATATCAGCCCCACACCCTGCAGCGTTTTCCTCCTCCTGCCCACAGTGATGCAGCCGCAGAGGCTGCTACTGCCTATTCTGGGTTTCCAAACCAATTTGCACCTCCTAGAATTTGGCTTCACCGGGAATATCAGCCCACACCCAGGGGATTCCCTCCCTGCACCCACAAGGTGCAGCCGCAGGCTGCTTAGTACAGTCTTTGCTTTACACCATTGGTGAACTTACTCCTAGAATTTGGCTTCACAGGAATATCAGCCCCACACCCGGGTTTTCTCCTCCCCTGCCCAGCAGTGCAGCCTTCGCAGGTAACTGCCCCGTCGTCTGGGTTTCAATAACCAATTTGCACTCCCAGATTTTGGCTTCACAGGAATATCAGCCCACACCCAGGTATTTCCTCCCTGCCCACAGTGATAAAGACCGCAGGCTGCACCTCTCCGATATCTGGGTTGCAAACCAACACCTTCTAGAATTTGGCTTCACAGGAATATCCTTGGCCCACACCCGGGGATTTCTCCACCTGCCCACAGTGCAGCTGCAGGCTGCACCGTCCATTCTGGGTTTGAACCGTTTTTGCATCTCCGAGAATTTGGCTACACGGGAATATCAGCCTCATACCCGGGGATTTCCTCCCCGCATGACAGTGCAGCCGCAGGCTTGCACCGTCCATTCTGGGATTCAAACAACACCCTAGAATTTGGCTTCACGGGAATTTCATGTCCATACACCCGGGGATTTCCACCCCCGCTCATAGTGAAGCCGCAGGCTGCACCGTCCATTCTGGAGTTGCAACCAACACCTCCTCAGAATTTGGCTTCACGAGAATATCAGCCCACACCCGGGGATTTCTTCCTGCCCACAGTGCAGCCGCAGGCTTTGTACCGTCCATTCTGGGTTTTGAACCGATTTGCATCTCCAAGAATTTGGCTTCACGGGAATAACAGCCCCACACCCGGGGTTTTCTCCCCTGCCCACAGTGCAGCCGCAGAAGAACTGCACCGTAAATGTCTGGGTTTACACCAATTCGCACCTCCTAGAATTTGAGCTTCACGGGAATAACAGCCCACACCCAGGGTTTTCCTCCCCCTGCCCACAGTGCAGCCGCAGGCTGCACCGTCCATTCTGGGTTTACACCAATTCGCACCCTCCTAGAATTTGGCGGCTTCACGGGAATATCAGCCCACACCCGGGTATTTTCCTCCCCTTGCCCACAGTGCAGCCGCAGGCTGCACCCTCCATTCTGGGTTTGAACCGTTTTGCATCTCCAAGAATTTGGCTACACGGGAATATCAGTCCTCGCCCGGGATTCCCTCTTTTCCCTCACATGTGCAGCTGCAGGCTGCACCAAATCCTCTGGGTTCGAACCGATTTGCATCTCCAAGAATTTGGCTTCACGGGAATATCAGCCCACACCAGGATTCCCTCCCCTGCCCACAGTGCAGCCGCAGAGCTGCACCTGTCATTCTGGGATGCAAACACAAACACCCTCCCCTAGAATTTGGGTTCACGGGAATATCATCATACACTCGGGGATTTCTTTCCCTGCCCACAGTGCAGCCGCAGGCCGCACCCTCCATTCTGGATTGCAACCAACACCTCCTAGAATTTGGCTTCACGGGAATATCAGCCCACACCCGGGGATTTCCTCCCCTGCCCACAGTGCAGCTGCAGGCTGCACCGTCCATTCTGGGTTTGAACCGTTTTGCATCTCCAAGAATTTGGCTACACGGGAATATCAGCCCACACCCGGGGATTTCCTCCCCCGCATACAGTGCAGCCGCAGGCTGCACCGTCCATTCTGGGATGCAAACAACACCTCCTAGAATTTGGCTTCACGGGAATATCATCACACACCCGGGGATTTCTTCCCCTGCCCACAGTGCAGCCGCAGGCTGTACCGTCCATTCTGGGTTTGCACCGATTTGCATCTCCAAGAATTTGGCTACACGGGAATATCAGTCCTCGCCCGGGATTCCCTCTTTTCCTCACAGTGCAGCTGCAGGCTGCACCGTCCATTCTGGGTTTGAACCGATTTGCATCTCCAAGAATTTGGCTTCACGGGAATATCAGCCCACACCTGGGGATTTCCTCCCCTGCCCACAGTGCAGCCGCAGGCTGCACCGCTCCTTCTGGGTTTCGGCCAATTCGCAACTCCTAGAAATTGGCTTCACGGGAATATCAGTCCACACCTGGGGATTCCCTCCCCTGCCCACAGTGCAGCCGCAGGCTGCCCCGCTCTTTCTGGGTTTCGACCAATTCGCACCTCCTATAATTTGGCTTCACGGGAATATCAGCCCACACCCGGAGATTTCCTCCCCTGCCCACAATGCAGCCGCAGGCTGCACCGCTTCTTCGGGGTTTCGACCAATTCGCAACTCCTAGAAATTGGCTTCACGGGAATATCAGCCCACACCCGGGGATTCCCTCCCCTGCCCACAGTGCAGCCGCAGACTGCACTGTCCATTCTGGGTTTCGACCAATTCGCACCTCCTAGAATTTGGCTTCACGGGAATATCAACCCACACCCTTGCATTTCCTCCCCTGCCCACAGTGCAGCCGCAGGCAGCACCGTCCATTCTGGGTTTCGACCATTTTGCACCTCCTAGAATTTGGCTCCACGGGAATATCAGCCTACACTCGGGGATTCCCTCCCCTGCCCACAGTGCAGCCGCAGGCTGCACTGTCCATTCTGGGTTTCGACCAATTCGCACCTCCTAGAATTTGGCTTTACGGGAATATCAGCCCACACCCGGGGATTTCCTCCCCCCGCATACAGTGCAGCCGCAGGCTGCACCGTCCTTTCTGGGTTTCGACCAATTCGCACCCCCTAGAATTTGGCTTCACGGGAATATCAGCCTACACCCGGGGATTTTCTCCCCTGCCCACAGTGCAGCCGCAGGCTGCACCGCCCCTTCTGGGTTTCGACCAATTCGCACCCCCTAGAATTTGGCTTCACGGGAATATCAGCCTACACCCGGGGATTTTCTCTCCTGCCCACAGTGCAGCCGCAGGCTGCACCGTCCATTATGGGTTTCGACCATTTTGCACCTCCTAGAATTTGGCTTCACGGGAATATCAGCCCACACCCGGGGATTTCCTCCCCTGCCCACAGTGCAGCCGCAGGCTGCACCGCTCCTTCTGGGTTTCGACCAATTCGCACCTCCTAGAATTTGGCTTCACGGGAATATCAGCCCACACCCGGGGATTCCCTCCCCTGCCCACAGTGCAGCCGCAGGCTGCACCGCTCCTTCTGGGTTTCGACCAATTCGCACCTCCTAGAATTTGGCTTCACGGGAATATCAGCCCACACCCGGGGATTTCCTCCCCTGCCCACAGTGCAGCCGCAGGCAGCACCGTCCATTCTGGGTTTCGACCATTTTGCACCTCCTAGAATTTGGCTCCACGGGAATATCAGCCTACACCCGGGGATTTCCTCCCCTGCCCACAGTGCAGCCGCAGGCTGCACTGTCCATTCTGGGTTTCGACCAATTCGCACCTCCTAGAATTTGGCTTTACGGGAATATCAGCCCACACCCGGGGATTTTCTCCCCTGCCCACAGTTCAGCCGCAGGCTGCACCGCTCCTTCTGGGTTTCGACCAATTCGCAACTCCTAGAAATTGGCTTCACGGGAATATCAGCCCACACCTGGAAATTCCCTCCCCTGCCCACAGTGCAGCCGCTGGCTGCACCGCTCCTTCTAGGTTTCGACCAATTCGCACCTCCTATAATTTGGCTTCACGGGAATATCAGCCCACACCCGAGGATTTCCTCCCCTGCCCACAGTGCCGCCGCAGGCTGCCCCGCTTCTTCGGGGTTTCGACCAATTCGCAACTCCTAGAAATTGGCTTCACGGGAATATCAGCCCACACCCGGGGATTTCCTCCCCTGCCCTTAGTGCAGCCGCAGGCTGCACCGCTCCTTCTGGGTTTCGACCAATTCGCAACTCTTAGAAATTGGCTTCACGGGAATATCAGTCCACACCTGGGGATTCCCTCACCTGCCCACAGTGGGTTTCGACCAATTCGCAACTCCTAGAAATTCGCTTCACGGGAATATCAGCCTACACCCGGGGATTTCCTCCCCTGCCCACAGTGCAGCCGCAGGCTGCACTGTCCATTCTGTGTTTCGACCAATCCGCACCTCCTAGAATTTGGCTTTACGGGAATATCAGCCCACACCTGGGGATTTCCTCCCCTGCCCACAGTGCAGCCGCAGGCTGCACCGCTCCTTCTGGGTTTCGACCAATTCGCAACTCCTAGAAATTGGCTTCACGGGAATATCAGTCCACACCTGGGGATTCCCTCCCCTGCCCACAGTGCAGCCGCAGGCTGCACCGCTCTTTCTGGGTTTCGACCAATTCGCACCTCCTGTAATTTGGCTTCACGGGAATATCAGCCCACACCCGGAGATTTCCTCCCCTGCCCACAGTGCAGCCGCAGGCTGCACCGCTTCTTCGGGGTTTCGACCAATTCGCAACTCCTAGAAATTGGCTTCACGGGAATATCAGCCCACACCCGGGGATTCCCTCCCCTGCCCACAGTGCAGCCGCAGACTGCACTGTCCATTCTGGGTTTCGACCAATTCGCACCTCCTAGAATTTGGCTTCACGGGAATATCAACCCACACCCTTGCATTTCCTCCCCTGCCCACAGTGCAGCCGCAGGCAGCACCGTCCATTCTGGGTTTCGACCATTTTGCACCTCCTAGAATTTGGCTCCACGGGAATATCCGCCTACACTCGAGGATTCCTCCCCTGCCCACAGTGCAGCCGCAGGCTGCACTGTCCATTCTGGGTTTCTGACCAATTCGCACCTCCTAAATTTGGCTTTACGGGAATATCAGCCCCACACCCTGGGATTTCTCCCCTGCATACAGTGCAGCCGCAGGCTGCACTGTCCATTCTGGGTGTCGAACAATTCGCACCTCCTAGAATTTGGCTTCACGGGAATATCAGCCTACACCCGGGGATTTTCTCCCCTGCCCACAGTGCAGCCGCAGGCTGCACCGCCCCTTCTGGGTTTCGACCAATTCGCACCCCCTAGAATTTGGCTTCACGGGAATATCAGCCTACACCCGGGGATTTTCTCCCCTGCCCACAGTGCAGCCGCAGGCTGCACCGCCCCTTCTGGGTTTCGACCAATTCGCACCTCCTAGAATTTGGCTTCACGGGAATATCAGCCTACACCCGGGGATTTCCTCCCCTGCCCACAGTGCAGCCGCAGGCTGCACTGTCCATTCTGAGTTGCAACCGATTTGCCCCTCCCAGATTTTGGCTTCACGGGAATATCAGCTCACATCCGGGGATTTCCTCCCCCCGCATACAGTGCAGCCGCAGGCTGCACCGTCCTTTCTGGGTTTCGACCAATTCGCACCCCCTAGAATTTGGCTTCACGGGAATATCAGCCTACACCCGTGGATTTTCTCCCCTGCCCATAGTGCAGCCGCAGGGTGCACCGCCTTTTCTGGGTTTCGACCAATTCGCACCATCTAGAATTTGGCTTCACGGGAATATCAGCCCACATCCGGGGATTTCTTCCCCTGCCCACAGTGCAGCCGCAGGCTGCACCGTCCATTCTGGGTTTCGACCATTTTGCACCTCCTAGAATTTGGCTTAACGGGAATATCAGCCCACACCCGGGGATTTCCTCCCCTGCCCACAGTGCAGCCGCAGGCTGCACCGCTTCTTCTGGGTTTCGACCAATTCGCAACTCCTAGAAATTGGCTTCACGGGAATATCAGCCCACACCCCGGGATTCCCTCCCTTACCCACAGTGCAGCCGCAGGCTGCACCGCTCTTTCTGGGTTTCGACCAATTCGCACCTCCTAGAATTTGGCTTCACGGGAATATCAGCCCACACCCGGGGATTTCCTCCCCTGCCCACAGTGCAGCCGCAGGCAGCACCGTCCATTCTGGGTTTCGACCATTTTGCACCTCCTAGAATTTGGCTCCACGGGAATATCAGCCTACACCCGGGGATGTCCTCCTGCCCACAATAGTGCAGCCGCAGGCTGGTCCGCTCCTTCTGGGTGTCGACCAATGCGCAACTCCTAGAAATTGGCTTCACGGGAATATCAGCCCACACCTGGGGATTCCCTCCCCTGCCCACAGTGCAGCCGCTGGCTGCCCCGCTCCTTCTAGGTTTCCTCCAATTCGCACCTCCTACAATCTGGCTTCCCGGGTATATCAGCCCACACCCGAGGAGTTCCTCCTGCCCACAGTGCAGCCGCAGGCTGCACCGCTCCTTCTGGGTTTCGACCAATTCGCAACTCCTAGAAATTGGCTTCACGGGAATATCAGCCCACACCCTGGGATTCCCTCCTGCCCACAGTGCAGCCGCTGGCTGCACCGCTCCTTCTAGGTTTCGACCAATTCGCACCTCCTATAATTTGGCTTCACGGGAATATCAGCCCACACCCGGGGATTTCCTCCCCTGCCCACAGTGCAGCCGCAGGCTGCACCGCTTCTTCGGGGTTTCGACCAATTCGCAACTCCTAGAAATTGGCTTCACGGGAATATCAGCCCACACCCGGGGATTTGCTCCCCTGCCCTTAGTGCAGCCGCAGGCTGCCCCGCTCCTTCTGGGTTTCGACCAATTCGCAACTCTTAGAAATTGGCTTCACAGGAATATCAGTCCACACCTGGGGATTTCCTCACCTGCCCACAGTGGCTTTCGACCAATTCGCAACTCCTAGAAATTCGCTTCACGGGAATATCAGCCTACACCCGGGGATTCCCTCCCCTGCCCACAGTGCAGCCGCAGACTGCACTGTCCATTCTGGGTTTCGACCAATTCGCACCCCCTAGAATTTGGCTTCACGGGAATATCAGCCTACACCCGGGGATTTTCTCCCCTGCCCACAGTGCAGCCGCAGGCTGCACCGCCCCTTCTGGGTTTCGACCAATTCGCACCCCTAGAATTTGGCTTCACGGGAATATCAGCCTACACCCGGGGATTTTCTCCCCTGCCCACAGTGCAGCCGCAGACTGCACTGTCCATTCTGGGTTTCGACCAATTCGCACCTCCTAGAATTTGGCTTCACGGGAATATCAACCCACACCCTTGCATTTCCTCCCCTGCCCACAGTGCAGCCGCAGGCAGCACCGTCCATTCTGGGTTTCGACCATTTTGCACCTCCTAGAATTTGGCTCCACGGGAATATCAGCCTACACTCGGGGATTCCCTCCCCTGCCCACAGTGCAGCCGCAGGCTGCACTGTCCATTCTGGGTTTCGACCAATTCGCACCTCCTAGAATTTGGCTTTACGGGAATATCAGCCCACATCCGGGGATTTCCTCCCCTGCCCACCGTGCAGTCGCAGGCTGCACCGTCCTTTCTGGGTTTCGACCAATTCGCACCCCCTAGAATTTGGCTTCACGGGAATATCAGCCCACACCCGGAGATTCCCTCCCCTGCCCACAGTGCAGCCGCAGGCTGCACCGCCCCTTCTGGGTTTCGACCAATTCGCACCTCCTAGAATTGGGCTTCACGGGAATATCAGCCTGCACCCGGGGATTTTCTCCCCTGCCCACAGTGCAGCCGCAGGCTGCACCGCCTTCTGGGGTTTCGACCAATTCGCACCTCCTAGAATTTGGCTTCACGGGAATATCACCCTACACCCTGGGATTTCCTCCCCTGCCCACAGTGCAGCCGCAGGCTGCACTGTCCATTCTGAGTTGCAACCGAATTGCCCCTCCCAGATTTTGGCTTCACGGGAATATCAGCTCACACCCGGGGATTTTCTCCCCTGCATACCACAGTGCAGCCGCAGGCTGCACCGTCCTTTCTGGGTTTCGACCAATTAGCACCCCTAGAATTTGGCTTCACGGGAATATCAGCCTACACCCGGGATTTTCCCCTGCCCACAGTGCAGCCGCAGGCTGCACCGCCCCCTTCTGGGTTTCGACCAATTCACACCTCCTCCTAGATTTTGGCTTCACGGGAATATCACCCCACACCCCGGGATTTCTTCCCCTGCCCACAGTGCAGCCGCAGGCTGCCCCGTCCATTCTGGGTTTCGACCATTTTGCACCTCCTAGAATTTGGCTTAACGGGAATATCAGCCCACACCCGGGGATTTCTCCCTGCCCACAGTGCAGCCGCAGGCTGCACTGCTTCTTCTGGGTTTCGACCAATTCGCAACTCCTAGAAATTGGCTTCACGGGAATATCAGCCCACACCCGGGATTCCTCCTCTGCCCACAGTGCAGCCGCAGGCTGCACCGCTCCTTCTGGGTTTCGACCAATTCGCACCTCCTAGAATTTGGCTTCACGGGAATATCAGCCCACACCCGGGGATTTCCTCCCCTGCCCACAGTGCAGCCGCAGGCAGCACCGTCCATTCTGGGTTTCGACCATTTTGCACCTCCTAGAATTTGGCTCCACGGGAATATCAGCCTACACCCGGGGATGTCCTCCCCTGCCCACAGTGCAGCCGCAGGCTGCACCGCTCCTTCTGGGTTTCGACCAATTCGCAACTCCTAGAAATTGGCTTCACGGGAATATCAGCCCACACCTGGGGATTCCCTCCCCTGCCCACAGTGCAGCCGCTGGCTGCACCGCTCCTTCTAGGTTTCGACCAATTCGCACCTCCTATAATTTGGCTTCACGGGAATATCAGCCCACACCCGGGGATTTCCTCCCCTGCCCACAGTGCAGCCGCAGGCTGCACCGCTCCTTCTGGGTTTCGACCAATTCGCAACTCCTAGAAATTGGCTTCACGGGAATATCAGCCCACACCCGGGGATTTGCTCCCCTGCCCTTAGTGCAGCCGCAGGCTGCACCGCTCCTTCTGGGTTTCGACCAATTCGCAACTCTTAGAAATTGGCTTCACGGGAATATCAGTCCACACCTGGGGATTTCCTCACCTGCCCACAGTGGGTTTCGACCAATTCGCAACTCCTAGAAATTCGCTTCACGGGAATATCGGCCTACACCTGGGGATTTCCTCCCCTGCCCACAGTGCAGCCGCAGGCTGCACTGTCCATTCTGTGTTTCGACCAATTCGCACCTCCTAGAATTCGGCTTTACGGGAATATCAGCCCACACCTGGGGATTTCCTCCCCTGCCCACAGTGCAGCCGCAGGCTGCACCGCTCCTTCTGGGTTTCGACCAATTCGCAACTCCTAGAAATTGGCTTCACGGGAATATCATTCCACACCTGGGGATTCCCTCCCCTGCCCACAGTGCAGCCGCAGGCTGCACCGCTCTTTCTGGGTTTCGACCAATTCGCACCTCCTATAATTTGGCTTCACGGGAATATCAGCCCACACCCGGAAATTTCCTCCCCTGCCCACAGTGCAGCCGCAGGCTGCACCGCTTCTTCGGGGTTTCGACCAATTCGCAACTCCTAGAAATTGGCTTCACGGGAATATCAGCCCACACCCGGGGATTCCCTCCCCTGCCCACAGTGCAGCCGCAGACTGCACTGTCCATTCTGGGTTTCGACCAATTCGCACCTCCTAGAATTTGGCTTCACGGGAATATCAACCCACACCCTTGCATTTCCTCCCCTGCCCACAGTGCAGCCGCAGGCAGCACCGTCCATTCTGGGTTTCGACCATTTTGCACCTCCTAGAATTTGGCTCCACGGGAATATCAGCCTACACTCGGGGATTCCTCCCTGCCCACAGTGCAGCCGCAGGCTGCACTGTCCATTCTGGGTTTCGACCAACCTGCACCTCCTAGAATTTGGCTTTACGGGAATATCAGCCAACACCCGGGGATTTCCTCCCTGCATACAGTGCAGCCGCAGGCTGCACCGTCCTTCTGGGTTTCGACCAATTCGCACCCCTAGAATTTGGCTTCACGGGAATATCAGCCTACACCCGGGATTTTCTCCTGCTCACAGTGCAGCCGCAGGCTGCACCGCCCCTTCTGGGTTTCGACCAATTCACCCCTAGAATTTGGCTTCACGGGAATATCAGCCTACACCCGGGGATTTTCTCCTGCCCACAGTGCAGCCGCAGGCTGCACTGCCCCTTTTCTGGGTTTCGCCCAATTCGCACCATCTAGCACTTGGCTTCACGGGAATATCACCCTACACCCTGGGATTTCCTCCCCTGCCCACAGTGCAGCCGCAGGCTGCACTGTCCATTCTGAGTTGCAACCGAATTGCCCCTCCCAGATTTTGGCTTCACGGGAATATCAGCTCACACCCGGGGATTTTCTCCCCCCGCATACAGTGCAGCCGCAGGCTGCACCGTCCTTTCTGGGTTTCGACCAATTAGCACCCCCTAGAATTTGGCTTCACGGGAATATCAGCCTACACCCGGGGATTTTCCCCCCTGCCCACAGTGCAGCCGCAGGCTGCACCGCCCCTTCTGGGTTTCGACCAATTCGCACCTCCTAGAATTTGGCTTCACGGGAATATCAGCCTACACCCGGGGATTTTCTCCCCTGCCCACAGTGCAGCCGCAGGCTGCACCGCCCTTTCTGGGTTTCGACCAATTCGCACCTCCTAGAATTTGGCTTAACGGGAATACCAGCCCACACCCGGGGATTCCCTCCCCTGCCCACAGTGCAGCCGCAGGCTGCACCGCCCCTTCTGGGTTTCGACCAATTCGCACCTCCTAGAATTTGGCTTCACGGGAATATCAGCCCACACCCGGGGATTCCCTCCCCTGCCCACAGTGCAGCCGCAGGCTGCACCGCTCCTTCTGGGTTTCGACCAATTCGCACCTCCTAGAATTTGGCTTCACGGGAATATCAGCCCACACCCGGGGATTTCCTCCCCTGCCCACAGTGCAGCCGCAGGCAGCACCGTCCATTCTGGGTTTCGACCATTTTGCACCTCCTAGAATTTGGCTCCACGGGAATATCAGCCTACACCCGGGGATTTCCTCCCCTGCCCACAGTGCAGCCGCAGGCTGCACTGTCCATTCTGGGTTTCGACCAATTCGCAACTCCTAGAAATTGGCTTCACGGGAATATCAGCCCACACCCGGGGATTCCCTCCCCTGCCCACAGTGCAGCCGCAGGCTGCACCGCTCCTTCTGGGTTTCGACCAATTGCACCTCCTAGAATTTGGCTTCACGGGAATATCAGCCCACACCCGGGGATTTCCTCCCCGCCCACAGTGCAGCCGCAGGCAGCACCGTCCATTCTGGGTTTCTGACCATTTTGCACCTCCTAGAATTTGGCTCCACGGAATATCAGCCTACACCCGGGGATTTCCTCCCCTGCCCACAGTGCAGCCGCACGCTGCACTGTCCATTCTGGGTTTCGACCAATTCGCACCTCCTAGAATTTGGCTTTACGGGAATATCAGCCCACACCCGGGGATTTTCTCCCCTGCCTACAGTGCAGCCGCAGGCTGCACCGCTCCTTCTGGGTTTCGACCAATTCGCAACTCCTAGAAATTGGCTTCACGGGAATATCAGCCCACACCTGGGGATTCCCTCCCCTGCCCACAGTGCAGCCGCTGGCTGCACCGCTCCTTCTAGGTTTCGACCAATTCGCACCTCCTATAATTTGGCTTCACGGGAATATCAGCCCACACCCGGGGATTTCCTCCCCTGCCCACAGTGCAGCCGCAGGCTGCACCGCTTCTTCGGGGTTTCGACCAATTCGCAACTCCTAGAAATTGGCTTCACGGGAATATCAGCCCACACCCGGGGATTCCTTCCCCTGCCCACAGTGCAGCCGCAGGCTGCACCGCTCCTTCTGGGTTTCGACCAATTCGCACCTCCTAGAATTTGGCTTCACGGGAATATCAGCCCACACCCGGGGATTTCCTCCCCTGCCCACAGTGCAGCCGCAGGCTGCACCGCTCCTTCTGGGTTTCGACCAATTCGCACCTCCTAGAATTTAGCTTCACGGGAATATCAGCCCACACCCGGGGATTCCCTCCCCTGCCCACAGTGCAGCCGCAGACTGCACTGTCCATTCTGGGTTTCGACCAATTCGCACCTCCTAGAATTTGGCTTCACGGAAATATCAACCCACACCCTTGCATTTCCTCCCCTGCCCACAGTGCAGCCGCAGGCAGCACCGTCCATTCTGGGTTTCGACCATTTTGCACCTCCTAGAATTTGGCTCCACGGGAATATCAGCCTACACTCGGGGATTCCCTCCCCTGCCCACAGTGCAGCCGCAGGCTGCACTGTCCATTTTGGGTTTCGACCAATTCGCACCTCCTAGAATTTGGCTTCACGGGAATATCAGCCCACACCCTTGGATTTCCTCCCCTGCTCACAGTGCAGCCGCAGGCAGCACCGTCCATTCTGGGTTGCAACCAATTCGCACCTCCTAGAATTTGGCTTCACGGGAATATCAGCCCACACCCGGGGATCCCCTCCCCTGCCCACAGTGCAGCCGCAGGCAGCACCGTCCATTCTGGGTTTCGACCATTTTGCACCTCCTAGAATTTGGCTCCACGGGAATATCAGCCTACACCCGGGGATTTCCTCCCCTGCCCACAGTGCAGCCGCAGGCTGCACTGTCCATTCTGGGTTTCGACCAATTCGCACCTCCTAGAATTTGGCTTTACGGGAATATCAGCCCACACCCGGGGATTTCCTCCCCTGCCCACAGTGCAGCCGCAGGCTGCACCGCTCCTTCTGGGTTTCGACCAATTCGCAACTCCTAGAAATTGGCTTCACGGGAATATCAGCCCACACCTGGGGATTCCCTCCCCTGCCCACAGTGCAGCCGCTGGCTGCACCGCTCCTTCTAGGTTTCGACCAACTCGCACCTCCTATAATTTGGCTTCACGGGAATATCAGCCCACACCCTTGGATTTCCTCCCCTGCTCACAGTGCAGCCGCAGGCAGCACCGTCCATTCTGGGTTGCAACCAATTCGCACCTCCTAGAATTTGGCTTCACGGGAATATCAGCCCACACCCGGGGATCCCCTCCCCTGCCCACAGTGCAGCCGCAGGCAGCACCGTCCATTCTGGGTTTCGACCATTTTGCACCTCCTAGAATTTGGCTCCACGGGAATATCAGCCTACACCCGGGGATTTCCTCCCCTGCCCACAGTGCAGCCGCAGGCTGCACTGTCCATTCTGGGTTTCGACCAATTCGCACCTCCTAGAATTTGGCTTTACGGGAATATCAGCCCACACCCGGGGATTTCCTCCCCTGCCCACAGTGCAGCCGCAGGCTGCACCGCTTCTTCGGGGTTTCGACCAATTCGCAACTCCTAGAATTTGGCTTCACGGGAATATCAGCCCACATCCCGGGGATTTCCTTCCCTGCCCACAGTGCAGCCGCAGGCTGCACCACTCCTTCTGGGTTTCGACCAATTCGCACCTCCTAGAATTTGTCTTCACGGGAATATCAGCTCACACCCGGGAAGTTCCTCTTTGCCCACAGTGCAGTCGCAGGCTGCACCGTCCTTTCTGGGTTTCGCCCAACCCTCCTAGAGTTTGGCCTCACGGGAATATCAGCCCACACCCGGGGATTCCCTCCCCTGCCCACAGTGCAGCCGCAGACTGCACTGTCCATTCTGGGTTTCGACCAATTCGCACCTCCTAGAATTTGGCTTCACGGGAATATCAACCCACACCTTTGCATTTCCTCCCCTGCCCACAGTGCAGCCGCAGGCAGCACCGTCCATTCTGGGTTTCGACCATTTTGCACCTCCTAGAATTTGGCTCCACGGGAATATCAGCCCACACCCGGGGATTTCCTCCCCTGCCCACAGTGCAGCCGCAGGCTGCACTGTCCATTCTGGGTTTCGACCAATTCGCACCTCCTAGAATTCGGCTTTACGGGAATATCAGCCCACATCCGGGGATTCCCTCCCCTGCCCACAGTGCAGTCGCAGGCTGCACCGCCCCTGCTGTGTTTCGACCAATTCGCACCTCCTAGAATTTGGCTTCACGGGAATATCAGCCCACACCCTTGGATTTCCTCCCCTGCCCACAGTGCAGCCGCAGGCAGCACCGTCCATTCTGGGTTTCGACCATTTTGCACCTCCTAGAATTTGGCTTCACGGGAATATCAGCCTACACCCGGGGATTTCCCCCCCTGCCCACAGTGCAGCCGCAGGCTGCACTGTCCATTATGGGTTTTGACCAATTCGCACCTCCTAGAAATTGGCTTCACCGGAATATCAGCCCACACCCGGGGATTCCCTCCCCTGCCCACAGTGCAGCCGCAGGCTGCACCGCTCCTCCTGGGTTTCGACCAATTCGCACCTCCTAGAATTTGGCTTCACGGGAATATCAGCCTACACCCTGGGATTTCCTCCCCTGCCCACAGTGCAGCCGCAGGCTACACTGTCCATTCTGAGTTGCAGCCGATTTTCCCCTCCCAGATTTTGGCTTCACGGGAATATCAGCCCACACCCGGGGATTTCCTCCCCTGCCCACAGTGCAGCCGCAGGCTGCACCGTCCATTATGGGTTTCGACCATTTTGCACCGCCTAGAATTTGGCTTCACGGGAATATCAGCCCACACCCAGGGATTCCCTTCCCTGCCCACAGTGCAGCCGCAGGCTGCACCGCCCCATCTGGGTTTCGACCAATTCGCTCCTCCTAGAATTTGGCTTCACGGGAATATCAGCCCACACCCAGGGAATTTCCTCCCCCGCATACAGTGCAGCCGCAGGCTCACCGTCCATTCTGGGTTTCGACCAATTCGCACCTCCTTGAATTTGGCTTCACGGGAATATCAGCCCGCACCCGGGGATTTCCCCCCTGCCCACAGTGCAGCCGCAGGCTGCATCGTCCATTCTGGGTTGCAACCGATTTGCCCCTCCAAGAATTTGGCTACACGGGAATATCAGCCCACACCCGGGATTCCCTCCTCTGCTCACAGTGCAGCTACAGGCTGCACTGTCCATTCTGGGTTTCAACCCATTTGCACCTCCTAGGATTTCGCGTCACGGGAATATCAACCCACACCCGGGATTTCCTCCCTTGCCGAACGTCCTTTTTGGGTTTCGAGTAACTTGAACCCCATCGAATTTTAGTTAACAGTAAGGTGAGCCCACACCCGGGGTTCTTCTCTCTTGCCGGACGTCCATTTTGGGTTTCGAGTGACTTGAACCACACCGAATGTTACCCAACAGTAAAATGAGCCTACACCCGGGGTTTCCTTCCTTTGCGGGGTGGTGCAGCCGAAGCAATGTTGCGACTTTGGGCAACGGGTGTTGTATAATTTTTGACAAAGTTTTGTAAAAAATGAAATGGAGGGGGGGTCGTAAACAGTTCGGAGGAAAAACTGCTATGGACCATCAGTATTATGAATGTTCCCCAACTCTGTCATCCCCAAAAAGCTGAAAGAATTTTTCATTCTGTGCGGGGATAATTAAACTTTGGAAAATTTTAAAAAATTCTGGTGAACAGGGGGGTCGTAGCTCCGCCGAAAATTGACGCAACCACTTCGAATTTTAGCCAATAATAAGATCACCCTCTACGCGGTGTTATCTAGATTTCTCTTTTTCAAGAGCTTGCTTAGGATTGTGTCGTTAGGAATTCTACTAGGCATCTTTATGGGGCTAGCGGCATAGAAATAATTTGTTTCGGTCGATGGGCTATTTATAGCCACGGTAATATACAAAGACAGCTAAAATTGAGTCTGTACCATGTCTACTTCTACTGTAGATTATTTTGGATCATTCAGGTGCATTAGCTCATTTCTCACTCTAACATGGAATGCATTATGCGGAAGAAAATAAGGTGAACCCAGGGAGAAATACCGCAGAGGAAACAGGATTTCACATAATTATGGAGCCGTTGAACTATTTGAAGTCAAGGTAAGCCTTCTTTCGAAAATATTGTGTTTGGTATGCAGCCTGGAAAGGCGCCTTGTTCCGAAAAATTGTCATAACAGTTTCTGACGTGGCCAAGCGCGCAGCTCCTGATACTGATTGACCGCATTTCTTCTTGTTTACTTCACATATTTTAGTCAGAAGTCATAGTTAAGGAAACGGCTTAAAAACTGGTAACGGTATGCCTTGCCTTATCCTTTCTGAAGTTCTCCGGAGGTAAGATGGGAACGAGAAGGAGGGAGAGAGATGCAGGTGTCCGTGGGGGAAGGGGGTTACGGGCAGTTCGCTCAGAATGCGACTTTCCCGAGTTTTGGTGTTACATAGGAAAATTATTTTTTGACATAGGTTTCTTGTGATAATTCTAACCTGCGCGATCGCAACGCGAAGAGGAGGGAGGGACACAGAAACGGAGTGTTGTGGTAGAAGCTCAAGCGCGCAGCATCAAAAACCGCAGGACGGTTTAGTTGTGTTACAGTTCACACTATGAAAAAGGTGTCCGGAGATTCTTGTGTCCAGCAAGAGTCGAAGGGTACGGTTTCGCAACAGGTGTTGGAACGGGAGTAGTTGGTGTTGTTATCGTTTCTAGCGAAAATCCGGTCCACTTTTGCGGACGACTGCTGCGGCAACTCAGAACACGATGATCATCGTTCTGAAAAAAGGTTATTCGTGCCGGGGCCCATCACGCTTATCATAGTGTTGCGTGATACAACACCCGTTGTCCGCGAATGCGGACCGGAATTTCGCTTTGATAACGACAGTATGTTACTTCGACAATCTCATTCTATTCTTCTTCATGAATGACAAAGTTGCTTCTATTGCAAATATTGAAGCTTCAAGGGAATACATAAATTTTTTTTAACATGCATTTCTCATTCCAGGTGGATCAGAGACTGTTAATATGACTTCAACGGAGATGATAGTTCACGTGTAATCCAGTGATATATTTTTGTTTCCTCATTGTATTATTGTGCATTTGGATAAATAATCAGAATTTGATTAAAAGACATGTGCAATGGAACTGACTTCCAGGGATTCCTCCTTCGTGCTGAAAGTGTTCAGTTGGTTCACTCTGTCTCAATTCACCTATCCTTTGTGAAGTCGTAATTCTCACGACTCATGGCGCGAGCGATGCTGCTCCGTCCGTCATGCGCTCTCTCGCTGTCTCTAACGGAGCGAGACAGCGAGAGAGCGCATGACGGACGGAGGGAGCAGCATCGCGCACGCCGCTCGCGCCATGAGTCGTGAGAATTACGCGAAGAAACCATGGAATTTCGCGGTTCTACAGCCTGTACATTCTATGCGTCCCACGATTACGCGACGTCGGTGGGTTCAGCCGGCACGGATCGCACTGATCGCTTTGGTTCCTCTTGGTTCACCATTCTTTGGCGAAATCTCGGGGGACATATGTTCAGAGATACGTGCACACGGTCTGAGCTGACGCAAACTACACTATCAAGAGGGAAACAAACGACCAGTGCGGTTCGTGCTGACTCTACCCGGCCTAGGGCCCAGCGAAATGAAGCGAATTCTTTACATGGTTGAAGGAGGAAAGCCGGCCTATCGTTTGGCCAAGCCAACACCCAGAGTCCGACGTCGTGGAAACTGTTTTCAGCAGAGATGCTTTGATTAAAGATATATCGTGTTCACTGGCAAAACCGTTCTTTAGTAACAGAATCGTCCCATTTTCTGTTTCATCTGAATGGGCTATCTGGAACAGGAACCACAGAACCGGCGGTCCCGGTCCGCCAGCTGCGCTGGCCGGCGTGAGCAGCTGGCTTATACACATGTAGATAAATGTGCACGTTTTTCTACACTACACTGTGCTCAGTTCATTGTCTTAACCTACTTTCAAACGCACTCACAGTTGGTCCACGGGCCACTAGTAAAGCGAAAAAAGAATGACAATTTGTACATTTTCTTGCAGCTGCTAATTTGTACTATATTATCTGTATAGGACATGATTAAAAAACACCAAATAAGGCTCAACTGCATTTTCTCATTCAATCTTATGTTATAAACAACAAATTGGTAATGCATTAATCATGCTTACTTTGGTAGCCCTTGTTTCTACATAGAGCGAGAAAAAGAAATTATGAAAGCGTGCGTTTTCGAGAAATCAAAGCTAGAAAAAGAGTTGTGTTCTCCGCTCACAAAAAGTCCTCCATAGGAATTTTTGCGCGACCGTTCTTCGTCTCTCCACTGCAGGTATATTTCTCACCGTCTGCCAAAGAATCTTCAGCCCGTGGTTCGCAGTGTTCGCCGCAGAGTGAAATTGCGTTCGAAAACCGCTCAATGACTACGCATTTTTTCATTTCAAAACAGGAGCAGCAGTTTCTACACCAAGTTTTTCGCCTTCCCCCACTTCCAGTCTTAAGATTAAGCCCTCATTGCTCGTTTTGCTTGAGAATAAACCTCTCTCACACCATATTTGCTCCCAAGGGAGCTGGCGATCTACTACCCAATGACCGCGCGATAGCCACCCGCTTAGCGGCGGTCAACTCGCAGCCAACATGCAGATTACTACCACCCCTGCCTGCCAAGTGCGAGATCTCAATTCTTCCATATAGGCGATATATAGGCGACCACCACAGGCCCGACCTCCTTTGCTCACCATCACGGGCCACACCCATCACCAGATTTTAGAACTCGATAGCGGCTCGAAGAATTTATGAACTCAAAGAGTCTTTATTCTTCGAACCATTGCCGAAAGGTCTCCTTAGCCTGGCTTGCAATCGCGTAACGATTGTGAATGAAGAGAAATACAGGCCCGTGACAACTCGTCCACCGATTTTCCATCCTCAAAATAAACGCATTTTCACGGAGCTATAGCTCCGTTCGTAGAGGGTCTGGGACAATTTCAGAGACACCATTGTGATCAGCTTTTGACCTTCTCCGAGCCAAGCATAAAAACCTGAAAAATATATTTTGGGTGTTTTGTGCCTTCAAGCATGGTCATAGTCTGCAGGATTCCTTTGAAAAACTAAAAAATATATTACTTGGCCGGATGCATAGTTTCAGAAATCTAATGAAGTGAATCGATTCCTCATAGCCGAGAACTTGCAATGGCATTTTCGATGCCAGAAAAAACCGTTTCCGTTAGAGATCTACGCGGGCGAATCGTCAGGAAGTGATCAACATACGAAAGTTTTCTCGAAAATTCTAGAAGTCAGGACCCAAATATTTTGCTCAATACGTAACGTAACAACAGCAAAAAAAGTGGCGTGTCCGTCTCAATTCTTTGGCGAACGCTCTCCTATACAGTCCACCTGATCATTCTAGTCCTGTGGATGTACTGAGCTGTGACGGTAGGTCTCCGGCCGCGATCAAAACCTCGTTGGCCGGTGATGCCGCCAACGCAGCACAGGCAGCCGCAATCATCGCACGTAGTCATATCACTACACCTCTAATGCGGAAACCATACAAAATACGTGTTTTGCTAATTTAGAATAGAACCAATAAATTGACATAGGTTTGTGCCTGCAGGTCATGACCGCGCTTCGTCATTGAGAACAGCGCATGATGCAGAGCAAAGATTTACGAGTGCACACTTGCTGCAGACGCCGGTGGGCAGCGAGGGATTGAGTGCAAATCGCATCATAACATTAATTTTTTCTTCAGACCGAAAATTCTCAGACCGAAAAAAATCATCTCTTTCGTTTTTTCTTCGATATTGATTGTTTTCGCCAAAAAACGGCGGAAATCGAAAAACGCCCACTCCTGATCCAGAGACGTAGATATGCGCTAATCCAAACCCAAGTTTTGACTCCTCCAACTCAGACAGTAGGGGTAGTATGTCGGTACAATAGCGTTAGTACTCCGGTACTAAGGGATTAGCAGCACCCGTGCTGTACTCTCAGAAAATTTGTCGCGTCAGTGCCGGAAAAGTACCGCGACCCTCGAATGTGCCGCGATAGTTCCGCGATAGTACCGCAACGGCTCCGTGATCAGAAATTTTTTTTTGCCGTGTCTTGAGCCTCGACATCGCCGCGATAGTACCGCTGCAGCTCCGCGTCAGAACTGCGCCGGCTCCGCGAGGATGCAGCAGCGAACCCGCGTGGAGTACGGTGTGCTGTGCGGTAGAACGAAATTTTCGCCGGGTCAATTACCCAACTTTGAGGTACATTCCGTAATTCCTTGTTCGCAAAATGGCGGTAACCGTTGTTCTCATCAGACAGAGGACGTAACAAGTGCAGGTGCGTATTTTTGTACTTAGGCCCCCTTAGTTGAATTATAATTCTCAAACAACTTTATATGAGATACTCTCCCGGAGCCGCGGCGGCACTCTAACGAAGCCGCAGCTTCACTGCTGCGTCGCCGCTACGGCTTCGCGGTGGTGCAGCCACGGCTCCGGGATAGTGCCGCCACGGCTCCGTGATAGTGCCTGTAGACGCCGAAGCGGCACCATTGCGGAACCTCAGCGGCGATTTCTCTCAGAGTAGCTACTGCTAACAGCAGGAGCTGCTGAAAAGTAGCAGGAGCTCCTGCTGCCTGTGCTGGAATACATATCTTTGTTTATCTTGGCACACGTTAGTTCGGCAGCTCCTTCTCCTAGTGTCTGCTGGCACTCTCCTCCATTGATTTGCCTGACAAGAATGAACATTGCAGCATCCTCCTGTACGACGGCGGCTGGTAGATAGGGCGGCCAGTCTCGCTGAGTAGGTAGCTGGCCGTGTGAGGCCGGTCCGAGAAGGTGACCTTGCGTCACTTACTAAACGTGAATTTTGGACGCTGGGGGGATCGTCCCCATGGCCCATAGCTAGGAAAGTCTATTCGCTGTGAATCGTGGCGAAGATGATGTCCTTGTTACGGACCAGGGCAGTGTGTAACTGAACTTTGTAATTTCCTATATCGTAAATCGTAATTTTTCAAATTCCTCGTAATTCGTGAATCGTAACTGATAATGATTAATATGGTCACGCATTGCCCAAGCCTTATTCGATGAGGAAACACCTCAGCACCTCAATGTTAAGGTGTTCCCCTATCGGAGAAGGTTCGAGGTTGGGTTCCAAAATAACACTATTTTGAAGAGTAATTGAACAATTTTACAGTATACATAAGTGGGATAATTGTGAATCCCGTCCACGTGTCCTCTTGGTTATCGATTACGTGTGTCGCAGAGGGAATGGGGAAGGGGGCACTCTAAACACATAAGGTGGAGTTGTCCGGTTTTCGCAGTTCGACACGTCAGGCTACTCAATTCAAGCGGAGTGGTCCCGAGTGGAATGAGAGCCAGCCGCAAAAGACTAGACAACTTCTCCCTCGGTGTGTAGAGATCTCCCATCTCAAGAAAGTGGGCGGCGCTGGCGACACCCAGGCTCAGGCGGAGTCATACCGACTCGGGCGGTTATCGCCCAGCTCTGACGGGTCTACTATGTAGGTGCGAGTAAATTGAACGGTATTTGCTTACCTTGAAAGGTTTCTCGCCACTATGTTGCCTCATGTGCGTTCGCAAAATTGACGAAGCCGTGAATGCTTTCGGACAGAAAGGACATTTGTACGGCCGCTCTCCGGAATGAACTCGAAGGTGCTGCAAAACGAAAATTATTCGAGGCGATAAACGGGCCGAAATATTCACGCGTGTAAATCGTAAGTACATACTCAGACAATGGCCGCGTTCAAAGCGTGCCGAATATGCATTCATCTCTAAGTCAAGGCGATTTCGAGCGCAGTCAGGGAAAGTGCTGCTAGGAGAGCACGCGTTTCTATTGTGTTTAAAATTACAGCACCTGCCTCAACAAACAAGACGTTCAGTGCGCGAATGATACACATTCAACTCGCTTTCAAAGCAATTCACCAAAAAAGGAAAGCATACGACGCATTCTCGAGGCCGGACCCAGATGCAAGCAGCGCCGCCGGTTTAATCACCCAATCTTGCGGGTTTTGGTCCGCCCGGCCGCTGTAGGCCTCGTCCAACCGCTGAAGGCCCTAGACGGTGCTTGGTGAGCTGACCGAGTCACATGTTGGTGTACCGGACGTGTCGCGTGTCGGTGTGCTGCTACGATAGCACTAGACAGCGCCTGTTTCCTGCGACTAAATTTTGCAGCACGTGTTCCTGCTATCGAATTTCGACAGTACATGCTGCTGTTTGAAGCTCGTGCCCCTGCGATAGAGCTTTTTGATGGAAAAGATCAATCGAGTTGAACGCATAATTCGCACGCATTGAATGCGTCGAAATTTTGAGTAATACATGATTAAAGGCGCTAAGAACATTTTCGAATGCTGAAAGGTTACATTTGCGGCAAAACTGGTTTTCAATTCCTTCATTTATAGACAGTGTTCACGATGATCATCCTCGTTGACTTTCCACAGTAAAATGATAGGGGAGATGGATCCTAGGCTCCCAGTGCCAAAGGAACGGTAGAAAACGAGCCAGGAGTGGCAAAATAACTGCTGCAAACAAGCGTTTTGGTGCCCCAGACACGCCCAGTGCCCCAGATCCTTCCCTTGAAAGGAACAAATGAAGACTCAGATTACAGGAATGATCAAGTCAAGAAAGTGTTGATAAGTGAGCTGTTTGCTTCATTGCACTGTAAGGTATCATCCTTCTAGCGGTCAATTCCTCCACGCTCAAAAATCAACGTAAACAAGGCAAAGTCTATTTTGGCTCAAAAACGCGTCTTTCGTGTCCTTTTTAAGCATGCCTTGCTATATAGAGCACCACACCTTTCGTAAACCGTGGGGATATCGGAAGTGAAATTTATCGTGAACACTGCCTTTAAAGCTTTGCCTTGGACACTCTGTGTTGAGATATATTCCTTCCGATGGAAAGTCGGTTGGGATTGTTAGTATGACAAGTTTCTCAAAATCAAATCGTTGGATAAGTTCAATGTTGGTTTTTTTTTTGAACTACGGAAACTATTCGAGGTGAGATTTTTTTTAATGATTTGTGCTTCGGAAGTCTGTTGGACTAATTCCGACTGGAACCGTGTAAACTTGTAAGGTAGGATCAAAATTTGGCAGTATATATTCGAGCACGCCTCCGCTTGTTCTCCCTGTCGGGACCTTGTTGTTGTCAGAAGCGCTGACGCGGCAGTATTACCTGACTTGCTATCATCAGCCATGTTTTTATTTAAAGAGACAATGGGGCTGACACGTTTGCCATTGATACACCCTTTTCAGAAAATTAGCGCACATTCAGTGGTCAAACTCTTTGGTGTGGTCAATCTTAAAGGCCTAGTCCAAGCTCAGAGACGAACTCTGAGATTTCCACATAATTGTGAAGTAGACCCACCCTATGTAGCTCTGCCAAATGCGAGCTCTCAATTTCTCCGAATAAGTGAGATATAGGGGGAAGCCACCCTGGGGCGCCTACACCTGGAAGCCATTTTGGCACGCCCCTTGTACCATCTTTCGAGCTCAACTGCGGCGAGATGAACAATGGTTTCCCACCAGTAGCCCCTTTCATCCCTTAAAGGCAGCATACACGCTCGCAAACATGGTCAAGATATCAGCATACCTAGGCCCGCACGGCCCCTATCATGTCGTCAAAGACGTCTCAAGCGCTAAAAATCATCCAGGATGACAAAAATTGAGCAATCATGTCTCGCACGCCCGTATTTTCACACTCCTTCGAGTAACAGAATAAAAAGTTAAACTTGAGAAAACATGTGATAATTAAAAGTGATAGCACTATCAAATGGGAGTGCACGAGAGAAACAGCTCGATTTATCCGGATATTACATGTATGTCCACAGATGAAATCCTCCATTTTCAAAAGCCAGCCGGAGTAGAGCGGCATTCCTGAAAGTGGATGAGAGTTTATGGGTGTTTAGACAGGTAATATTCGAGTAAATCTAGCTGTTTCTCTCGTGCACTCCCCTTTGATAGTGCTATCACTCTAAGTTTCCACATGTTTTCTGAAGTTCAACTTTTCATTCTGTTACTAAAAAGGGTGTGAAAATACGGGCGTGCGTGACAGCGATGGTCAAATACTGTAATCCTGGATGGTTTTCAACGCTTCAAACGTGGTTCAGGACATGGTAGGGGCCGTACAGGCCTATTTATGCTGATATCTCGACCATGTTTGCGAGCGTGTATGCTGCCTTTAAATCTCAGCCCCTCTCTTTATTCAGTTCGGTTCGCGTACATCTGGTGCAAATGACGGAAGTTACGAGCCTCGGACAACTCGTCCACCATGCTTACGTAGCTTAATTTTTGAGGGGCCATAACTTCGTTCCCAGAGGGTTTTCTACGATTCCAAAGACATCATTGGAATCAGCGTGAGACTGTTTCTAAGGTGGGCAGAAAGCAGAAAAACGATTCTGAGGTTTGTTCTGTGCCTTTAAAGGCAGTGTTCACGACAAATCTCGTTTTTTTCTGTTTTTTTTTGCCTATCTTGAAAACGGTCTCATGCTGATCTCAATGATGTCCCTGGAATCGTACAAGACCCCATGGAAACGGAGTTATGGCCCCTCAAAGTTAGGCTAGGGAAGCATTGTGGACGAGTTGTCCGAGGCTTGTAACTCCCGTTTGTTGCAGCCGATGTGTGCGAGCTGACCTGAGTAAAGAGAGACGTTGAGAATGATGAGAAGCAAGGGGCTTTTGATCGGAAACCATCGTCATTCAACCATGGATTTGGGGGAACTGTTATAGGACGTGGGCGGAGTACCCCAATTGGTTGACTGGCCCACGAGATTTTCACCCACTTACCGGCCGTTTTTCGTCGCACTTCCGTTCTTAATCTTCTTAGAGGGACTCAAAGCTTACGTTTAAGCCGAAAAAACGTGCAACTTTTTCTTCGTGAACACTGCCCTTAAAGGCACAGTCTAGCCTCAGAGGTAATTTTTGGTATTATGGTTCGGTCGCCGCCTATAGCAACCCTGCAAAGCGCGAAATCTCAATTCGCTCAAATAAGCGAGAAAAAGCTAGGAAAAAGTCGGCCACGCCCCCTTGAAAGATCCGTTCGTAGTGAGTTCTGAGCGATTCTCAAAACATCATTGTGACCAGCGTGACATTTTCTCCAAGATAGGCAGAAAAGCGAAATATTAATTCTAAGGTTGGACTGTGTCTTTAAAAGCACAGAACACCTAGAAAATTATTTTCATGTTTTTATGCTTATATTGGAGAAAATCACACGCTGATCACAGCGACATCTTTGGAATCGTTCAAGAACCCCTACGAAAGGAGTTATGACTCCTCAAGAAAGCCCACTATTTGAGCACGGAAAACTGGTGGAAGAGTTGTCTTAGACTTGTATTTCTTTTCATTCGCAGCCGTTGCGCGAGAACGAGCCAGGATAAGGAAAAAGACCTGTAATGGTTAACGCTTGGTAAAGGTCAACGTGGGCTCGGGTAAAATTCACCAATCCATCCAGCCGATATCGAAGTCAAAAATCCGGAGGGGGGTCGGGCCTGTGATGGGGAGTGAAGGGGGTCGGGCCTGTGGCGTTGGCTTATATCTCGCTTCTCTGGAGGAATTGGGATCTCGAACTTGGCACGGGTTATACGAGAGGGGTCTACTACACAAGCAAATGAAAATCACAAAATCCATGTCTGAGGGTGTACTGTGCCTTTAAAGGCAGTGGTCACGATGAAAAACGTTATCGAAAAACTACAAAAATCAGCTTAGATCAAAAACAGCTGAAAAACTATGAAGGTAGCGCGGTGAAAAACGGTCTACAAATAGAGTTTCTAGGGCCCAAAGAAGCTAGTTCGTGCACACGTGCACAGCGATGACGAAACAGATCGCAGTCTCATGCCGAGCAGTCAAAAATCATCGACATTCAGAGGACGAAATAAATGCAAATTTAACGAATAAAAACAGTTGAATAATGAAAACATCACTTCAGTCAATGTTTTTGACTAGATGTGTACATAAATTCGAACGTTCATTGATTGACATTCAATTTCAAGCTACCTGATGTTCTTGATATAAGAGGTCATCGATGCCGATGATGTGGAGAGGGCTCGTCCACCATCAAAAGGCAAGAAAGTTCAGGTTTCAAATTCGGCCCAAAACAGTGGTTTGTTCGCGATTTTTTCTTATAGGTCCTACTACTCGAGACCCAGGAAAGGATTTGGAGAGAAAAAGACGACAAGCATATTTGGTCGCGACCACTGCCTTTAAGGTATTCGGCCGTCAAAGTCTGGGTTGAAACCCACGGTCCCGTTGTGAAGTTAAAAACATCGTTCGCGCTGAGAACAAATTTCTATTTTTCCAGGCTCAATTTCTTGAATGAGCCCGGTACACCGCACCGGTAAGCTTGGGTGCGTCAAAAACGTAGGGTTATGAAGTTGGAAGGGGTTAAAATAGAGGATACGCCATCAGTTCTCACCAGTCATCTAGCACCTTTTAAGAGAGTGTTGATGCGGCCGTCAAACAACATAAACAAACAGTTACGGCACAAACTCCACATGCAGAAAACTTTGAAAATGAGAGTGGCGAGGCCTCCAAATGCAGAAAACCCTCAAAAACGATTCTGGCGCGAATTTCAAATTCATATTTACAATGTGTTCTGATTGACTTTTCTTTACAAATGAAGGTTTTCTATGAGCCCTTTCGACATTTTCGTTCACTAAAGAGGCCAAGCTACACAAAAAACATCAACAAATATCATACGATTTTCTGCGCGAACGATGCCTTCAAGTCCACTGAATAGACAAGACGCGACCATTGCGAGGACCGCGCGGCGTTCGCGACAAGATCAGCCTGTGGAGTTCCGCTCGTGCTCAACGATCTACTGTGGCAGCTGCTTTCATTCACTTTTATAGCCTTTTCCGCTCTTATTTTGACTTTGTCGTCATGAACACATGCCAGAAGTGTCTTTCCGAGAAAAACTTGAGGGCGAAAATTATCATGGACAGGGCCTTCAAAGTTTCGCAAGCTGAGGCAATTTGCTCAAAGGCAGTGTTCACCATGAAAAATGTGATTCATTTTCCTTTAGTAATGGGAAATAGAGGGGCACACTGTAACGCTGATGTCGACAGAATGCATTAGGAAGAGCCCAAATAAGCCAGAGGTTGCCATTTTGAGCGCAAGGCAAACCCCAGAAGGGCAATGCCCGCCCTCCGACGTGAACAAATGAAAACACGAGATCGTGAGATGAGCGATGGTTTTCGATCAAAAGCCCCGTCCTTCCCTCCATTCTGAACTTCTCTCTTTACTCGGGTCAGCTCGCATACCTAGGCCATGATAGACGGAAGTGACAATCTACGGACATCTCGTCCACCATGCTTCACTAGCTCAATTGTTGAGGGACCATAACTCCGTTCCCAGAAGGTCTTGTACAATTCCAGGGGCATCATTGGAATCAGCATGGGACCATTTTCCAGATAGGTGGAAAGACAGAAGAACGATTTTCATCATGAACACTGCCTTTAACGCACAGTTGATTTATTCCGAACAGAACCACAACTCGCTTGCTGATAGAATACACAGAATTTGAGGCGCCTGGAAGCAGCTTGGCTAGTACAAGAGACGCGCGAGACCGCAATGTTATGTTATCTCTGGAGCGCAGCGTGCGTCGCATTTACGATCCGTTCTGACTGCTGATTTTTAGCGCAACGATTTTGCACCCGCTGCTGCAGCGATCTGGCAGCGGCAGCGGTTTTGTTCATGGCGCAGGACCTAATTGATAATGGTAGAAATAGGTAAAAATCATTAAACAGCCACCATTACCTCAGGGACTCGCTGAATACCACTCTCATAAATTTCGCCTCTTTTCAGATTTGCAGGGTCACGGCAGCATATACTGCGGGTACGCCCACTTAGCCATGATTGGTCGACGATATGTAGCTTATACAGTATACCAGACAGCATATGCTGCGTAGGTGCTGTAGATGCCAGCCTATCCCACGCACACAGCAGCATATCCTGTGAAGTCCTTAGAGGCGTACACATGCATGAACGTGGCGGCGAGAGTTTGGGATTGTTTGAATTCAAATTAGCGAACAGGCCACGTTGGGCGTCCTTCTCTAAGCCTACGTTTCGTTCCCTCTTTAGTCTCGCTTCTGCAGGTAGGTTTTGACTTCTCGGTCTTTGGTATGACCTTTTCCGGACTTTCGCTGCAAAACTCGAAGAGAAATAGAACTAGGCTTGGTCTTAGTATGTCGAAGAATCGGTGGCACTCGATGCAAGCCACAGAAAAGGTCGAAAAAGCCTTTTAAAATGGCGTCGCTGCTAAATTCGCGACGTCGCTTTTTCAGAGCGAGAGAAAGTGGTCGTGGCTATGTGTCGCCGCCGCACCATATTTATGTCTCTGCGTCTCTTATTTCTTCCTTATGTCTCTGCGTCTCTTATTTCTTGAATCTTAAGTTGCAGCTCTAGTGTACTCACTCCAATACACATGCCGGTTTCTACAGATTTATTTTCCTGTTTCTTTCGACGATTTTTTGAAACAATCTAAAATTACAGAGTGTTCCGTGATTATGGGTGCGCTTGTTTGGTTCTCGTCCACCGTCGTTTTCCATATCAACTTTCTGTTCTTTTCGCATTTTTGTGTTCCTTCAAATGTTCGCTGCGTGTTTTCGTCATGCTGATACTGTTGTTTTGAGTTCGCACATTGAGAGCTCATCTGATGCGCACCGCTATCCTTTCTTACAATATTTGAATAGCAGCACAGAGTACGACCACCTGGGCCTCCATCACTATAGCACCATTTCGTCACATCTCTAACCACTCCAAAACAGTATTGCACCGTATGTACATTTCAATTCACCCAAACCTTCAAAGTTTAGTTAGGCTCATGCAGTTGTGCCACCATTTAGGGGAAGGTTCGAAGATAAAGTTTTCTGGTTCTCAACATTCTGCCATTAGAACAACCA
This sequence comes from Aplectana chamaeleonis, assembly GCA_029168955.1. Taxonomy (NCBI): domain Eukaryota; kingdom Metazoa; phylum Nematoda; class Chromadorea; order Rhabditida; family Cosmocercidae; genus Aplectana; species Aplectana chamaeleonis. The sequence goes on from JAPDOI010000173.1 coordinate 469,847, forward strand.
CAAAATCAACGTGCAGTCTGAGATCTTTTCCTTCCTCCAGCAAAACGACATCATCCTCATTACGTCTATGAGATTCAGTTCCCGGCATCACCTGAAGTCTCGACCTTCGTGCGTTGGTGACACACCAAGATCATTCACGTGACTTGCAATCACCTCCCGGACTTCATACCCCGCCCCAAACCCGGACAGAAGGCATTCACTAATCATTAAAGGCTCAAATTCGTAAGAGAATTCAATGCATGTGTATAGGCTTTAACCGCTGTCGAAGAGGAAGTGGTTTTCATGGGCGATTTTGGTAAGTTGAAAGCAGTGGCAGTTCCGATCTATCGAACAAGGCACATAACGCCGTTTTCGATTAGTGAGCTCACACTTATGTTTGAGGCAGTCGCTGAAGACTGAATTTTGATCAACCTAGTCCTTTCGTTGGCCAGTCCCCTCCTCACTGTTTTCCGAGTTGCACTTCCAGAAACAAAAACAAGAATTATATTGCGAGTCACTGCTCTTACCTGCTCTGAACCCTGCTTTACATACCAGCGCGCTACTACAGCACTGTGCAGGTACGCCATCACATTACCTACGCAGTATTCGTTCTATGGGTAATCATGAAAACTGGAGCATTATACAAAAAAAATCAAGGGGTTGCGAAAGCAACTGTGAATTTGGTGTTCTGAATTACGGTGTGGCAGAAACTTTGTAAGAGGCGTGACTGGGTAACCGGGGGGGGGGTCATTTGGCACCCGCAAGATGGATTTCGAAGAATCTCATACCCAGGTAGGACGGCCCCTACCCCGGGGTCTTCCTCCCTATGAGAACTACAATGTTGTACTTTCACTGATAAGCACTGGAATCAGGAATCGGTGATGAGTCATCGGGTGCCAAATGGTACGAACCCGGTAACCGCAGGGAGGATAACAATGCTTCTTGGGAGTCTCAATTGGCTGACTCGACCGCGACAGATTATAGGGAGCGGAAGCAGCAAAACCTAGCGTTCTATAAGTGCAGTGTGACGCTGTAATGGAAGTTCACTCAGGACCAAACTGCTTGAATAATCGCTATACAGGAAAATTTAAATGCAATGTCTCCTGCCTTTTTTCTCAGTTGTTTTTTGTTTAGATTTTTGTAATGAGGAGAATACAGTTCTATTAGCCTAAAATTGGAAGACCTTACTAAACGACTAACGGTTTCTAATGAGCTAGGAACCCTAGCTATAGTGTGACATTTTCAGCTTCACCTACAACGGTATTTTTCGGACTTGACCTACAATCCACACTTCAAAGGGCATCTTAAATTTTTGTTATGAAGAATTTTGAACGAATCGTTTGTAAATCAACAAGATGAAGCAAAAACTGTGGAGAGTTCGGAAAAATCGTATGAGACTGTATGTAGTGTCGTTAACGAAGTGAAATTACGGTCTAGAGCTGCGCACTACAGCGTTTGAGACGGACCCGCAGCACTAAATCGTGCAAGAATCACGGGTGAATTTTTAATTCGTCTGTGAAAGCAGTCCTGAGAGAAATGCAGTTTCGAAAAGTCTTTAGGTGAAATAGAAATCATTAATTGAAATCCCTGGCCAGAGAAGTGTAGCTATTTCACAAACTACTGAAAAAATATTCGATAAATTCCTCAACAGGAAGGGAGGTCCTTACTTAATCGAGACCCTTACCAACGAGAAGCTTTACCCTTTTTGTAGGTGGCAGAGTTGTAGCGGACCATTGACTTCATTCGTGTAGAGATAGTGCACGCTTCAGTCAATGGGAATTTTGTTGCACAGAAACGGTAACTGCATTTCTACAAATCGTGAGGAGCAGGACATCGTAATCATAGGGCTCCCGGGACTTCAATACCCATCACCGTCCCCCGTTTCATGTGTTTTGAAGTTACTTTAAAACAGAAAGTTTTTTTTGCTCTGCTAATGCGAAGCGGCGCTTTGGCCGGAGTTTTCCTGACCGTGAGAGGTTTACATTACTCAGAAAAGCCACACAGTTTCCGGATAAAGCGCCGCGAAGCGGCGCGAACTTCCCGGCTTATGGTTCCCGGACAAAGCGCCGCGAAGCGGCGCTTTGGCCGGGTCGTTCAAATGTTCAAGGACACACGACAAGAAGCATCGTTCGTTCGCTCTCCGTGCCCATAAGAACTGTACGAAAACCAATCATCCGTTCCGCTCGACTTGGAACACTTTAGGACAGAGTTGGAAGAGGCAGAAGGTCAGTGTCTGCACCTCAGGGAATGCTATGAAGGTTCGAAGCTGAGTCGATCGCAATCCGCGACGATCAATGAGGAGGATGGCTAGAGAGATGGACGTTTCGGCGACAAGTAGGCGGAGGATCGTCAGAAAATAGTTTATCTCTCGCTCGTATCGGGGAGGGGGCTGTTCTGTTCAGGTTGTCAATAGCGCGCGCGCACTCTGAGAGAACTGGCCGCTGTAGTACCGCAACCGTGCCGCAGTCCCCATAGTTCCGCAGCCGTACCGCAGTGACGATGCAGTGGGCTCGCAATTGTGTCAAATACTGCAATAGCGCCGCAATGATTGCTGTACTACTGCGGAGCTACTGCGGCGAAATCACAGTGCCGCTGAAACCAACCATGCCAATTATCGATCCACTCAACCCGGCTTGCCACGTTTCTCATTCACTTGTCTTCGTCTTTCAGTTCTGTCGAAACGAAAGCGTGTCACTTGCTTCTCTCAAAATTCATTACCTCTCTTACTTTAGGGAATCACTGACACATTCATCCTCCTCAGTCTGATAAGCGTTTATGTTGACGGAGTTTTCGATCATTTTTTTGCGTGAAAGTTTAGAATCAATTTTTGAGCTTAAATGCCTTTTTAGCTTTGAGCTGTTCAGTATTTTGAGCACACTCGACCACACTCACGTGAATTCATGAACCTGAATTCTATAATATGCACATTCTGTGCCGAGCCGAGGTCCCATAGTTGTCTCGCGTGTGTTTCCAGGAATAAGCGAATCTTTTTTCAAAACTTTTTAGAGGCTGTGTCGACGATAGAAAGCCGTATTCTAGTTTTCTATGTTTTTCAGTGGGTAAGTTCTCGATGTAGAGGATAATTGGGAAACGTCTCTATAGAACTTTCGAAAGCCGGATAAAAAAGTTCTAAAAAAATCATTTACTATTTATTTACACCTGTTGGTGTGTTTTGCGCACTGCAGACAAAACTTCAGACCGAACGTCGCAAATTGTTTTGAGCTCTGAAATTGTTAGGTAAGTGACTTTGCTTTCTGTTTCGTGTACCAGAAACTCTTGAAAAATTAAGAAAGTTGAATGCTTATGTTTGGATCTTACAATTTTTGTAAATAAAGAGTATTCAAAAATTCGGCCACAGTGCCCTTGGTACTAGAAACTATGGACAACTGCCATATGGCTTGGGCGGGGTGATCCAATGGGTCGACTGGTTCACGAGATTTTCACACGATTGCTGGCCGTTTTTCGAGTTATTTCTATCCCTACTATTCTCAGAAGAACCCAAAGCTCACTTTCCTGCGAAAAACGGGCAATTTTCTTGGCGTGAGCACTGCCTTTAAATCGGATTTTAAAAAACGAATGACCATCTCACAAGCGAAGTTTACAAAGCGTAGGTCGGATCTGGGGAAACGAAACGTATTGTCAGACCCTCTTGTGTATAGTTAAACTTTGCAGTACAACACCCCAAGCTGCTGGTTCCAAAAAGTTCATTCATTCATTGAGTACGTCGTATAAGACAGACGCTAGAAAAAGTCGCAAAAAATCAGAAAACCATACGAATTACAAACATATCTAAGACTTCAGTAAAATTTTAGCCATTCCTCGTTTAAATGACATCGTGAACCTGGCAGTGAGTGTGGTTTTCTCCACGCGCAGATACGCTGACCCCTCTGAGTTATGAGCTTTGCTCAAATTTCAGGCTAAGGTAAGGGTATGATCGGGAGTTATTTGGGATATTTTGAAAAAGAAATCGGATCTGCTTAAAACTTGTATGTAAGGGTAATCTAGGCTGCTGAAAACGAATCTGGGATCTTTTTGTCGAAATGCTAGAAGTACACCCCCTATTAGTAGTACACCTGTCATATGTAGAGGTACACCAAAAAACGGGTCTCTGAGAATTAGAAGTACACCCTCTATTTGAAGTGCACCTCTAATCGAAGTATATCTGAAATAGAGGCCTGAGGATTAGAAGTGCATGTACCTCTAAAAGAGGAAATCCGGTATATTAGTTAGGTGTAGCACGCGAAAGGTTTACTTTTCTTCAGTTGCTACTCCCCTAAGTTGCCTTTATTAAGTTGAATATTCACTCCACTAGGATGATACCAAGTCTATTCACTCTCTGGTCTCTTACCGAAGATTTTCTCGCTTTGAGACGACACCCATTGATTACCTAAAGCCTGGCAAAATAGTGAGCCTCTCCACTCAAGCGGTCAGCGTGCGCAACGAGCACGCGTCAAACCTAGTGCATACTTCCCGCGTTGCGCGATCGCGACCGTGCATATCAGCAATATCGATTTTCGGTCGATATAGATGAGAAGCATTATCTCGCGTCGTTCGTTGAGATAAGTACAATACCCGCGCTAAGTTTTGAAAAAACGGGGAGCATCTGGCAAACTTGGCAAAAAAGCGTCCAATGCATAAAAGTTTTTTGAATGAAGACTTTTTCTAATTCTGAAAGCGCTATCATATTCACAGATCAAATTGCTACCTAAATATGTCATTTGAAGGTCGTAGTTCCCTAAAATCGCTTTGTTTCCAAAGGAAATAGTTTTTGCAATCGGTATTCAAAAACGTCGCGCGTGGAGAAGTGCGGCGAAACTTTGAGCACCATTTGTAAGCGTTTAGGCTACGACGCAGCTCGTTCACTCACTTTCCAATGAAAAGCCGAACAGTTGTTTATTTATTTTTATTTACATTGCTTTTTTCGTCGGTTCCCAACACTTCCAGCTCAAAAACTTCGATTCATGTCATGGAATCGATACCATTTTAGAGTGTGAAAAAATACCTTCAAAAACCATTCAGTACACGTGTGGGGCGAGGGAAGGGACTGCTAGATATGTAGTGTAAGAGGAGACGCAGCATATGAACGGAAATCTGGTTCACTCCAAAACAGAGCATATGTAGTCCTTGGAAATTGAGCGCGCTTTCGTTTCGATGGGTAAATGCTCAACAATAGGTCGCGTAGCGGCGTGGGTGCACACACTAGTTTGATATGTTTTTCAAACTTCGCGCCCAATTTCGAATACTACATTAGTATGCAACGGATTGTTGCGCCGTCTTACAGGTGAACTTATCGTAATGAATGGTGTTTTCATCGATAACATTTTGATACAGAACACAAAATAAATTGAAGCACAGTAAGCACGATCTCCGCAATTATTCTGAATGTGGAATTATCTTTGTTCCCGAAGCGCCGGTCTCGAAGGTGATAGCACTATCTCAAACATTCGCCGGGTCCGACCCCAGCTTGAGCCGGGTCCGTCCAGAGATTTCTGTCGGGTCAGACTCTATAGCATTGTTCCTTCACGTACTCTCAAGTGAGAAGACATGGGGGGGGGAATAAACTCTACTTTTCTCCCACGTCGCCTCAGTTGGAAGAAGTGAGGGGCGAGAACAGTAAGGGATTCGACCCGACAGAAATCTGTGGTCGCACCCGTTGAGTTTCTGGGATGGTTGTGCAACTCTTATTTAGTACCGTGGCTTTTCTTTGTTTGACCTCAACCTATTTTTCGTTTCCTATTTAATGGAAACCCAGCTTCCCCAATGCCGCGAAAAGAAAGGAAAAGTTTTGTCGTAAACACTGTCGATAACGTAATAAGTGGAAATGTAAATTACTGACACGATTATTCTAGTGTATGTAAGACAAATCTATCGAAGTCGCGAGAATCACGGAATGAAAAATCAGCTTGCTACCTTATTTAGACTGCTGGATTGACTGAAAGCTTTGCCGCACACTGAGCATAGATGAGGGCGATGATTCTCGTGCACGTGGAGGATGTGGATGCGTAGGCGGTCCTTTTTCTCGAAAGACCTGAATCAGAAATATCTGATGTTCCTGTGTGGTCCAGTGGTCTCATGATAACTATGAGTAAGTGTTTACACATCTGCGCTATGTGACGAACACACAACACCTTCCGAATTTGTGTGTGGAGAGGGTTTGAAAGTGTGTAACGGTAACGGGCGCAGAGTGTCAAGAGCACTCAAAACCACCAAACAGACTCGCTGAAGGAGCTTGGTCCTGTGCCTGTTTAGGAAGCACGAAAGCAGTGGTGTTTGGGATTCCGCATGCGAAAAATTCACGCACAAATGCTTGAATCGATGGCGGCCGCTTGAATCACAGCGTAAGCTCTTGCTACGGCTACGGTAAGGAGAACGATTGTGTCACATTCGCTGCTCATATCTATCCAAAAAATCGAAGTGTCCGCTCACAAGTGCTGTGAAATCGATCGTTTTGCAGCAGATTATTAGACAGAGATCATTAAATGATCCCTCAACGAACAAGATCAGCAACATACTTATGGACTCTTTATATAGAACCTACTAAGTCTCTCTCCAGAGGCGGCTAGATATTTCGTCGTGCAGGAGACATTAAAGCGTTGTATGTATCGTAAGAGCTATGCTGAATGTAATTACCTAGGGCAGATTGGACATGGAAATTTCCGGTCGCCATTGTCAACACATCTAGTATACTTGAGATGTTTGTCACGGTAGTAGGAGTAACTGAAGACTTTTCCACAACGACCGCAAGAAAATCCGCCCGCGTCTGAAGCGAAATCTGCCATCGTTTCTGTAATTGTATCCTCATCATTCTGGCGGAGGTTAGCTGAGCAAAATAAGTTTCATTAATCTTAGCAGTATATAAGAATAGTTGGTTATCTTCCAATGTGCAATACGACTAAAGGCCAGCTGGGGCAAACAGTTGGCAGAAGAGATATAATGTCTCGATCAGAGAGGGTTTGCGAGATGTTTGTGTGGTAGTTCAGCGCGAAATTGCACATGTAATGAGCTCCTCTCTATGTAGAGCTCGATGGATTAGCACGCAGCAAGCGTGCATACGGTAGCACATGATTGAGACCCCCAGACGTCAATTTGTTCAGAAAAAGAACTGGAGTTAGACATCAAACATTTATCAAAACTGCACAAAAATAGTTGATTATAGCTCTTACTGGTTTCCTAAAGTATATCGGTTACACGAAATCCTTGTGGAGTACCTGAAGAAGGCTTCATATCTATAGACAGATCCACAGGTTCCTTTTTCTCCACCTCGGTGACGGGAGACGAAGATGTGAACTGTTTCAGGACTATTTCATCTCCGCATCGTATAGCACGTCGTACAAGATCTCCATCCACATTGGCATTCGAACTGTCTTCACGAATCGCTTGCTTCCACGAAAGTGGCAGCTGAAAGCATTGCCATACGTATCCTTGACATTATTGCTTACTTACTCTAGGACAACAAAGAAAAACTTAAACGTCAGAAAGAGTTGTTTATATGTTTGTTACCGACTCCACTTCATTTCTCACAAAGACAAACAATGCATCATTCCCTACGGGCAACTTTTGTACACTTTTGTACGAACAATAAGCTCCCGTGTTAAGAAGCGTTGTGTCAAATAAATGACGGAAGTACAGTACATGAGATTTTGGAATATCAGTATCAAATTCCATCTAACCATTTATCTCATGACAGCTCGTACCATGGAAGTTTATTCAATGCGATCCCACTTGTTGATTTTGTTGTCCAACCTTACAGTTTACACCTGGTCAGCGAATATATTTGAAGACTTGGTTCACGAAAGATTTCCCTTGCGAGCTTTCTGTGGAGCACGGGTGGTCTGGGCTCCCACATAACACTCACGCTCAAAAAAAAGCGAAGACCGTCTTTTTGAGCTATATTAGGGTTTTTCTTCGCACCGATTCATTTCTGGAAGAAGTGATGGCTTCAAAAGAGTGAAAAACATCTATTCAATCACGGGGCTTATCTCGAATAACAATATTTATTTGATTTGATTAATGCTTCTTATCATAGTGCCGGTTTTCATTTCTTCACATGGAGCAGGCTTCCGAAATGTAGTGGAAATCAACCCGAACTAGATCACAAAGCGCAAAAAAAATTTAGTCCGACTTTTCGTCATAATCGCACTGATTTCTATAAACATAGGTAACACGATTAAAATTTTTTGACCTCTCGGCCCAAGCTGTACGCCATATGCAAGCCAGACTCGCTTTCAAAGCTTCCAATGGCGTCCGCGTTCTACTTTGAGCTGTACGAGTGACGTCGTTATCTCAACATCTTTTTCGAGCGTATGTGCTACATTTCATCAAAAACTCTGGGCGTTGGGTGATATTTGGGCTGTGGATCTGTCAATACTCGCTATGGAATGCTTTGTGAAAGTGATTATTATTGCATTCCTTTTCAACAGGCAATACCTCTACATGTGAACCTTTCGAGTAGCCCTCTTCCTTAGTGCATAGAACAACTGCGAACTTGAGTGATCCAAACTGCATTGATATGAGCATTAAACCAGGAACCCGATCCTTTAGGTCCGAAAGAACAGAGGAGACTGAAATATGTCATTAACAGCAAGGCAAAACGAGCTGCTTGTCATTCTAAAATTTTAAATCATTTTCGAGTTATCAATCTCCACTCAATTCTAAGTGCTACAAAGTTTTCAATAAAACATGAAGGAGCAGGTATAGGATGATGTGCAGGTACGATGTGCATGCACTTATAGCAAAAGAATCCAAATTAATCGAGCAATTGGTGAACCAAACCAGACCTGAACTGTCAAGGGGTTTGAGCCTAATCGCATTCTGCGAATCCTGTAGTGATCGGTCATTAACAGCTATTGTTAGTTCAGTAGGCAAGGTTAATGGAACAGGGATCGAAGTTCCTGAAATACATAGGTTTCTCAAATATGCAGGACTAACAAGCTAGCTGGATTTTTCATTGTTTATTACCTGCGGAAAGTGGATCTCTTGGGAACATTAAATGACCCCATAATGGGAAAGCAGAAAATCCGTTGGTGTCGGGTTGAAATAGGCTTAGGCCAGGCCGTAGCGGAAACATCAATTTGACAACGTAGCGAGCCAAACAGTTGTTGCAGAAATGAGCCGCTCAGTGGCTGGGCTCCTATGTTACAGTATACCCCAACGGGATGGGCGGAACAGACGGCGGCCGAGCCAGCCGGCAGGCCGGAAGGGTGAGCCACTACGGAAACTGCTCCTTGTGATCCATGATGTCCATTATTAACACTAATACTAGCGTCAATGGCGATTTTCTAGCGACCAACACAAGTAGATCGTTTGAAGGCGTTCACCACCCGTGCTTTTATGGAAAGTTTGAGATAGTTCAATGCCAGACCGTACTTAAAACAAACAAACAATAAAGATGTTAACGAATCCCAAAACGAGTTCTACTCGAAGTGTTCCGAGACTTATATTGACCATACTTCCAATGATGTGAGACAATTTCATACTGTCTTGTTAAAGGCAGCGTCCGTGTAGAAAACCACATTCATTGGTTTTTTCTTCTCAACCCAATGTTTGGAGCGAGTTGGGATAGTTGGTGAACCTTGAGACCTCAATGCTGCATATTCAGAAGGCTGGTACCTTTTGAAAATTGCTCCATGGGTCTGAATCGGCGTTTTCCCAGTCGGTCCGAGGAGCATAGACACCCCGACAGGCTCCGACAGGCCGTGGAAATCCAAATGACCACATTCCTTATATCTAGAGATCCTCGCGTTCAAACTTCCTTCATGAAAAAAAGAAGTTGATTGCTCCGTGATTCTCGAAAGAGTATTTCTTCGAAACTTGAGTGTTTTGGGTGGATTTTCGACGACATATATCGACCTGGTAGGCCTACGTACCTGCACAAAACAGTGGCAAATCTAAACACGGTTTTTCTGCGCGTATCCTTCCTTGAGACACCGAAGACGTAAGAGTCGATCGTGGCTCCCCATTAAATAGTAAAGTGGTGTCTTGTTTGTGCGGAACATTATAGCTAGGAAGGCACTCAAGGCACTCTATAGGGGAATATGTTAACTAGCCTTCCATAGTATATTCAAATTAAAATAATGGTTCGTCAATTCGATTAAGGCGGGCTAGTAATTAAGCATAAAACGGCGCTTGGTGCGCAGTTAGGCTAGTGAAAACGAGCTCTGCCAACAAAGTAATTCACTCGATATCCCTCCCCAACTGGTCCGACGGTTGGATAGGGGAATGAATCTGGAAGTGTTCGAGGCTCATCCACTACAAACAGGAATGTGAGGAGCTTTTCTCTTCAAGCAAATTAGAAAATCCATTTTGGTGGAAAACTGAGAACCGTAAAATCTCGAAAATTGCTAGAAAACAAATAACAAGGAGTACATATCGTCAATCACTGGATGAGGGATCGCCGAGACGCTGCTTGGCGGGAAAAATTGCGTGGGGGAAAACGAAGGGAGAGTGGCTATTGATCGAACGATTTTGCGCTCAACTGCTCAGCGCGGCTATCGTCCCGTGAGACACCAACGATAGCTGTATTTGGATCAAGCTTGCCCTGTCCAGCTGCATGTATTTTGGCGGTGATATTGGGATTGAGTTAGTCTGGTAAATCTATTGTGCTAGCTATCAGAAACAGATTAACACCAAATGAACGGGGCCGGAAACTCCATTCTTTCGATGCTCAACGGAAGACGGCTTACAAGATTGTCCCACTGTTCAGGTTGCGCTCCTCTTCGATCCCTGGTGTTTTCATCAGCAGCCACAAGCTCAGAAACACATGAGGTCTCACCGCATATTTACGATTTACTGCAATGTTAAAAGAACATGGTGCGGTTGCGGTCACACACTAAAACTACGGTGGAACACGCCAAATGTCATAATCGATCGACAGCACAGCTGATTTCCTTTTGCTTTCCTAAATTTACGGTTTTTCTTTTTCTTCTTGTTTGTCTCGGCATTAATTTTGTTTCTAACTGTTTACATATTGCGAATAGGGGCCATTCTCAATGCGTAAAAGAAATTAGCCGTTTTTCCGTGCTCCGAAACGTTTTTTACTCAGAATTCTGTTCAGAGATCGAAAAAAACGGCGAATTCCTCTCGCACACTAACAATAAGAAAAACGCCCCTATTCGTTATATTATAAGGATTAGAAACAAAAATAATCCCGAAGCAAACAAGGAAAAAAGAAAAACCGTAAGTCACCTAGAAAACCGGCTGTGCTGTCGATCGATAATAAAATTTGCCGTCTTCCACCTTAATTTTAGTGTGTGACCGCAACCGCACCATGTCCTTTCAACATTGCGCGGTAAACTGTTTGTTGGGTCGGACCCCTTCTCTCTCTTACCCTACCTCTGCTAACTGAGATTACGAGGGAAGGGGGGGGATAATATCTATTCCCCTACATCTTATGACTTGTGAGTACGAGAGGTGATAACTGTGAAGGGTCCGTATCGAGATAAATCCGTGGTCGGACCTCGCTCGAGGTGCATTTGAAACTTCATCACTTCTGCGCTCTGACCTCCGTTCATCGTCAGCCGAAATGGCGATTTGGATTGAACAATTGTTTTGTGAAACGGTTGATAAAACTTTTGTAAATGTTTCTTACACTTCTGGGCCAGCAAGGTTTTGCATGATGGTGCGGATTTATTTGGCCGACGTTTTGAGCAAATCCTCGTTTTTAAGGACTGAAAGTTTTAAGGCCGTTGGTAATCTTGAAACTAGCCGAAAAGAGGAAGAGGCGTTTGATCGGGTATGCCTTAAAGGCAGTGTTCACGATAAAAAATGTGTTTCAGTTTCCACTAGGAATGGGTAGTGGAGTGGCATACTGTATCGCTGACGTCGAAAGAACGCATGAAAACAAGCCAGGAAAAGCTCCAAAACAGCCCGAAGTTGCCACTTCGAGCGCAAGGCAAACCCCGAAAGCGCATCACACGCCCACCCACGTGAACAAATGAATGCTCGAAATCGTCAGATGAGCGATGATTTCCAATCATTAGCCCAGTTCTTCCCTTCATTCTCAGCTTCTCTCTTCACTCAGGTCAGCTCGCATAGATCGGCTGCAATAGACGTAAGTTACAAGCCTCGGACAACTCGTCCACCATTTTTCTTAGCTCAATCTTTGAGGGACCATAACTCCGTTCACAAAAGGTCTCGAACGACTTCAGAAATATCATTAGAATCAGCATGGGGCGCTTTTCAAGATAGGTGGAAAAACAGAAAAACGATTTTCATCGTGAACACTGCCTTTAAGTCAGCGCAATTTCAGGCCCTGAAAACGAGGACTTGCTCAAAAAGTTGACCAAAGAAATCCGTACAATCATATAAAAACTTGCTTGCACAGAAGTATTAGAAACATATAATGCAAATGTCAATGCTTCAAGAAAGCCGTTCATGGAGATTATTGCCATTCGTGAGTCTTGGTCAGTTCGGATCAGGATGAATCCTTTGTCTTTTTCAATACTCATACACTGGAGGAGGCTAGCGCAGCTCTTCAGGGGGGCAGCCCTCCGGGCACCGGCGCTTGCCCCCCCCCCCCTTAATCGGGGGAGGGGGGGGGGGCTACCGCCGAAGTGGCAATTTGGCTTGATCGGAGGCCCCCCGTCACTGCCTTGAAGCCCCCTGTCACTGCCCTGAAGCCCCCCTGTGACTGCCTTGAAGCCCCCTGTCACTACTCTGAAGCTCCCCTGTGACTGCCTTGAAGCCCCCTGTCACTGCCCTAAAGCTCCCCCCCGTCACGGCCCCGGAGCAGTGACGTCACCCTCCCCCCGGGAAGCGTCACCGCTTTCCTCCAAAAATATGCCTTCCTGACAGGGACTTGAAGTCCCCGTCCAGGGCCAGCCCTGTTGGGCCGAATGGCGGCTCTCTATGAGGTGAGGCGCCTTTTATACCGGTTGAGCACGTGATAGATTACAGGAGAAATCGCGTCAAATCGGGACAAAACTTGTAGGTCGTTTACACTGGTCCAAGGGTAGGAACGAAACCAATGTAAACTCGTTGCTCTCAACTTATAGATACCCTGATTGATTTTATAACAAGATCGACTTACTAGTTTATGAAAAAAAATTTAATTTACTTATTGACGTGAATGACGATGCGTGCGTTTGGCCTACTATGCCTTCTCTGGCCTCTATTGTCGTAAACTACCTTCTACGACTTCTTCCCATCTTTTCCCTCTCTTCCTCTCGGGGGGGGGCAAGCGCCGGAACAGCGCAGGGGCCTCCCCTGAGGCCGGATTCATCATTGAAAAACGGGTTAGCGCCGGCCCTGGGTTCGCCAGACCTGGGTTCGGAAATTGGGTTTGGGTTGGACAACCCACCACCTTTGATTCATCAGCGCAAATATTGGGTTGGTTCCTTGAACCCATTTTTTGTCCGCACGAGAGGCGTCTGCGAATGCACAACGTATTTTCGCGGCGTCTATTTCCAATTTGCCGTCCAATCAATACTCAATTTTCTTAATGGCCAACCACTTATATAACATTTTTTGCTCTTGTCGTGTAGCTAGTGTTGGTTTCTCGTCCAAGTAGTCGCTGTTTTTTCACAATTCGTCATCTTATCGCGGCTTTAATTTTCATGTCCGTCTGCCTATTTATGTTTTTTTTTGTTTTTTGTTAGAGCCCCACAAGGATGGGCAAGGATATTCACCTCAGCATAAATCGGAAAGGAGGCACTACAACTTCTGGCGCTGTCTGAAGCCAGTCGTGATCCATATTTCGAAAACTTGGTTCAAATATGTTCTATTGTGTTCGAATTCAAGCTGCATCCGAGAAAATTGCGCCATGTAGTTGATTTTTTTGTGCTTCGATAACAACCCTCGTTTTCTACCGTTCTTTCGACACTGGGACACAAGGATCCTTCTCGCCTATCATTTCACTGGGGAAAGTCAACGAGGATGATCATCGTGAACGCTGCTTTTAGTTTCGGAATTGAATTTCTGAAAGGGGGGGGTCTCAAATTCATCATTATCAAGCTTTGCATGGAGCATTCAAAAGTACTTGGTTTTTCTTTTCGATCAGACTAACAGAGATCATGGGTTACGCTATGGATGAATTAAGTGCCCTATTTCGATTTTAAAAGAAGTACTGGCGTATTGAAATAGGTTGTAGAGCAAGTCACTGTACAGAATACCTGTAGTAACACACGGCGGTGGGTATATACTCAAACAGGAAAAATAGAACATAATCAATGTTGCAAAACAGAACGGTCCGGGCCTGAGAAAACCTTTCGATGGCTGCAGTTGGTTTTAAAGATTTATTAGAACATATTCTGGCAAAGTTTTCCTTTATATCGATCGTATCTGGTTCCCCACAACTTCAAGGGAAAGAACTTCCTTCTTGTACGATTTGTGAGATAAAAGGAAAATTCGAGGGGACAGAAGAATAAAAAGAAAATGAAACTCAAAGGAAGGGAAGATCGATAGAACTTCAAAAAAAATTTAAAATTGGATGAAAAATGAACACTAGCTAAATCAGAATAGCGCAGAAGAATGCTATGAGAGGCTGGCGGTAGCTATTATCCGAGTACTGAAAGAAGGGAATCAATGAAAGATGATGATGGAAATATTAGAGGAAAGGAAAGACATAAAGCTTTATTGGAAGTCTCAAGATTCTAAAAGGCTCGAAAATGTATAAAAACTTCCGAGCCAGCGTTTGAGTCGATAATTTCTAGGTAGCCGATCAAATACGAAGTCGATACCAGATTCTGGCGATCTGTCCAATCACGCATATAAGCAGTAAGAGCACTAATAATAAGTGATTTTCGGAAATCACAGCACATTATTTCTGGAATTGCCGCTAGAGCGCGTTATTTAGCTGCTAATTTTGGGTTGGGTTGGGTGGACCCTCGCTCCCGCCTCGGGTTCTCTGAACCCACACCCAAACCCATTTTCCGATGGGTTATTAAATTGATGAATCCCGAAAAATTGGATTGCGCCGGCGCTGAACCCAACCCAAATCGGCAAGCCCAGGGTCTGCGCAATGATGAATCCGGCCTCTGGAGTCCCCCTCGGGGGAGGCCTGCGCTGTCGCTCCCCCAAGTCGAAAACGGGCTCTATTGTCCGGCGCTTGCCCCCCCCCCCGCAGAGTCTGAGGAAAAGACCATTGCTGATGATCGCAGGTCACATTGTTACAGTGATATCTCAGACAGCCGGTTCTCAGTGCGTCGCCACATTAGTGTTCGCACGCCAGTACAAAGGGATTAGCAGCACTCGTGTTGCAGCTGCTGGTAACAGCAGGATATGCTGTCAACGAGCAAGAGCTCCTGCTGTTTGTGCTTGCGTACTTACGCTTTGTTTATCTTGGCACGCGTGATATGGCCAGCCTCTTCCTCCTAGTGCCTGCTGACACTCTCCTTCATATATTTGTCTGAAACAAATGAACATCGCAGCATCCTCTTGTACGACGGCGGCGGCTATATAAAACGGCCAGGCTCGTCGAGGGGGCAGTTGGCCGTTTGAGACCAGTCCGAGAAGGTGACCTTGTGTCACTTTTTGGACATTAATTTTGAACGCTTAAGGGATTATCCCCATGACCCATCGCTAGGGAAGCCTGGTCGTTGTGGATTGTGGCGAAGATGATGTCCTTGTTGCGGACCGCGATGAGGTTGGCCTCCTTGCTGCTGGCCATCACAAGGGTCATACCGAAAACCGGTAAAGAGGGTGGTAGTCTGGATTTTTTCTTTGTTTGCAGAATAGGCTGTCGATAATGGAACGCCAATACATGTACGTTGGCAGGATATGCTGCCGTTGCCAGCAGCTCCTGCTCACAACGAGCCTTGGTGCGCAATGTTTGCCCTGGCGTACTAATGCTATTGTGCCGACGTACTAAGCCCCGCATCTATGAGTACAGCCATGTTGATGACAACACCTGGGATTCGAGAATGCGCAAATTGAGCGCTTAACAGTCTTCTGAGCCATTTTCAGCTTAAGGGCACTCTTCACGAGAAAAAAACAGTCAGCTACGTGGTTTCAAAGGTTTTGAGTAGTTAAGTCCTCGACGTAGAGGTTAATAGGGAAAAACCCCCACACAACACTCAAATACCGGAGAAAAACTATGTTTAACACTAAGAGACCTCGTTTTCACGCTGCGCACCAACGCTATGAACTCGTTTCCTCCGTTTTACTTCCATGAAAAAAAAACGGATCTCGTCTAGTTTTTGCTGGAGCATCCATACTTGAAACGACATGCCTAACTGGTATGCAGATGTTGAGCGCCATACGTTTCCTTTTGACGTAGTCATTTAAAACGAAACTTTAATTTAAAAGCCACTATATTAATTATCCGGAGTGCGCGCGGTCCCTGAAAGGCAGCGTACACACTCATAAACATGGTCGAGATCCTTCCATATAATAAAAGAATCGGAGCACAAAGTACGACCACCTGGGCCCCATCACTATAGCACTATTTCGTCACATCTCTAACCACTTCAAAACAGTATTGAGCTGTATGTGCATTTCAGTTCACCAAAACCTTCAAAGTATAGTTAGGCTCATACGATTGCGCCCTCATTTAGGGGAAGGTTGAGAGATTCCGTTTTTCTGCTCTCAACATTCTGCCATCAAAATAGCCAAAAAATCAGCGAGCAGTTTGAGTTCTTTTCCTTTCTTCAGTCAAACGACTTCACCCTCATTACGTGGAAGAGATTCAATTCTCGGCATCACCTGGGGTCACGACCTTCGGGTGTTGGTGACACGACAGGATCATTGACGTGACTTAGAACCACCTCCCGGACTTTATACCCCGCCCCAAACCCCGATGAACCGTTACCAAAATCTTTTCAAGCAGCTCCAAGATCCATTAGAGGATGTCTGTGTAGCCTAAAAACCTTCTTCAACGACGACAACTTCACGGATTGACCCTGCAAAAGTAATCAAGGAGTATTCTTTAACCATCGGATGGATAACGCTTCAAATTCTGATCCTCCACAACCTCCCCAACCCAAACTCACTCCATAACTCTTTAACGAGACTTTTAAATGCAAAATTGATAGCAAATTCGTGATCAGCGCGTCAAATACCCATTATACATCACTTTCGCATCGTTTACTGCATCGGGAAAGAAGAATTTTTTTTTGGCCTGAAAAATCATCAGGCTTATCCTTCCATATAATAAAAGAATCGGAGCACAAAGTACGACCACCTGGGCCTCCATCACTATAGCACTATTTCGTCACATCTCTAACCACTCCAAAACAGTATTGAGCTGTATGTGCATTTCAGTTCACCAAAACCTTCAAAGTTTAGTTAGGCTCATACGATTGTGCACTCATTTAGGGGAAGGTTGAGAGATTCCGTTTTTCTGCTCTCAACATTCTGCCATCAAAATAGCCAAAAAATCAGCGAGCAGTTTGAGTTCTTTTCCTTTCTTCAGTCAAACGACTTCACCCTCATTACGTGGAAGAGATTCAATTCTCGGCATCACCTGGGGTCACGACCTTCGGGTGTTGGTGACACGACAGGATCATTGACGTGACTTAGAACCACCTCCCGGACTTTATACCCCGCCCCAAACCCCGATGAACCGTTACCAAAATCTTTTCAAGCAGCTCCAAGATCCATTAGAGGATGTCTGTGTAGCCTAAAAACCTTCTTCAACGACGACAACTTCACGGATTGACCCTGCAAAAGTAATCAAGGAGTATTCTTTAACCATCGGATGGATAACGCTTCAAATTCTGATACTACACAACCTCCCCAACCCAAACTCACTCCATAACTCTTTAACGAGACTTTTAAATGCAAAATTGATAGCAAATTCGTGATCAGCGCGTCAAATACCCATTTCACATCAATTTCGCGTCGTTTACTGCATCAGGAAAGGAGAAAAAATTTTTTGGCCTGAAAAATCATCAGGCTTATCCTTCCATATAATAAAAGAATCGGAGCACAAAGTACGACCACCTGGGCCCCCATCACTATAGCACTATTTCGTCACATCTCTAACCACTTCAAAACAGTACCTCAATGGGCGCACGTTTCTAATTCTTCACCACGTGAGCCACACACTATCCCAGTTGACATCTTTCCCAAAGAAACTACACTATGAAGAAGATCTCATGGTAGATGACGTGTCTCGCTGGCGACGTGTCTTTTGACCACATGATGCGAAACAACGGCGGCAAAATGACAAATGTTAAAGAAAAATTTTTGAGAGACATTAAAGTTTGTAAAATGAAGAATCCCCTTAACTTAAGACACGGAGGTGTGACCGAAGAACTTTTCGATCAGTACTACATATACCTCTTTTGAAGGCCCAATATCTGAGTGCCTGCTGTGTTATGATCCTATGACATTAAAGGACTTCAATGGACCGACGTCGCCTCGAAACGCTCTCAATTTCGGAGTCCCGAAACATAAAGCCAGAAAAACAGTGATGAAGGTCACACTCCATCAAAGAGACAAAGACAATGCTCATCGATTACCCTATCTTTGAAATCGCTCTTAGCTCTCCAACCTTGGGTAAGGTCTATAAAGACATCTGTTGCTCTGGCTTGCACCACACATCACTGAGTTCTACTCCAGTTGCAAATCAGATTCCAATGTATCTATCCCAAGGAGATGATGCTAACGCTAGAAGCTTTGGGTCGTCTTATACTGCTGGAGATGATACATCGTAAAATAGCGAGTTTCGAAGACTTCAAGTTTTCCCAAGAGATTGCGACCCCCCTCGGTCCCACGGTGGTCCGCGGACCACCGTGAGCTTGACCCTGCCCAAGATTAGTTTCCGTCGTTTTCTTCTTCTTATCGACAAGGGTCGTTCTAGTCCATAGAGGAGCTGAGCCTCTTGGAAGCACAATGTAGTCATAAAAAGGGTTCACAGACTTTCTTTAATGTGTCATGGTACAAGGGGAGATCGAAGTGTGGGCGAGGTTTATCCCTTTTCCGACCAATCGGGAAAAGTATTCATCTCCACCTCCTAACAAGGGAAGTGCACAAGGCGCAGGTCGGATCTGCGCAAATCAATTGTATTGCTAGTATTTCTTGGTCATCAGTAGTAAAACTGGGCAGTATCCCGTCCCGAGCCGCTGGTCCCGAGAAGCCATAAGCTCAGAACCGTCGTTTTTTGTGGTTTTTGTATCTCCAAAAACGCTCAGATAACTTACGAAAGTCTTGAAACGGACCCCATAAAGATGTTCAGCGTCGAAAACAAATTTTATGAGCAAAGTTTGAGCCGAAGCACGTTTACCAGACTTTGTGCAGGCTGATAGCATTCTGGTCTAGTACGGATTTTCGGTCGAGCGGTTACTGGTATCAATTAGGGGCTCTGAAAGCACTTCAGAAAACTGTACCAGATTTAACTTGAAATCCTCCTAGGAGGGTTCTTTAGGGCGCTGATCACGGATCTGAGGTTTGTCGATTTCCCGAAGTTCTGGCTCAACTCGCTCGAAACAACCCAGCGGATGAAAATTCCGAGGGAAACACGACACTTTCGAGATCTCCGCATTTCTTCGATAGATGTGTCTCATAATCATTCTCTGGAGGGTAATTTGATGTGCTTCACACGAATATGAGGTCTGTTTGCCAATTTTCCACAGATTATGGTAGATTTCGGTGGTTATAGTTTTTACAAAACTTGGCGCGGGTATTGTACATATAAGGTACAAGAAAATTGATTGGGTCAAGGTAGATCGTAAGTAACTTGATTGAAATGTTTAGATATGCCAGAACAGGGATGGAAAGTTTACTGAGGAGCGAGTGTAGTCTTGATGCTTCTTTTGTTATATCTGTATCGTGCATCGACACGACGTTAAATTCGGCTGCGTAGATGTGTGCGAGAAGCCGTTTGGCAGCTGTTACGCAATATTAGGGTGCAGGGGCGCCATGAGATAAGAACGTTTCTGTCGCATATGTCGAAGCAAACCGATCGCTCAATTTGAAACGCTTGAAAATAGAATTACGATAGAGCTTGTGATATCTTTATTCTGACTAGTAGTAATCACTGCACTCGTCGACCAGGGAGGGGGTCTTTAGGACAAAATCATAATAGGGTGGAGTAATTATACGCCATCTCGCGCCTCGCCAAAGTCGCCAACAGATATCTTCCAAGACTTCGCCGGGGCGAGAAGGGCTGGGGCTCGGACGAGTTGTACAGGCGCCCTCCACGATGAACTCGGACAAAGTGAAAACCTGACCGCGCGCAAATAGCGGACCGCCACCGGGATGTGCGTTGGTCGAACCGGTTTCCACTCGCGGTCAGTCCTCAAGCTCCCGCGGTCAGTACGCGAACTCCCGCGGTCAGTTCAGAAAGCACCGCTGTCAGTCCGGTATGTCCCGCGGTTGGCCCGAACTTAACCACGGTCAGCTCGCGAGCTCCCGCAGTCGGTCCAGAAAGCACCGCTATCAGTCCGTAATGCCTCGCGGTGGGTCCGAATTTGACCACGGTCAGCCCGCTAGCTCCCGCGTTCGGTCGGAAAGACCCCACCGTCAGTGCTGGTCACGCGGTTGCCGCACAAAATCGTGCGGTTGATCAAGGTTTATCCACGGTCGGTCCGCTAGCTCCCGCGATTTATATTCATTGATACACTGTCAGATCAGAAGCTCCCCCACGTTTCCGAGATCATTCCTGTCGTTTCCGCGTTTGGCTTATAAGCAGACGTATCCCCGAGAAGTCCGAGTCTGCGTAACACTGCATGTGGCGTGCAGTCTACGTGATCGGCAGAAAATACCTATATGACCGACCATCATATGTAAACAGTAATGCAGAGAAGAAAAAGAAAGGTGAATAGAAAGAATTTAGTCTTGATAATGACATGGTGTGATAAAGCAGACTACAGATGGGTGCTGGTTCATCTTCAACGAATCATTGGTTTCTCACGACTTCAAATCCACCGTGACAACACCCATGAAATGTCAAAATGACGCAACCGTGTTGGATTTCAACTTGAGGGGGAGGAGAGGATGAGAGTCAAGAGATTATGTACATGACATCTGGAGTACGCTGCACCGGTGTGGCAGCACTTGGTATCAGAAACCTCCTGGAACAAGATGCAGCGTATACAGGATGCCGCACTTCGTATAGCTACCGGATGTGCAAGAAGTTCCCTAGTCGAGCACTTGCATGCGGAGACACGATTATTGCCAGTAGAAGAACACTGTCAGTTCCAGGCCCAAAAATTTTTCATCAATATCATAAAGCAACCCAACCACCTCAGAGAGAGACCCATCAGAAAGCCATTCGCCAATGCTCCAAGCAAAGTCAATCTGCAAAGATGGCACGATTCACAGCAAGAACGACTACGTCTGTTGCGCGAGGAGCTCACACAGTTCGTACGGTGTAATCTGGAAAATGCGGCAGTAAATCCCATCCTGGGAGTGGTGCCGCCCCGGGTCTGCACATCCGAGTCTCAACTTGGTAGGAGGGCAAGATGCACCCTGGCATCGCTGCGCTGTGGTCATTCTACTATGCTTATGGCATATGTTATCAAGATTGACAGCAGCAAATCGGACGTTTGCCCAGACTGTGGATGCCACAGCCACGATACGGCACATTTGTTTGATTGTCCGGAGAGACCAACCACGCTGACCAAAATGGACCTATGGACGAATCCATTACTTGTCGCCCAGTTCATCAACCTATGACAGTACCCTCAACGTGGCTGCAAAGAAGAAGAAGAAGATAATAAGTAATACTCATAGTAATAATAATAATAATAATAATAATAATAATAATAATAATAATAATAATAATAATAATAATAATAATAATAATAATAATAATAATAATAATAATAATAATAATAATAATAATAATAATAATAATAATAATAATAATAATAATAATAATAATAATAATAATAATAATAGTATTAATAATAATAATAATAATAATAATAATAATAATAATAATAATAATAATAATAATAATAATAATAATAATAATAATAATAATAATAATAATAATGACTTACTTGACTTAATCGGTTGGCTTTCGCCTGACGCGGTCATTCCGCATCTTCACCGAGGTGTGCCGTCCTAGTAGTCAGCCGTGTCCATTTTTCACGGTCTTCAGCCACAATTTACACACTTTCCATCCAGCTGTCACTATTCCATTTCCTGCGTAACAAAACATCGCGCCTAAACTGTCTTTCGATGCCGAGTGACTTCGAATCCTCTTTAACCGCATCCGTCCAGAACTTTCGGTTACGCCCAGGTGGCCGTTTCCAGACACAATTTGGAAGCATTCTTAAAACGTTGTACGAGACGATCCGGCGTTCTTCTTAGTATATGCCCGAGCAGTCAAAGTCGACTTTCCATTGCTGCTTGAGATGGCGTTAGGAGATGCTGGCACCTCCCACGTGTCAAACGTTGATGTACTGCGTCGATTTCCTTGTAAAGGTCTTCCTTATGGCGTACACGCGGCCAGAAGTATCCAAGCAAACTCCTAAAAAGCTTCCTCTCCGTAAAATCCAACCTTTCCATCTGCGTTTTCGGTGCTGCCCACGTCTCCGATCCGTACATCATGATAGGGCGAATAGCGGATAGGTAGACGCGCTTGACTTCCTTCGCGATGCTGGTAGACCACAAACACTTGGTTAGAGAATTGAATCGAATGCGACATCCCACACAGCTCTAGATCTCCGAATGTCCGATACTGGAATATTCCTCGTCAGGACATAGTCGAGCTGTAGTTTCAAATTTGTCATCTTCCGCTTCCGCTGCTCTTCTGGAGATAGCTGGGTTGGTCCCTGCCACGTAAGCTGATGGCGGCGATGATTCCTCTCGAATGTCGATGCAAAATCAGACCACTGCATTCACAAAAGTCGACAAGGCGGTAGCCATTGTCCGATGTTTGCTCCACTGGGTAGAACCATTTACCGAGTACTTCGGATTCCTGATCAAGTCCCATCTTCGCATTTGCGTCAATCCCCACGACAACAGCATGTTGACAAGGTATCCTGGCCAGCAACGTATTGAGTTCCTCATGAAACGCATCCTTCGAATTGTCTTCGGCGGTTTCAGTGGGCGCATGAGCACTCACTATCCACAGATTGAATCCTCTGTGATCCCGCAGTCGTACGAATGCATTCCGGCACGACGTTGAGCCAAACTCCTTGACCATACCATTGAAATCCTTCCTTACAGCTATTGCACAGCCTCCCACTCTCCTATCGTCAGCGTTACCGCAGTAGATGGTGTAGTACTCTCCGACGCTGATGACGGGTCTATCCTTGAGGCGAGTTTCCTGCAAAGCAGCAAACGGTGCATGGAAATAGCTCAGAAGTCTGAATAGCGCAGTTTTTTTTGGATATCACTCGACAGCGATCTACAGTTCAGGGTGGCGAAACTGTGGCTTGTGACCAAAGACTCCATGACTCCTTAGGTACGGATTTTAAGGTGTTATGGACCAGAGGCCTTAGTGTGCCGGAAGGCGACACCTTTATGCAATGTATGGGAAACTTTCGCGATATAGTTGTGCACGCTACATCGCTCGAACGTTCCCTGTGTACACTCAAACGTCTGCTGGGTTCAGTAGAAGCAGGGGCACCAACGAGCTGGTACCAACAGACTTGTATACACACCCCCAATAATAATAATAATAATAAAAAATAGTAATAATAATAATAATAATAATAATAATAACAATAATAAAAATAATAATAATAATAATAATAATAATAATAATAATAATAATAATAATAATAATAATAATAATAATAATAATAATAATAATAATAATAATAATAATAATAATAATAATAATAATAGTAATAATAATAATAATACGAAAATAATTGAAATTTATAAATACTATGATCAATATTAATTCTTATTTAGAAGAACCAATGAATGATAAGTCGGATTAATATGTTATGCAGCGTGCGTGACAACTTAAAGGCAGCGTCCGCGCTGAAAACCACATCTGGGTTTTTCTTCTCAACCCAAGGTTTGAACCAAGTGGAGATGGTTGGCGAAGCTTGAGACCTCAATGTAGCATAAAAATAATGCTATAGGCTCTTGAAAGTTGCTCCGTGGTCTGTGAAGGCGTTTTCCCGGTCGATCATCTAACACGAGGAACAGAAGCGCCACGACGGGCGCCGGCAGGCAACAGAAATCCAAATTTCTATATTCTTTTATTCGAAGGATACTCGAGCTCGGACGTGTGTATTTAAAGCTTCTTATTTCTAAAGACCTTTTGACAGCAGAAAGACGAAAAGAATTGTGGAACTTAAAAAGTTAATGAGGATAAACCAAATCAGCCGTCCAAATTTTCAAAATTTGTGCATTGCACAAGACACACCGGACAGACGTGGAAAAAGGAAGCTGAATGCTCAAGGATTTCCGAACGAGTTTTTCTCTGGATTTTGAGTGTGTTGGGTGGTCCCTTTGCGATATATCACAACCTGGCAGGCCTACCTGCGCGAAATTGTGAAACAAATGAACACGGTTTTTTGCGCGTACACTGCCTTTAAGCAGAAGTGACATCATATGTGAACGTGTTCTGAATCTTCTTGAGTTACAGCCAACGGACTAAAAGCCGCGCCGCCCTGCCTCCCACGGCCGCTGATTTTGCGATGCACGCGGTCCGACCGTCGTTTCTTATCGCGGTTTGATCGCGTCCAAGCGCGGTTCGACCGCCGGTAAAACATGAGCGCGGTCGGAACGCGCTTCAACCGCCGCAATGTCGCGGCCAGCTTTATTTCAAATAGTTGCCCGCGGTCAGGTTTTCCCACTATCTGAGAAGGCTGCACCTCGCCGCTCACGCCTGGACCACTGAAGGAAACCTCGTCACTATTGATTACAGGAGTGGTAGAAACGGTTCATTACAATAACCCATGAGCCATTACATCATGAGACCTTATAAGTTCACTTTGGGAACTGAATTGCCTTCATGGTCACCGGATCATCTTTTTGTGGATAAGACAAGCAGATACAATACCCATGCGCTCAACTTACCTGTTCAGAATAAATTTTCGATCAGGGGTGTGCATTTACCGCTTACCGATTTACCGGATCAACATTTACCGTTTACCGATACGTACCGGTAAATCCGGTAAATCAATAATCAAAATTTACCGATTTACCGACTTAGTCTCGAAATTTACCGAAATTCTTACCGATGCAATTTGAGAAACCTTTTGTTTTTCGCTCAATCGTCCCACTCAGAAAAATCAAAACAAGTTACTTGTATTATAAATGTAACTTACTTGAATGTTTCAAGTAACTTATTTATATGACATTTATATGACATGTAACATACATTTATATTACATGTAACTTAAATTTATATTACATGTAAGTTACACTCATTTTACGCGTAACTTGCATTTGAATTCTCACAATTGGTGGCATCAAGTGACGCAGACGACATGCGACGCAGAGAGCGCGTCCCGAATGAAAGAATGAAAGACGAATGAAAGAAGAATGAAAGAATGAAAGAATGAAAGCGAATGAAAGACACATAGGTTCGAACGTGTTTCCAGAAATTGTGAATGATTCCGGGTAGGAAGCTAAGGCAAATATGTGGTGGAAAAGAGGAGTGGACAAGATGAAGGGATTGGCTAAGTTCAAGAATACGGGATGTCTCGAAGAAATATATGTGTTTTTAAATTAATATGAGTTCGTAAATTCATTTCGCAAGTCCAAGAAGAACATGTTACTTCAGATGTATAGACTTCTGGTTCGAGTGAGCGTCATCTAATCTGGTTACGTTTCGAATTTCATTCTCCGAAACCCACACATACACAAACACACGACACGGGTTCGATCCCGCGAAGTGCTTAATTTTTGCAAGACGTTAGACCTCACATTTTTTGCAAAGTAAGGGTCACGAAAATAAAATATTCGAGTCGAGAGTGGTAGATTTACCCTGTATACAAATTTTCAGTCTCTCTGAGATGGACGCTGAAAGGCACTTCCCTGTGTGGCCCACGCCTGTCGCAGGTGCGATCGCGCTGGAAGTCTACATATTTGCAAGGTATGAGTCAGTACAATACGATGATCGAGTCCAGCGTGGTCGATTTATCTCATAGACTCACTTTCACCGTCCAACATAGATACTGAACACCGCTACAGTACGAGGCCTCACACTTCTCAGGTGCAGTCCAGCCGGAAGTCGTCAATTTCGAAATTTAGGTGTGACGAGAGTAAGATATTTGAGTCCAACGTAGTCGATTAACCATATATACAATCTTTTGCCGTCTCGGTATAGCGCTGAAGACCGCTGCATATACTGCAGGAGAACGTGAAAAACGTAAAAAAAACGTCGAAGTTCACAAACCTAAAATAGGGTTTTAAAACAGCTGTAACTTAAAGCCAGCATACACGCTCAAAAATGATATCAATTTTATGGAATGAATCGAAGGTCTGAAGCTGTTGATATTCAGAGATAACGAAAAAACCGGAAAAAAATTAACTGAAATGAAGATATAACGGTTCGTTCTACATTGGCCCAGAAGTGGACGAGTTTTACTGCATTGGCTGAAATAGCGGAGCTAGCGGCAAATTTGTTGGGATAACGACGCTAATGTATTCGTACGACCCTTTCTGGAACGCTTACGACGTTAGAAGCGTAAAAAATGGGCCAAAATGACCGTAATCGAGCATTGAACATTGGGATTGAGGGGCGGAGCCCGTATCGGTGGGCGGAGAAAGGATGATTTTATGACTCAATACAGCTCAAATACGGTCATTTTAACTCATTTTCTACTCTCCCAACTTCGTGAGGGCACTTCTAGGGCCCTACAACCCCACTAATGTAGTTATCTCAACAACTTTTGCGAGCGTGAATGCTGCCTTTAAGTTGCAAATGAGCTATCTCGGGTTCGAGCAAAACTAAGAAACTAGGCTTGTAACCCTACCAAATGAAACCTTAAGAGATCCCAGAGGAAGCTTTACAAAAAATTTCACTAGGTGTGGACATTTGATGTTTTCAGCATGAATGTCCACGCCTAGCCAGTGCATTTAGGTGCGGACATTTATGCTCAAAACATCAAATGTCCACACCTAGTAAAATTTTTGTAAAGCGTCCTCTGGGAGCGGGTAAAGTTTCATTCGGTAGGGTTACAAACCTAATTTTTTAGTTTTGCTCAAACCCGGGGTAACTCTTCTGGAAGTTAAGTTACAGGTGTCTTAAAAACCTATTCCAGGTTTGTGGACGTTTTTACGTTTTTTACCTTGTTCCGCTTCCTATGTAGCGCTCTTCGGCGTTACGCTGAGGCGGTAAAAGATTGCACTTATAAGTAAATCGACTGAAATATCTTACTCTCATGACACCTAAATATCAAAAATGCCCCTTTTCAGCGGGACCACACCTGAGAAAAGTGTGAGGCCTTGTACTGTAGCGGTGTTCAGCATCTATGCTGGACGGTGAAAGTGAGCATACAGGTTAAATCAACCACGCTGGAATCGAATATCTCACTCTCATGACACCTAAATTTCAAAAATGCCCCTTTTCAGCGGGACCACACCTGAGAAAAGTGTGAGGCCTTGTACTGTAGCGGTGTTTAGCATCTATGCTGGACGGTGAAAGTGAGTATACAGGTTAAATCAACCACGCTGGAATCAAATATCTCACTCTCATGACACCTAAATTTCAAAAATGCCCCTTTTCAGCGAGACCACACCTGAGAAAAGTGTTAGGCCTTGTACTGTAGCGGTGTTCAGCATCTATGCTGGACGGTGAGAGTGAGTATACAGGTTAAATCAACCACGCTGGAATCAAATATCTTACTCTCATGACACCTAAATATCAAAAATGCCCCTTTTCAGCGAGACCACACCTGAGAAAAGTGTGAGGCCTTGTACTGTAGCGGTGTTCAGCATCTATGCTGGACGGTGAGAGTGAGTATACAGGTTAAATCAACCACGCTGGAATCAAATATCTTACTCTCATGACACCTAAATTTCAAATATGCCCCTTTTCAGCGAGACCGCACCTGAGAAAAGTGTGAGGCCTTGTACTGTAGCGGTGTTCAGCATCTATGCTGGACGGTGAGAGTGAGTATACAGTTTAAATCAACCACGCTGGAATCAAATATCCTACTCTCATGACACCTAAATTTCAAAAATGCCCCTTTTCAGCGAGACCACACCTGAGAAAAGTGTGAGGCCTTGTACTGTAGCGGTGTTCAGCATCTATGCTGGACGGTGAGAGTGAGTATACAGGTTAAATCAACCACGCTGGAATCAAATATCTTACTCTCATGACACCTAAATTTCAAAAATGCCCCTTTTCAGCGAGACCACACCTGAGAAAAGTGTGAGGCCTTGTACTGTAGCGGTGTTCAGCATCTATGCTGGACGGTGAGAGTGAGTATACAGTTTAAATCAACCACGCTGGAATCAAATATCTTACTCTCATGACACCTAAATTTCAAAAATGCCCCTTTTCAGCGAGACCACACCTGAGAAAAGTGTGAGGCCTTGCACAGTAGCGGTGTTCAGCATCTATGCTGGACGGTGAGAGTGAGTATACAGGTTAAATCAACCACGCTGGAATCAAATATCTTACTCTCATGACACCTAAATTTCAAAAATGCCCCTTTTCAGCGAGACCACACCTGAGAAAAGTGTGAGGCGTTGTACTGTAGCGGTGTTCAGCATCTATGCTGGACGGTAAAAGTGAGTATACAGGTTAAATCAACCACGCTGGAATCAAATATCTCACTCTCATGACACCTAAATTTCAAAAATGCCCCTTTTCAGCGAGACCACACCTGAGAAAAGTGTGAGGCCTTGTACTGTAGCGGTGTTCAGCATCTATGCTGGACGGTGAAAGTGAGTATACAGGTTAAATCAACCACGCTGGAATCAAATATCTCACTCTCATGACACCTGAATTTCAAAAATGCCCCTTTTCAGCGAGACCACACCTGAGAAAAGTGTGAGGCCTTGTACTGTAGCGGTGTTCAGCATCTATGCTGGACGGTGAAAGTGAGTATACAGGTTAAATCAACCACGCTGGAATCAAATATCTTACTCTCATGACACCTAAATTTCAAAAATGCCCCTTTTCAGCGAGACCACACCTGAGAAAAGTATGAGGCCTTGTACTGTAGCGGTGTTCAGCATCTATGCTGGACGGTGAAAGTGAGTATACAGGTTAAATCAACCACGCTGGAATCAAATATCTTACTCTCATGACACCTAAATTTCAAAAATGCCCCTTTTCAGCGAGACCACACCTGAGAAAAGTATGAGGCCTTGTACTGTAGCGGTGTTCAGCATCTATGCTGGACGGTGAAAGTGAGTATACAGGTTAAATCAACCACGCTGGAATCAAATATCTTACTCTCATGACACCTAAATTTCAAAAATGCCCCTTTTCAGCGAGACCACACCTGAGAAAAGTATGAGGCCTTGTACTGTAGCGGTGTTCAGCATCTATGCTGGACGGTGAAAGTGAGTATACAGGTTAAATCAACCACGCTGGAATCAAATATCTCACTCTCATGACACCTAAATTTCAAAAATGCCCCTTTTCAGCGAGACCACACCTGAGAAAAGTGTGAGGCCTTGTACTGTAGCGGTGTTCAGCATCTCTGCTGGACGGTGAAAGTGAGTATACAGGTTAAATCAACCACGCTGGAATCAAATATCTCACTCTCATGACACCTAAATTTCAAAAATGCCCCTTTTCAGCGAGACCACACCTGAGAAAAGTGTGAGGCCTTGTACTGTAGCGGTGTTCAGCATCTCTGCTGGACGGTGAAAGTGAGTATACAGGTTAAATCAACCACGCTGGAATCAAATATCTTACTCTCATGACACCTAAATTTCAAAAACGCCCCTTTTCAGCGAGACCACACCTGAGAAAAGTGTGAGGCCTTGTACTGTAGCGGTGTTCAGCATCTATGCTGGACGGTGAAAGTGAGTATACAGGTTAAAGGCAGTGTTCACGATGATTCTCGTTTCCAAGTTTTCCACTCAAAACAATGCGTTGGCAACCAAGTGTTACCAAAATCACGAAGAAACGGCGAGAAACGCACTAATTCGTCTTATTTCAGTGACATTATTCTATGGCCTGGACTAGTTGTCCGGTTGTATGAACATGTTCACGGTGGTTGTCACCGGATAAAAATGGGACTAATCGAAAATGGAAGAATATTTTGGGCAAAACAGTATTAGTTAGGGCCCGAAGGAAAGAACGGAGCAACACAGAATGGAGAAATGCAAAAGACGGGTCCACAAAAGATTTCATTGTCACAACGAACAGTTCCACTGATACTTAAGAGGCGGGCTGATACTTGAGGATTTCGTGCCCTTCTGGTGCGTTTTTCTCGGTTTCTTCGTCATTTCAGTTCTACTCGGGGGCCAAACAATCGATTTAGCGATTAATCTCAAAATCGAAGATTATCGTGAACACTGCCTTTAAATCAACCACGCTGGAATCAAATATCTCACTCTCATGACACCTAAATTTCAAAAATGCCCCTTTTCAGCGAGACCACACCTGAGAAAAGTGTGAGGCCTTGTACTGTAGCGGTGTTCAGCATCTCTGCTGGACGGTGAAAGTGAGTATACAGGTTAAATCAACCACGCTGGAATCAAATATCTTACTCTCATGACACCTAAATTTCAAAAACGCCCCTTTTCAGCGAGACCACACCTGAGAAAAGTGTGAGGCCTTGTACTGTAGCGGTGTTCAGCATCTCTGCTGGACGGTGAAAGTGAGTATACAGGTTAAATCAACCACGCTGGAATCAAATATCTTACTCTCATGACACCTAAATTTCAAAAATGCCCCTTTTCAGCGAGACCGCACCTGAGAAAAGTGTGAGGCCTTGTACTGTAGCGGTGTTCAGCATCTATGCTGGACGGTGAGAGTGAGTATACAGTTTAAATCAACCACGCTGGAATCAAATATCTTACTCTCATGACACCTAAATTTCAAAAATGCCCCTTTTCAGCGAGACCACACCTGAGAAAAGTGTGAGGCCTTGTACTGTAGCGGTGTTCAGCATCTATGCTGGACGGTGAAAGTGAGTATACAGGTTAAATCAACCACGCTGGAATCAAATATCTCACTCTCATGACACCTAAATTTCAAAAATGCCCCTTTTCAGCGAGACCACACCTGAGAAAAGTGTGAGGCCTTGTACTGTAGCGGTGTTCAGCATCTATGCTGGACGGTGAAAGTGAGTATACAGGTTAAATCAACCACGCTGGAATCAAATATCTTACTCTCATGACACCTAAATTTCAAAAATGCCCCTTTTCAGCGAGACCGCACCTGAGAAAAGTGTGAGGCCTTGTACTGTAGCGGTGTTCAGCATCTATGCTGGACGGTGAAAGTGAGTATACAGTTTAAATCAACCACGCTGGAATCAAATATCTTACTCTCATGACACCTAAATTTCAAAAATGCCCCTTTTCAGCGAGACCACACCTGAGAAAAGTGTGAGGCCTTGTACTGTAGCGGTGTTCAGCATCTATGCTGGACGGTGAAAGTGAGTATACAGGTTAAATCAACCACGCTGGAATCAAATATCTTACTCTCATGACACCTAAATTTCAAAAATCCCCCTTTTCGGCGAGACCACACGTGAGAAAAGTGTGAGCCCTTGTACTGTAGCGGTGTGCAGCATCTATGCTGGACGGTGAAAGTGAGTATACAGGTTAAATCAACCACGCTGGAATCAAATATCTTACTCTCATGACACCTAAATTTCAAAAATGCCCCTTTTCAGCGAGACCACACCTGAGAAAAGTGTGAGGCCTTGTACTGTAGCGGTGTTCAGCATCTATGCTGGACGGTGAAAGTGAGTATACAGTTTAAATCAACCACGCTGGAATCAAATATCTTACTCTCATGACACCTAAATTTCCAAAAATGCCCCTTTTCAGCGAGACCACACCTGAGAAAAGTGTGAGGCCTTGTACTGTAGCGGTGTTCAGCATCTATGCTGGACGGTGAAAGTGAGTATACAGTTTAAATCAACCACGCTGGAATCAAATATCTTACTCTCATGACACCTAAATTTCAAAAATGCCCCTTTTCAGCGAGACCACACCTGAGAAAAGTGTGAGGCCTTGTACTGTAGCGGTGTTCAGCATCTATGCTGCACGGTGAAAGTGAGTATACAGGTTAAATCAACCACGCTGGAATCAAATATCTCACTCTCATGACACCTAAATTTCAAAAATGCCCCTTTTCAGCGAGACCACACCTGAGAAAAGTGTGAGGCCTTGTACTGTAGCGGTGTTCAGCATCTATGCTGGACGGTGAAAGTGAGTATACAGGTTAAATCAACCACGCTGGAATCAAATATCTTACTCTCATGACACCTAAATTTCAAAAATGCCCCTTTTCAGCGAGACCACACCTGAGAAAAGTGTGAGGCCTTGTACTGTAGCGGTGTTCAGCATCTATGCTGGACGGTGAAAGTGAGTATACAGGTTAAATCAACCACGCTGGAATCAAATATCTTACTCTCATGACACCTAAATTTCAAAAATGCCCCTTTTCAGCGAGACCGCACCTGAGAAAAGTGTGAGGCCTTGTACTGTAGCTGTGTTCAGCATCTATGCTGGACGGTGAGAGTGAGTATACAGTTTAAATCAACCACGCTGGAATCAAATATCTTACTCTCATGACACCTAAATTTCAAAAATGCCCCTTTTCAGCGAGACCACACCTGAGAAAAGTGTGAGGCCTTGTACTGTAGCGGTGTTCAGCATCTATGCTGGACGGTGAAAGTGAGTATACAGGTTAAATCAACCACGCTGGAATCAAATATCTTACTCTCATGACACCTAAATTTCAAAAATGCCCCTTTTCAGCGAGACCACACCTGAGAAAAGTGTGAGGCCTTGTACTGTAGCGGTGTTCAGCATCTATGCTGGACGGTGAAAGTGAGTATACAGGTTAAATCAACCACGCTGGAATCAAATATCTTACTCTCATGACACCTAAATTTCAAAAATGCCCCTTTTCAGCGAGACCGCACCTGAGAAAAGTGTGAGGCCTTGTACTGTAGCGGTGTTCAGCATCTATGCTGGACGGTGAAAGTGAGTATACAGTTTAAATCAACCACGCTGGAATCAAATATCTTACTCTCATGACACCTAAATTTCAAAAATGCCCCTTTTCAGCGAGACCACACCTGAGAAAAGTGTGAGGCCTTGTACTGTAGCGGTGTTCAGCATCTATGCTGGACGGTGAAAGTGAGTATACAGGTTAAATCAACCACGCTGGAATCAAATATCTCACTCTCATGACACCTAAATTTCAAAAATGCCCCTTTTCAGCGAGACCACACCTGAGAAAAGTGTGAGGCCTTGTACTGTAGCGGTGTTCAGCATCTATGCTGGACGGTGAAAGTGAGTATACAGGTTAAATCAACCACGCTGGAATCAAATATCTTACTCTCATGACACCTAAATTTCAAAAATGCCCCTTTTCAGCGAGACCACACCTGAGAAAAGTGTGAGGCCTTGTACTGTAGCGGTGTTCAGCATCTATGCTGGACGGTGAAAGTGAGTATACAGGTTAAATCAACCACGCTGGAATCAAATATCTTACTCTCATGACACCTAAATTTCAAAAATGCCCCTTTTCAGCGAGACCACACCTGAGAAAAGTGTGAGGCCTTGTACTGTAGCGGTGTTCAGCATCTATGCTGGACGGTGAAAGTGAGTATACAGTTTAAATCAACCACGCTGGAATCAAATATCTTACTCTCATGACACCTAAATTTCAAAAATGCCCCTTTTCAGCGAGACCACACCTGAGAAAAGTGTGAGGCCTTGTACTGTAGCGGTGTTCAGCATCTATGCTGGACGGTGAAAGTGAGTATACAGTTTAAATCAACCACGCTGGAATCAAATATCTTACTCTCATGACACCTAAATTTCAAAAATGCCCCTTTTCAGCGAGACCACACCTGAGAAAAGTGTGAGGCCTTGTACTGTAGCGGTGTTCAGCATCTATGCTGGACGGTGAAAGTGAGTATACAGGTTAAATCAACCACGCTGGAATCAAATATCTCACTCTCATGACACCTAAATTTCAAAAATGCCCCTTTTCAGCGAGACCACACCTGAGAAAAGTGTGAGGCCTTGTACTGTAGCGGTGTTCAGCATCTATGCTGGACGGTGAAAGTGAGTATACAGGTTAAATCAACCACGCTGGAATCGAATATCTTACTCTCATGACACCTAAATTCCAAAAATGCCCCTTTTCAGCGAGACCCCACCTGAGAAAAGTGTGAGGCCTTGTACTGTAGCGGTGTTCAGCATCTATGCTGGACGGTGAAAGTGAGTATACAGGTTAAATCAACCACGCTGGAATCAAATATCTTACTCTCATGACACCTAAATTTCAAAAATGCCCTTTTCAGCGAGACCACACCTGAGAAAAGTGTGAGGCCTTGTACTGTAGCGGTGTTCAGCATCTATGCTGGCCGGTGAAAGTGAGTATACAGTTTAAATCAACCACGCTGGAATCAAATATCTTACTCTCATGACACCTAAATTTCAAAAATGCCCCTTTTCAGCGAGACCACACCTGAGAAAAGTGTGAGGCCTTGTACTGTAGCGGTGTTCAGCATCTATGCTGGACGGTGAAAGTGAGTATACAGGTTAAATCAACCACGCTGGAATCAAATATCTTACTCTCATGACACCTAAATTTCAAAAATGCCCCTTTTCAGCGAGACCACACCTGAGAAAAGTGTGAGGCCTTGTACTGTAGCGGTGTTCAGCATCTATGCTGGACGGTGAAAGTGAGTATACAGGTTAAATCAACCACGCTGGAATCAAATATCTTACTCTCATGACACCTAAATTTCAAAAATGCCCCTTTTCAGCGAGACCACACCTGAGAAAAGTGTGAGGCCTTGTACTGTAGCGGTGTTCAGCATCTATGCTGGACGGTGAAAGTGAGTATACAGTTTAAATCAACCACGCTGGAATCAAATATCTTACTCTCATGACACCTAAATTTCAAAAATGCCCCTTTTCAGCGAGACCACACCTGAGAAAAGTGTGAGGCCTTGTACTGTAGCGGTGTTCAGCATCTATGCTGGACGGTGAAAGTGAGTATACAGGTTAAATCAACCACGCTGGAACCAAATATCTTACTCTCATGACACCTAAATTTCAAAAATGCCCCTTTTCAGCGAGACCACACCTGAGAAAAGTGTGAGGCCTTGTACTGTAGCGGTGTTCAGCATCTATGCTGGACGGTGAAAGTGAGTATACAGGTTAAATCAACCACGCTGGAATCAAATATCTCACTCTCATGACACCTAAATTTCAAAAATGCCCCTTTTCAGCGAGACCACACCTGAGAAAAGTGTGAGGCCTTGTACTGTAGCGGTGTTCAGCATCTATGCTGGACGGTGAAAGTGAGTATACAGGTTAAATCAACCACGCTGGAATCAAATATCTCACTCTCATGACACCTAAATTTCAAAATGCCCCTTTTCAGCGAGACCACACCTGAGAAAAGTGTGAGGCCTTGTACTGTAGCGGTGTTCAGCATCTATGCTGGACGGTGAAAGTGAGTATACAGGTTAAATCAACCACGCTGGAATCAAATATCTTACTCTCATGACACCTAAATTTCAAAAATGCCCCTTTTCAGCGAGACCACACCTGAGAAAAGTGTGAGGCCTTGTACTGTAGCGGTGTTCAGCATCTATGCTGGACGGTGAAAGTGAGTATACAGGTTAAATCAACCACGCTGGAATCAAATATCTTACTCTCATGACACCTAAATTTCAAAAATACCCCTTTTCAGCGAGACCGCACCTGAGAAAAGTGTGAGGCCTTGTACTGTAGCGGTGTTCAGCATCTATGCTGGACGGTGAAAGTGAGTATACAGGTTAAATCAACCACGCTGGAATCGAATATCTTACTCTCATGACACCTAAATTTCAAAAATGCCCCTTTTCAGCGAGACCACACCTGAGAAAAGTGTGAGGCCTTGTACTGTAGCGGTGTTCAGCATCTATGCTGGACGGTGAAAGTGAGTATACAGGTTAAATCAACCACGCTGGAATCAAATATCTTACTCTCATGACACCTAAATTTCAAAAATGCCCCTTTTCAGCGAGACCACACCTGAGAAAAGTGTGAGGCCTTGTACTGTAGCGGTGTTCAGCATCTATGCTGGACGGTGAAAGTGAGTATACAGGTTAAATCAACCACGCTGGAATCAAATATCTTACTCTCATGACACCTAAATTTCAAAAATGCCCTTTTCAGCGAGACCACACCTGAGAAAAGTGTGAGGCCTTGTACTGTAGCGGTGTCCAGCATCTATGCTGGACGGTGAAAGTGAGTATACAGGTTAAATCAACCACGCTGGAATCAAATATCTCACTCTCATGACACCTAAATTTCAAAAATGCCCCTTTTCAGCGAGACCACACCTGAGAAAAGTGTGAGGCCTTGTACTGTAGCGGTGTTCAGCATCTATGCTGGACGGTGAGAGTGAGTATACAGGTTAAATCAACCACGCTGGAATCAAATATCTTACTCTCATGACACCTAAATTTCAAATATGCCCCTTTTCAGCGAGACCGCACCTGAGAAAAGTGTGAGGCCTTGTACTGTAGCGGTGTTCAGCATCTATGCTGGACGGTGAGAGTGAGTATACAGGTTAAATCAACCACGCTGGAATCAAATATCTTACTCTCATGACACCTAAATTTCAAAAATGCCCCTTTTCAGCGAGACCACACCTGAGAAAAGTGTGAGGCCTTGTACTGTAGCGGTGTTCAGCATCTATGCTGGACGGTGAGAGTGAGTATACAGGTTAAATCAACCACGCTGGAATCAAATATCTTACTCTCATGACACCTAAATTTCAAAAATGCCCCTTTTCAGCGAGACCACACCTGAGAAAAGTGTGAGGCCTTGTACTGTAGCGGTGTTCAGCATCTATGCTGGACGGTGAGAGTGAGTATACAGGTTAAATCAACCACGCTGGAATCAAATATCTTACTCTCATGACACCTAAATTTCAAAAATGCCCCTTTTCAGCGAGACCACACCTGAGAAAAGTGTGAGGCCTTGTACTGTAGCGGTGTTCAGCATCTATGCTGGACGGTGAAAGTGAGTATACAGGTTAAATCAACCACGCTGGAATCAAATATCTTACTCTCATGACACCTAAATTTCAAAAATGCCCCTTTTCAGCGAGACCACACCTGAGAAAAGTGTGAGGCCTTGTACTGTAGCGGTGTTCAGCATCTATGCTGGACGGTGAGAGTGAGTATACAGGTTAAATCAACCACGCTGGAATCAAATATCTTACTCTCATGACACCTAAATTTCAAAAATGCCCCTTTTCAGCGAGACCACACCTGAGAAAAGTGTGAGGCCTTGTACTGTAGCGGTGTTCAGCATCTATGCTGGACGGTGAAAGTGAGTATACAGTTTAAATCAACCACGCTGGAATCAAATATCTTACTCTCATGACACCTAAATTTCAAAAATGCCCCCTTTCAGCGAGACCACACCTGAGAAAAGTGTGAGGCCTTGTACTGTAGCGGTGTTCAGCATCTATGCTGGACGGTGAAAGTGAGTATACAGGTTAAATCAACCACGCTGGAATCAAATATCTTACTCTCATGACACCTAAATTTCCAAAAATGCCCCTTTTCAGCGAGACCACACCTGGAGAAAAGTGTGAGGCCTTGTACTGTAGCGGTGTTCAGCATCTATGCTGGACGGTGAAAGTGAGTATACAGGTTAAATCAACCACGCTGGAATCAAATATCTTACTCTCATGACACCTAAATTTCAAAAATGCCCCTTTTCAGCGAGACCGCACCTGAGAAAAGTGTGAGGCCTTGTACTGTAGCGGTGTTCAGCATCTATGCTGGACGGTGAAAGTGAGTATACAGGTTAAATCAACCACGCTGGAATCAAATATCTTACTCTCATGACACCTAAATTTCAAAAATGCCCCTTTTCAGCGAGACCACACCTGAGAAAAGTGTGAGGCCTTGTACTGTAGCGGTGTTCAGCATCTATGCTGGACGGTGAAAGTGAGTATACAGGTTAAATCAACCACGCTGGAATCAAATATCTCACTCTCATGACACCTAAATTTCAAAAATGCCCCTTTTCAGCGAGACCACACCTGAGAAAAGTGTGAGGCCTTGTACTGTAGCGGTGTTCAGCATCTATGCTGGACGGTGAAAGTGAGTATACAGGTTAAATCAACCACGCTGGAATCAAATATCTTACTCTCATGACACCTAAATTTCAAAAATGCCCCTTTTCAGCGAGACCACACCTGAGAAAAGTGTGAGGCCTTGTACTGTAGCGGTGTTCAGCATCTATGCTGGACGGTGAAAGTGAGTATACAGGTTAAATCAACCACGCTGGAATCAAATATCTTACTCTCATGACACCTAAATTTCAAAAATGCCCCTTTTCAGCTGAGAGACCACACCTGAGAAAAGTGTGAGGCCTTGTACTGTAGGGGTGTTCAGCATCTATGCTGGACGGTGAAAGTGAGTATACAGGTTAAATCAACCACGCTGGAATCGAATATCTTACTCTCATGACACCTAAATTTCAAAAATGCCCCTTTTCAGCGAGACCACACCTGAGAAAAGTATGAGGCCTTGTACTGTAGCGGTGTTCAGCATCTATGCTGGACGGTGAAAGTGAGTATACAGGGTAAATAAACCACGCTGGAATCGAATATCTTACTCTCATGACACCTAAATTTCAAAAATGCCCCTTTTCAGCGAGACCACACCTGAGAAAAGTATGAGGCCTTGTACTGTAGCGGTGTTCAGCATCTATGCTGGACGGTGAAAGTGAGTATACAGGTTAAATCAACCACGCTGGAATCAAATATCTTACTCTCATGACACCTAAATTTCAAAAATGCCCCTTTTCAGCGAGACCACACCTGAGAAAAGTGTGAGGCGTTGTACTGTAGCGGTGTTCAGCATCTATGCTGGACGGTGAAAGTGAGTATACAGGTTAAATCAACCACGCTGGAATCAAATATCTTACTCTCATGACACCTAAATTTCAAAATGCCCCTTTTCAGCGAGACCACACCTGAGAAAAGTGTGAGGCCTTGTACTGTAGCGGTGTTCAGCATCTATGCTGGACGGTGAAAGTGAGTATACAGGTTAAATCAACCACGCTGGAATCAAATATCTTACTCTCATGACACCTAAATTTCAAAAATGCCCTTTTCAGCGAGACCACACCTGAGAAAAGTGTGAGGCCTTGTACTGTAGCGGTGTTCAGCATCTATGCTGGACGGTGAAAGTGAGTATACAGGTTAAATCAACCACGCTGGAATCAAATATCTTACTCTCATGACACCTAAATTTCAAAAATGCCCCTTTTCAGCGAGACCACACCTGAGAAAAGTGTGAGGCCTTGTACTGTAGCGGTGTTCAGCATCTATGCTGGACGGTGAAAGTGAGTATACAGGTTAAATCAACCACGCTGGAATCAAATATCTTACTCTCATGACACCTAAATTTCAAAAATGCCCCTTTTCAGCGAGACCACACCTGAGAAAAGTGTGAGGCCTTGTACTGTAGCGGTGTTCAGCATCTATGCTGGACGGTGAAAGTGAGTATACAGGTTAAATCAACCACGCTGGAATCAAATATCTCACTCTCATGACACCTAAATTTCAAAAATGCCCCTTTTCAGCGAGACCACACCTGAGAAAAGTGTGAGGCCTTGTACTGTAGCGGTGTTCAGCATCTATGCTGGACGGTGAAAGTGAGTATCCAGGTTAAATCAACCACGCTGGAATCAAATATCTTACTCTCATGACACCTAAATTTCAAAAATGCCCCTTTTCTGCGAGACCACACCTGAGAAAAGTGTGAGGCCTTGTACTGTAGCGGTGTTCAGCATCTATGCTGGACGGTGAAAGTGAGTATACAGGTTAAATCAACCACGCTGGAATCAAATATCTTACTCTCATGACACCTAAATTTCAAAAATGCCCCTTTTCAGCGAGACCACACCTGAGAAAAGTGTGAGGCCTTGTACTGTAGCGGTGTTCAGCATCTATGCTGGACGGTGAAAGTGAGTATACAGGTTAAATCAACCACGCTGGAATCAAATATCTTACTCTCATGACACCTAAATTTCAAAAATGCCCCTTTTCAGCGAGACCACACCTGAGAAAAGTGTGAGGCCTTGTACTGTAGCGGTGTTCAGCATCTATGCTGGACGGTGAAAGTGAGTATACAGGTTAAATCAACCACGCTGGAATCAAATATCTTACTCTCATGACACCTAAATTTCAAAAATGCCCCTTTTCAGCGAGACCACACCTGAGAAAAGTGTGAGGCCTTGTACTGTAGCGGTGTTCAGCATCTATGCTGGACGGTGAAAGTGAGTATACAGGTTAAATCAACCACGCTGGAATCAAATATCTTACTCTCATGACACCTAAATTTCAAAAATGCCCCTTTTCAGCGAGACCACACCTGAGAAAAGTGTGAGGCCTTGTACTGTAGCGGTGTTCAGCATCTATGCTGGACGGTGAAAGTGAGTATACAGGTTAAATCAACCACGCTGGAATCAAATATCTTACTCTCATGACACCTAAATTTCAAAATGCCCCTTTTCAGCGAGACCACACCTGAGAAAAGTGTGAGGCCTTGTACTGTAGCGGTGTTCAGCATCTATGCTGGACGGTGAAAGTGAGTATACAGGTTAAATCAACCACGCTGGAATCAAATATCTTACTCTCATGACACCTAAATTTCAAAAATGCCCCTTTTCAGCGAGACCACACCTGAGAAAAGTGTGAGGCCTTGTACTGTAGCGGTGTTCAGCATCTATGCTGGACGGTGAAAGTGAGTATACAGGTTAAATCAACCACGCTGGAACCAAATATCTTACTCTCATGACACCTAAGTTTCAAAAATGCCCTTTTTCAGCGAGACCACTCCTGAGAAAAGTGTGAGGCCTTGTACTGTAGCGGTGTTCAGCATCTATGCTGGACGGTGAAAGTGAGTATACAGGTTAAATCAACCACGCTGGAATCAAATATCTCACTCTCATGACACCTAAATTTCAAAATGCCCCTTTTCAGCGAGACCACACCTGAGAAAAGTGTGAGGCCTTGTACTGTAGCGGTGTTCAGCATCTATGCTGGACGGTGAAAGTGAGTATACAGGTTAAATCAACCACGCTGGAATCAAATATCTTACTCTCATGACACCTAAATTTCAAAAATGCCCCTTTTCAGCGAGACCACACCTGAGAAAAGTGTGAGGCCTTGTACTGTAGCGGTGTTCAGCATCTATGCTGGACGGTGAAAGTGAGTATACAGGTTAAATCAACCACGCTGGAATCAAATATCTTACTCTCATGACACCTAAATTTCAAAAATGCCCCTTTTCAGCGAGACCACACCTGAGAAAAGTGTGAGGCCTTGTACTGTAGCGGTGTTCAGCATCTATGCTGGACGGTGAAAGTGAGTATACAGGTTAAATCAACCACGCTGGAATCAAATATCTTACTCTCATGACACCTAAATTTCAAAAATGCCCCTTTTCAGCGAGACCACACCTGAGAAAAGTGTGAGGCCTTGTACTGTAGCGGTGTTCAGCATCTATGCTGGACGGTGAAAGTGAGTATACAGGTTAAATCAACCACGCTGGAATCAAATATCTTACTCTCATGACACCTAAATTTCAAAAATGCCCCTTTTCAGCGAGACCACACCTGAGAAAAGTGTGAGGCCTTGTACTGTAGCGGTGTTCAGCATCTATGCTGGACGGTGAAAGTGAGTATACAGGTTAAATCAACCACGCTGGAATCAAATATCTTACTCTCATGACACCTAAATTTCAAAATGCCCCTTTTCAGCGAGACCACACC
Organism: Aplectana chamaeleonis; assembly: GCA_029168955.1. Taxonomy (NCBI): domain Eukaryota; kingdom Metazoa; phylum Nematoda; class Chromadorea; order Rhabditida; family Cosmocercidae; genus Aplectana; species Aplectana chamaeleonis. The sequence continues at coordinate 511,580 of JAPDOI010000173.1, forward strand.
TGAGAAAAGTGTGAGGCCTTGTACTGTAGCGGTGTTCAGCATCTATGCTGGACGGTGAAAGTGAGTATACAGGTTAAATCAACCACGCTGGAATCAAATATCTTACTCTCATGACACCTAAATTTCAAAAATGCCCCTTTTCAGCGAGACCACACCTGAGAAAAGTGTGAGGCCTTGTACTGTAGCGGTGTTCAGCATCTATGCTGGACGGTGAAAGTGAGTATACAGGTTAAATCAACCACGCTGGAATCAAATATCTTACTCTCATGACACCTAAATTTCAAAAATGCCCCTTTTCAGCGAGACCACACCTGAGAAAAGTGTGAGGCCTTGTACTGTAGCGGTGTTCAGCATCTATGCTGGACGGTGAAAGTGAGTATACAGGTTAAATCAACCACGCTGGAATCAAATATCTTACTCTCATGACACCTAAATTTCAAAAATGCCCCTTTTCAGCGAGACCACACCTGAGAAAAGTGTGAGGCCTTGTACTGTAGCGGTGTTCAGCATCTATGCTGGACGGTGAAAGTGAGTATACAGGTTAAATCAACCACGCTGGAATCAAATATCTTACTCTCATGACACCTAAATTTCAAAAATGCCCCTTTTCAGCGAGACCACACCTGAGAAAAGTGTGAGGCCTTGTACTGTAGCGGTGTTCAGCATCTATGCTGGACGGTGAAAGTGAGTATACAGGTTAAATCAACCACGCTGGAATCAAATATCTTACTCTCATGACACCTAAATTTCAAAAATGCCCCTTTTCAGCGAGACCGCACCTGAGAAAAGTGTGAGGCCTTGTACTGTAGCGGTGTTCAGCATCTATGCTGGACGGTGAAAGTGAGTATACAGGTTAAATCAACCACGCTGGAATCAAATATCTTACTCTCATGACACCTAAATTTCAAAAATGCCCCTTTTCAGCGAGACCACACCTGAGAAAAGTGTGAGGCCTTGTACTGTAGCGGTGTTCAGCATCTATGCTGGACGGTGAAAGTGAGTATACAGGTTAAATCAACCACGCTGGAATCAAATATCTCACTCTCATGACACCTAAATTTCAAAAATGCCACCTTTCAGCGAGACCACACCTGAGAAAAGTGTGAGGCCTTGTACTGTAGCGGTGTTCAGCATCTATGCTGGACGGTGAAAGTGAGTATACAGGTTAAATCAACCACGCTGGAATCAAATATCTTACTCTCATGACACCTAAATTTCAAAAATGCCCCTTTTCAGCGAGACCACACCTGAGAAAAGTGTGAGGCCTTGTACTGTAGCGGTGTTCAGCATCTATGCTGGACGGTGAAAGTGAGTATACAGGTTAAATCAACCACGCTGGAATCAAATATCTTACTCTCATGACACCTAAATTTCAAAAATGCCCCTTTTCAGCGAGACCACACCTGAGAAAAGTGTGAGGCCTTGTACTGTAGCGGTGTTCAGCATCTATGCTGGACGGTGAAAGTGAGTATACAGGTTAAATCAACCACGCTGGAATCAAATATCTTACTTTCACGACACATAAATTTCAAAAATGCCCCTTTTCAGCGAGACCACACCTGAGAAAAGTGTGAGGCCTTATACTGTAGCGGTGTTCAGCATCTATGCTGGACGGTGAAAGTGAGTATACAGTTTAAATCAACCACGCTGGAATCAAATATCTTACTCTCATGACACCTAAATTTCAAAATGCCCCTTTTCAGCGAGACCACACCTGAGAAAAGTGTGAGGCCTTGTACTGTAGCGGTGTTCAGCATCTATGCTGGACGGTGAAAGTGAGTATACAGGTTAAATCAACCACGCTGGAATCAAATATCTCACTCTCATGACACCTAAATTTCAAAAATGCCCCTTTTCAGCGAGACCACACCTGAGAAAAGTGTGAGGCCTTGTACTGTAGCGGTGTTCAGCATCTATGCTGGACGGTGAAAGTGAGTATACAGGTTAAATCAACCACGCTGGAATCAAATATCTTACTCTCATGACACCTAAATTTCAAAAATGCCCCTTTTCAGCGAGACCACACCTGAGAAAAGTGTGAGGCCTTGTACTGTAGCGGTGTTCAGCATCTATGCTGGACGGTGAAAGTGAGTATACAGGTTAAATCAACCACGCTGGAATCAAATATCTTACTCTCATGACACCTAAATTTCAAAAATGCCCCTTTTCAGCGAGACCACACCTGAGAAAAGTGTGAGGCCTTGTACTGTAGCGGTGTTCAGCATCTATGCTGGACGGTGAAAGTGAGTATACAGGTTAAATCAACCACGCTGGAATCAAATATCTTACTCTCATGACACCTAAATTTCAAAAATGCCCCTTTTCAGCGAGACCACACCTGAGAAAAGTGTGAGGCCTTGTACTGTAGCGGTGTTCAGCATCTATGCTGGACGGTGAAAGTGAGTATACAGGTTAAATCAACCACGCTGGAATCAAATATCTTACTCTCATGACACCTAAATTTCAAAAATGCCCTTTTCAGCGAGACCACACCTGAGAAAAGTGTGAGGCCTTGTACTGTGGCGGTGTTCAGCATCTATGCTGGACGGTGAAAGTGAGTATACAGGTTAAATCAACCACGCTGGAATCAAATATCTTACTCTCATGACACCTAAATTTCAAAAATGCCCCTTTTCAGCGAGACCACACCTGAGAAAAGTGTGAGGCCTTGTACTGTAGCGGTGTTCAGCATCTATGCTGGACGGTGAAAGTGAGTATACAGGTTAAATCAACCACGCTGGAATCAAATATCTTACTCTCATGACACCTAAATTTCAAAAATGCCCCTTTTCAGCGAGACCACACCTGAGAAATGTGTGAGGCCTTGTACTGTAGCGGTGTTCAGCATCTATGCTGGACGGTGAAAGTGAGTATACAGGTTAAATCAACCACGCTGGAATCAAATATCTTACTCTCATGACACCTAAATTTCAAAAATGCCCCTTTTCAGCGAGACCACACCTGAGAAAAGTGTGAGGCCTTGTACTGTAGCGGTGTTCAGCATCTATGCTGGACGGTGAAAGTGAGTATACAGGTTAAATCAACCGCGCTGGAATCAAATATCTCACTCTCATGACACCTAAATTTCAAAATGCCCCTTTTCAGCGAGACCACACCTGAGAAAAGTGTGAGGCCTTGTACTGTAGCGGTGTTCAGCATCTATGCTGGACGGTGAAAGTGAGTATACAGGTTAAATCAACCACGCTGGAATCAAATATCTTACTCTCATGACACCTAAATTTCAAAAATGCCCCTTTTCAGCGAGACCACACCTGAGAAAAGTGTGAGGCCTTGTACTGTAGCGGTGTTCAGCATCTATGCTGGACGGTGAAAGTGAGTATACAGGTTAAATCAACCACGCTGGAATCAAATATCTTACTCTCATGACACCTAAATTTCAAAAATGCCCCTTTTCAGCGAGACCACACCTGAGAAAAGTGTGAGGCCTTGTACTGTAGCGGTGTTCAGCATCTATGCTGGACGGTGAAAGTGAGTATACAGGTTAAATCAACCACGCTGGAATCAAATATCTTACTCTCATGACACCTAAATTTCAAAAATGCCCTTTTCAGCGAGACCACACCTGAGGAGAAAAGTGTGAGGCCTTGTACTGTAGCGGTGTTCAGCATCTATGCTGGACGGTGAAAGTGAGTATACAGGTTAAATCAACCACGCTGGAATCAAATATCTTACTCTCATGACACCTAAATTTCAAAAATGCCCCTTTTCAGCGAGACCACACCTGAGAAAAGTGTGAGGCCTTGTACTGTAGCGGTGTTCAGCATCTATGCTGGACGGTGAAAGTGAGTATACAGGTTAAATCAACCACGCTGGAATCAAATATCTTACTCTCATGACACCTAAATTTCAAAAATGCCCCTTTTCAGCGAGACCACACCTGAGAAAAGTATGAGGCCTTGTACTGTAGCGGTGTTCAGCATCTATGCTGGACGGTGAAAGTGAGTATACAGGTTAAATCAACCACGCTGGAATCAAATATCTTACTCTCATGACACCTAAATTTCAAAAATGCCCCTTTTCAGCGAGACCACACCTGAGAAAAGTGTGAGGCCTTGTACTGTAGCGGTGTTCAGCATCTCTGCTGGACGGTGAAAGTGAGTATACAGGTTAAATCAACCACGCTGGAATCAAATATCTTACTCTCATGACACCTAAATTTCAAAAATGCCCCTTTTCAGCGAGACCACACCTGAGAAAAGTGTGAGGCCTTGTACTGTAGCGGTGTTCAGCATCTATGCTGGACGGTGAAAGTGAGTATACAGGTTAAATCAACCACGCTGGAATCAAATATCTTACTCTCATGACACCTAAATTTCAAAAATGCCCCTTTTCAGCGAGACCACACCTGAGAAAAGTGTGAGGCCTTGTACTGTAGCGGTGTTCAGCATCTATGCTGGACGGTGAAAGTGAGTATACAGGTTAAATCAACCACGCTGGAATCAAATATCTTACTCTCATGACACCTAAATTTCAAAATGCCCCTTTTCAGCGAGACCACACCTGAGAAAAGTGTGAGGCCTTGTACTGTAGCGGTGTTCAACATCTATGCTGGACGGTGAAAGTGAGTATACAGGTTAAATCAACCACGCTGGAATCAAATATCTCACTCTCATGACACCTAAATTTCAAAAATGCCCCTTTTCAGCGAGACCACACCTGAGAAAAGTGTGAGGCCTTGTACTGTAGCGGTGTTCAGCATCTATGCTGGACGGTGAAAGTGAGTATACAGGTTAAATCAACCACGCTGGAATCAAATATCTTACTCTCATGACACCTAAATTTCAAAAATGCCCTTTTCAGCGAGACCACACCTGAGAATAGTGTGAGGCCTTGTACTGTAGCGGTGTTCAGCATCTATGCTGGACGGTGAAAGTGAGTATACAGGTTAAATCAACCACGCTGGAATCGAATATCTTACTCTCATGACACCTAAATTTCAAAAATGCCCCTTTTCAGCGAGACCACACCTGAGAAAAGTATGAGGCCTTGTACTGTAGCGGTGTTCAGCATCTATGCTGGACGGTGAAAGTGAGTATACAGGTTAAATCAACCACGCTGGAATCGAATATCTTACTCTCATGACACCTAAATTTCAAAAATGCCCCTTTTCAGCGAGACCACACCTGAGAAAAGTGTGAGGCCTTGTACTGTAGCGGTGTTCAGCATCTATGCTGGACGGTGAAAGTGAGTATACAGGTTAAATCAACCACGCTGGAATCAAATATCTTACTCTCATGACACCTAAATTTCAAAATGCCCCTTTTCAGCGAGACCACACCTGAGAAAAGTGTGAGGCCTTGTACTGTAGCGGTGTTCAGCATCTATGCTGGACGGTGAAAGTGAGTATACAGGTTAAATCAACCACGCTGGAATCAAATATCTTACTCTCATGACACCTAAATTTCAAAATGCCCCTTTTCAGCGAGACCACACCTGAGAAAAGTGTGAGGCCTTGTACTGTAGCGGTGTTCAGCATCTATGCTGGACGGTGAAAGTGAGTATACAGGTTAAATCAACCACGCTGGAATCGAATATCTTACTCTCATGACACCTAAATTTCAAAAATGCCCCTTTTCAGCGAGACCACACCTGAGAAAAGTGTGAGGCCTTGTACTGTAGCGGTGTTCAGCATCTATGCTGGACGGTGAAAGGGAGTATAGAGATTAAATCAAGCAGGCTGGAATCAAATATCTTACTCTCATGACACCAAAATTTCAAAAATGCCCCTTTTCAGCGAGACCACACCTGAGAAAAGTGTGAGGCCTTGTACTGTAGCGGTGTTCAGCATCTATGCTGGACGGTGAAAGTGAGTATACAGGTTAAATCAACCACGCTGGAATCAAATATCTTACTCTCATGACACCTAAATTTCAAAAATGCCCTTTTCAGCGAGACCACACCTGAGAAAAGTGTGAGGCCTTGTACTGTAGCGGTGTTCAGCATCTATGCTGGACGGTGAAAGTGAGTATACAGGTTAAATCAACCACGCTGGAATCAAATATCTTACTCTCATGACACCTAAATTTCAAAAATGCCCCTTTTCAGCGAGACCACACCTGAGAAAAGTGTGAGGCCTTGTACTGTAGCGGTGTTCAGCATCTATGCTGGACGGTGAAAGTGAGTATACAGGTTAAATCAACCACGCTGGAATCAAATATCTTACTCTCATGACACCTAAATTTCAAAAATGCCCCTTTTCAGCGAGACCACACCTGAGAAAAGTGTGAGGCCTTGTACTGTAGCGGTGTTCAGCATCTATGCTGGACGGTGAAAGTGAGTATACAGGTTAAATCAACCACGCTGCAATCAAATATCTTACTCTCATGACACCTAAATTTCAAAAATGCCCCTTTTCAGCGAGACCACACCTGAGAAAAGTGTGAGGCCTTGTACTGTAGCGGTGTTCAGCATCTATGCTGGACGGTGAAACTGAGTATACAGCTTAAATCAGCCAGGCTGGAATCAAGTATCTTACTCCCATCACACCTAAATTTCAAAAATGCCCCTTTTCAGCGAGACCACACGTGAGAAAAGTGTGAGGCCTTGTACTGTAGCGGTGTTCAGCATCTATGCTGGACGGTGAAAGTGAGTATACAGGTTAAATCAACCACGCTGAATCGAATATCTTACTCTCATGACACCTAAATTTCAAAAATGCCCCTTTTCAGCGAGACCACACCTGAGAAAAGTGTGAGGCCTTGTCCTGTAGCGGTGTTCAGCATCTATGCTGGACGGTGAAAGTGAGTATACAGGTTAAATCAACCACGCTGGAATCGAATATCTTACTCTCATGACACCTAAATTTCAAAAATGCCCCTTTTCAGCGAGACCACACCTAAGAAAAGTATGAGGCCTTGTACTGTAGCGGTGTTCAGCATCTATGCTGGACGGTGAAAGTGAGTATACAGGTTAAATCAACCACGCTGGAATCGAATATCTTACTCTCATGACACCTAAATTTCAAAAATGCCCCTTTTCAGCGAGACCACACCTGAGAAAAGTATGAGGCCTTGTACTGTAGCGGTGTTCAGCATCTATGCTGGACGGTGAAAGTGAGTATACAGGTTAAATCAACCACGCTGGAATCGAATATCTTACTCTCATGACACCTAAATTTCAAAATGCCCCTTTTCAGCGAGACCACACCTGAGAAAAGTGTGAGGCCTTGTACTGTAGCGGTGTTCAGCATCTATGCTGGACGGTGAAAGTGAGTATACAGGTTAAATCAACCACGCTGGAATCAAATATCTTACTCTCATGACACCTAAATTTCAAAATGCCCCTTTTCAGCGAGACCACACCTGAGAAAAGTGTGAGGCCTTGTACTGTAGCGGTGTTCAGCATCTATGCTGGACGGTAAAAGTGAGTATACAGGTTAAATCAACCACGCTGGAATCAAATACCTTACTCTCATGACACCTAAATTTCAAAAATGCCCCTTTTCAGCGAGACCACACCTGAGAAAAGTGTGAGGCCTTGTACTGTAGCGGTGTTCAGCATCTATGCTGGACGGTGAAAGTGAGTATACAGGTTAAATCAACCACGCTGGAATCAAAGATCTTACTCTCATGACACCTAAATTTCAAAAATGCCCCTTTTCAGCGAGACCACACCTGAGAAAAGTGTGAGGCCTTGTACTGTAGCGGTGTTCAGCATCTATGCTGGACGGTGAAAGTGAGTATACAGGTTAAATCAACCACGCTGGAATCAAATATCTTACTCTCATGACACCTAAATTTCAAAATGCCCCTTTTCAGCGAGACCACACCTGAGAAAAGTGTGAGGCCTTGTACTGTAGCGGTGTTCAGCATCTATGCTGGACGGTAAAAGTGAGTATACAGTTTAAATCAACCACGCTGGAATCAAATATCTTACTCTCATGACACCTAAATTTCAAAAATGCCCCTTTTCAGCGAGACCACACCTGAGAAAAGTGTGAGGCCTTGCACAGTAGCGGTGTTCAGCATCTATGCTGGACGGTAAAAGTGAGTATACAGGTTAAATCAACCACGCTGGAATCAAATATCTCACTCTCATGACACCTAAATTTCAAAAATGCCCCTTTTCAGCGAGACCACACCTGAGAAAAGTGTGAGGCCTTGTACTGTAGCGGTGTTCAGCATCTATGCTGGACGGTGAAAGTGAGTATACAGGTTAAATCAACCACGCTGGAATCAAATATCTTACTCTCATGACACCTAAATTTCAAAATGCCCCTTTTCAGCGAGACCACACCTGAGAAAAGTATGAGGCCTTGTACTGTAGCGGTGTTCAGCATCTATGCTGGACGGTGAAAGTGAGTATACAGGTTAAATCAACCACGCTGGAATCAAATATCTTACTCTCATGACACCTAAATTTCAAAATGCCCCTTTTCAGCGAGACCACACCTGAGAAAAGTGTGAGGCCTTGTACTGTAGCGGTGTTCAGCATCTATGCTGGACGGTGAAAGTGAGTATACAGGTTAAATCAACCACGCTGGAATCAAATATCTTACTCTCATGACACCTAAATTTCAAAATGCCCCTTTTCAGCGAGACCACACCTGAGAAAAGTGTGAGGCGTTGTACTGTAGCGGTGTTCAGCATCTATGCTGGACGGTGAAAGTGAGTATACAGGTTAAATCAACCACGCTGGAATCGAATATCTTACTCTCATGACACCTAAATTTCAAAAATGCCCCTTTTCAGCGAGACCACACCTGAGAATAGTGTGAGGCCTTGTACTGTAGCGGTGTTCAGCATCTATGCTGGACGGTGAAAGTGAGTATACAGGTTAAATCAACCACGCTGGAATCGAATATCTTACTCTCATGACACCTAAATTTCAAAAATGCCCCTTTTCAGCGAGACCACACCTGAGAAAAGTGTGAGGCCTTGTACTGTAGCGGTGTTCAGCATCTATGCTGGACGGTGAAAGTGAGTATACAGGTTAAATCAACCACGCTGGAATCAAATATCTTACTCTCATGACACCTAAATTTCAAAAATGCCCCTTTTCAGCGAGACCACACCTGAGAAAAGTGTGAGGCCTTGTACTGTAGCGGTGTTCAGCATCTATGCTGGACGGTGAAAGTGAGTATACAGGTTAAATCAACCACGCTGGAATCAAATATCTTACTCTCATGACACCTAAATTTCAAAAATGCCCCTTTTTCAGCGAGACCACACCTGAGAATAGTGTGAGGCCTTGTACTGTAGCGGTGTTCAGCATCTATGCTGGACGGTGAAAGTGAGTATACAGGTTAAATCAACCACGCTGGAATCGAATATCTTACTCTCATGACACCTAAATTTCAAAAATGCCCCTTTTCAGCGAGACCACACCTGAGAAAAGTATGAGGCCTCGTACTGTAGCGGTGTTCAGCATCTATGCTGGACGGTGAAAGTGAGTATACAGGTTAAATCAACCACGCTGGAATCGAATATCTTACTCTCATGACACCTAAATTTCAAAAATGCCCCTTTTCAGCGAGACCACACCTGAGAAAAGTGTGAGGCGTTGTACTGTAGCGGTGTTCAGCATCTATGCTGGACGGTGAAAGTGAGTATACAGGTTAAATCAACCACGCTGGAATCAAATATCTTACTCTCATGACACCTAAATTTCAAAAATGCCCCTTTTCAGCGAGACCACACCTGAGAAAAGTGTGAGGCCTTGTACTGTAGCGGTGTTCAGCATCTATGCTGGACGGTGAAAGTGAGCATACAGGTTAAATCAACCACGCTGGAATCAAATATCTTACTCTCATGACACCTAAATTTCAAAATGCCCCTTTTCAGCGAGACCACACCTGAGAAAAGTGTGAGGCCTTGTACTGTAGCGGTGTTCAGCATCTATGCTGGACGGTGAAAGTGAGTATACAGGTTAAATCAACCACGCTGGAATCAAATATCTTACTCTCATGACACCTAAATTTCAAAAATGCCCCTTTTCAGCGAGACCACACCTGAGAAAAGTGTGAGGCCTTGTACTGTAGCGGTGTTCAGCATCTATGCTGGACGGTGAAAGTGAGTATACAGGTTAAATCAACCACGCTGGAATCAAATATCTTACTCTCATGACACCTAAATTTCAAAAATGCCCCTTTTCAGCGAGACCACACCTGAGAAAAGTGTGAGGCCTTGTACTGTAGCGGTGTTCAGCATCTATGCTGGACGGTGAAAGTGAGTATACAGGTTAAATCAACCACGCTGGAATCAAATATCTTACTCTCATGACACCTAAATTTCAAAAATACCCCTTTTCAGCGAGACCACACCTGAGAAAAGTGTGAGGCCTTGTACTGTAGCGGTGTTCAGCATCTATGCTGGACGGTGAAAGTGAGTATACAGGTTAAATCAACCACGCTGGAATCAAATATCTTACTCTCATGACACCTAAATTTCAAAAATGCCCCCTTTCAGCGAGACCACACCTGAGAAAAGTGTGAGGCCTTGTACTGTAGCGGTGTTCAGCATCTATGCTGGACGGTGAAAGTGAGTATACAGGTTAAATCAACCACGCTGGAATCGAATATCTTACTCTCATGACACCTAAATTTCAAAAATGCCCCTTTTCAGCGAGACCACACCTGAGAAAAGTGTGAGGCCTTGTACTGTAGCGGTGTTCAGCATCTATGCTGGACGGTGAAAGTGAGTATACAGGTTAAATCAACCACGCTGGAATCAAATATCTTACTCTCATGACACCTAAATTTCAAAAATGCCCCTTTTCAGCGAGACCACACCTGAGAAAAGTATGAGGCCTCGTACTGTAGCGGTGTTCAGCATCTATGCTGGACGGTGAGAGTGAGTATACAGTTTAAATCAACCACGCTGGAATCAAATATCTTACTCTCATGACACCTAAATTTCAAAAATGCCCCTTTTCAGCGAGACCACACCTGAGAAAAGTGTGAGGCCTTGTACTGTAGCGGTGTTCAGCATCTATGCTGGACGGTGAAAGTGAGTATACAGGTTAAATCAACCACGCTGGAATCAAATATCTTACTCTCATGACACCTAAATTTCAAAAATGCCCCTTTTCAGCGAGACCACACCTGAGAAAAGTGTGAGGCCTTGTACTGTAGCGGTGTTCAGCATCTATGCTGGACGGTGAAAGTGAGTATACAGGTTAAATCAACCACGCTGGAATCAAATATCTTACTCTCATGACACCTAAATTTCAAAAATGCCCCTTTTCAGCGAGACCACACCTGAGAAAAGTGTGAGGCCTTGTACTGTAGCGGTGTTCAGCATCTATGCTGGACGGTGAAAGTGAGTATACAGGTTAAATCAACCACGCTGGAATCAAATATCTTACTCTCATGACACCTAAATTTCAAAAATGCCCCTTTTCAGCGAGACCACACCTGAGAAAAGTGTGAGGCCTTGTACTGTAGCGGTGTTCAGCATCTATGCTGGACGGTGAAAGTGAGTATACAGGTTAAATCAACCACGCTGGAATCAAATATCTTACTCTCATGACACCTAAATTTCAAAATGCCCCTTTTCAGCGAGACCACACCTGAGAAAAGTATGAGGCCTTGTACTGTAGCGGTGTTCAGCATCTATGCTGGACGGTGAAAGTGAGTATACAGGTTAAATCAACCACGCTGGAATCAAATATCTTACTCTCATGACACCTAAATTTCAAAATGCCCCTTTTCAGCGAGACCACACCTGAGAAAAGTGTGAGGCCTTGTACTGTAGCGGTGTTCAGCATCTATGCTGGACGGTGAAAGTGAGTATACAGGTTAAATCAACCACGCTGGAATCGAATATCTTACTCTCATGACACCTAAATTTCAAAAATGCCCCCTTTCAGCGAGACCACACCTGAGAATAGTGTGAGGCCTTGTACTGTAGCGGTGTTCAGCATCTATGCTGGACGGTGAAAGTGAGTATACAGGTTAAATCAACCACGCTGGAATCGAATATCTTACTCTCATGACACCTAAATTTCAAAAATGCCCCTTTTCAGCGAGACCACACCTGAGAAAAGTGTGAGGCCTTGTACTGTAGCGGTGTTCAGCATCTATGCTGGACGGTGAAAGTGAGTATACAGGTTAAATCAACCACGCTGGAATCAAATATCTCACTCTCATGACACCTAAATTTCAAAAATGCCCCTTTTCAGCGAGACCACACCTGAGAAAAGTGTGAGGCCTTGTACTGTAGCGGTGTTCAGCATCTATGCTGGACGGTGAAAGTGAGTATACAGGTTAAATCAACCACGCTGGAATCAAATATCTTACTCTCATGACACCTAAATTTCAAAAATGCCCCTTTTCAGCGAGACCACACCTGAGAAAAGTGTGAGGCGTTGTACTGTAGCGGTGTTCAGCATCTATGCTGGACGGTGAAAGTGAGTATACAGGTTAAATCAACCACGCTGGAATCGAATATCTTACTCTCATGACACCTAAATTTCAAAAATGCCCCTTTTCAGCGAGACCACACCTGAGAAAAGTATGAGGCCTTGTACTGTAGCGGTGTTCAGCATCTATGCTGGACGGTGAAAGTGAGTATACAGGTTAAATCAACCACGCTGGAATCGAATATCTTACTCTCATGACACCTAAATTTCAAAAATGCCCTTTTCAGCGAGACCACACCTGAGAAAAGTATGAGGCCTTGTGCTGTAGCGGTGTTCAGCATCTATGCTGGACGGTGAGAGTGAGTATACAGTTTAAATCAACCACGCTGGAATCAAATATCTTACTCTCATGACACCTAAATTTCAAAAATGCCCCTTTTCAGCGAGACCACACCTGAGAAAAGTGTGAGGCCTTGTACTGTAGCGGTGTTCAGCATCTATGCTGGACGGTGAAAGTGAGTATACAGGTTAAATCAACCACGCTGGAATCAAATATCTTACTCTCATGACACCTAAATTTCAAAAATGCCCCTTTTCAGCGAGACCACACCTGAGAAAAGTGTGAGGCCTTGTACTGTAGCGGTGTTCAGCATCTATGCTGGACGGTGAAAGTGAGTATACAGTTTAAATCAACCACGCTGGAATCAAATATCTTACTCTCATGACACCTAAATTTCAAAAATGCCCCTTTTCAGCGAGACCACACCTGAGAAAAAGTGTGAGGCGTTGTACTGTAGCGGTGTTCAGCATCTATGCTGGACGGTGAAAGTGAGTATACAGGTTAAATCAACCACGCTGGAATCAAATATCTCACTCTCATGACACCTAAATTTCAAAAATGCCCCTTTTCAGCGAGACCACACCTGAGAAAAGTGTGAGGCCTTGTACTGTAGCGGTGTTCAGCATCTATGCTGGACGGTGAAAGTGAGTATACAGGTTAAATCAACCACGCTGGAATCAAATATCTTACTCTCATGACACCTAAATTTCAAAATGCCCCTTTTCAGCGAGACCGCACCTGAGAAAAGTGTGAGGCCTTGTACTGTAGCGGTGTTCAGCATCTATGCTGGACGGTGAAAGTGAGTATACAGGTTAAATCAACCACGCTGGAATCAAATATCTTACTCTCATGACACCTAAATTTCAAAAATGCCCCTTTTCAGCGAGACCACACCTGAGAAAAGTGTGAGGCCTTGTACTGTAGCGGTGTTCAGCATCTATGCTGGACGGTGAAAGTGAGTATACAGGTTAAATCAACCACGCTGGAATCAAATATCTCACTCTCATGACACCTAAATTTCCAAAAATGCCCCTTTTCAGCGAGACCACACCTGAGAAAAGTGTGAGGCCTTGTACTGTAGCGGTGTTCAGCATCTATGCTGGACGGTGAAAGTGAGTATACAGGTTAAATCAACCACGCTGGAATCAAATATCTTACTCTCATGACACCTAAATTTCAAAAATGCCCCTTTTCAGCGAGACCACACCTGAGAAAAGTGTGAGGCCTTGTACTGTAGCGGTGTTCAGCATCTATGCTGGACGGTGAAAGTGAGTATACAGGTTAAATCAACCACGCTGGAATCAAATATCTTACTCTCATGACACCTAAATTTCAAAAATGCCCCTTTTCAGCGAGACCACACCTGAGAAAAGTGTGAGGCCTTGTACTGTAGCGGTGTTCAGCATCTATGCTGGACGGTGAAAGTGAGTATACAGGTTAAATCAACCACGCTGGAATCAAATATCTTACTCTCATGACACCTAAATTTCAAAAATGCCCCTTTCAGCGAGACCACACCTGAGAAAAGTATGAGGCCTTGTACTGTAGCGGTGTTCAGCATCTATGCTGGACGGTGAAAGTGAGTATACAGGTTAAATCAACCACGCTGGAATCGAATATCTTACTCTCATGACACCTAAATTTCAAAATGCCCCTTTTCAGCGAGACCACACCTGAGAAAAGTATGAGGCCTTGTACTGTAGCGGTGTTCAGCATCTATGCTGGACGGTGAAAGTGAGTATACAGGTTAAATCAACCACGCTGGAATCAAATATCTTACTCTCATGACACCTAAATTTCAAAAATGCCCCTTTTCAGCGAGACCACACCTGAGAAAAGTGTGAGGCCTTGTACTGTAGCGGTGTTCAGCATCTATGCTGGACGGTGAAAGTGAGTATACAGGTTAAATCAACCACGCTGGAATCAAATATCTCACTCTCATGACACCTAAATTTCAAAAATGCCCCTTTTCAGCGAGACCACACCTGAGAAAAGTGTGAGGCCTTGTACTGTAGCGGTGTTCAGCATCTATGCTGGACGGTGAAAGTGAGTATACAGGTTAAATCAACCACGCTGGAATCAAATATCTTACTCTCATGACACCTAAATTTCAAAAATGCCCCTTTTCAGCGAGACCGCACCTGAGAAAAGTGTGAGGCCTTGTACTGTAGCGGTGTTCAGCATCTATGCTGGACGGTGAGAGTGAGTATACAGTTTAAATCAACCACGCTGGAATCAAATATCTTACTCTCATGACACCTAAATTTCAAAAATGCCCCTTTTCAGCGAGACCACACCTGAGAAAAGTGTGAGGCGTTGTACTGTAGCGGTGTTCAGCATCTATGCTGGACGGTGAAAGTGAGTATACAGGTTAAATCAACCACGCTGGAATCGAATATCTTACTCTCATGACACCTAAATTTCAAAAATGCCCCTTTTCAGCGAGACCACACCTGAGAAAAGTATGAGGCCTTGTACTGTAGCGGTGTTCAGCATCTATGCTGGACGGTGAAAGTGAGTATACAGGTTAAATCAACCACGCTGGAATCGAATATCTTACTCTCATGACACCTAAATTTCAAAAATGCCCCTTTTCAGCGAGACCACACCTGAGAAAAGTATGAGGCCTCGTACTGTAGCGGTGTTCAGCATCTATGCTGGACGGTGAAAGTGAGTATACAGGTTAAATCAACCACGCTGGAATCGAATATCTTACTCTCATGACACCTAAATTTCAAAAATGCCCCTTTTCAGCGAGACCACACCTGAGAAAAGTATGAGGCCTTGTACTGTAGCGGTGTTCAGCATCTATGCTGGACGGTGAAAGTGAGTATACAGGTTAAATCAACCACGCTGGAATCAAATATCTCACTCTCATGACACCTAAATTTCAAAAATGCCCCTTTTCAGCGAGACCACACCTGAGAAAAGTGTGAGGCCTTGTACTGTAGCGGTGTTCAGCATCTATGCTGGACGGTGAAAGTGAGTATACAGGTTAAATCAACCACGCTGGAATCAAATATCTTACTCTCATGACACCTAAATTTCAAAAATGCCCCTTTTCAGCGAGACCGCACCTGAGAAAAGTGTGAGGCCTTGTACTGTAGCGGTGTTCAGCATCTATGCTGGACGGTGAGAGTGAGTGTACAGTTTAAATCAACCACGCTGGAATCAAATATCTTACTCTCATGACACCTAAATTTCAAAAATGCCCCTTTTCAGCGAGACCACACCTGAGAAAAGTGTGAGGCCTTGTACTGTAGCGGTGTTCAGCATCTATGCTGGACGGTGAAAGTGAGTATACAGGTTAAATCAACCACGCTGGAATCAAATATCTCACTCTCATGACACC
Organism: Aplectana chamaeleonis; assembly: GCA_029168955.1. Taxonomy (NCBI): domain Eukaryota; kingdom Metazoa; phylum Nematoda; class Chromadorea; order Rhabditida; family Cosmocercidae; genus Aplectana; species Aplectana chamaeleonis. The sequence continues at coordinate 527,593 of JAPDOI010000173.1, forward strand.
TAAATTTCAAAAATGCCCCTTTTCAGCGAGACCACACCTGAGAAAAGTGTGAGGCGTTGTACTGTAGCGGTGTTCAGCATCTATGCTGGACGGTGAAAGTGAGTATACAGGTTAAATCAACCACGCTGGAATCGAATATCTTACTCTCATGACACCTAAATTTCAAAAATGCCCCTTTTCAGCGAGACCACACCTGAGAAAAGTATGAGGCCTTGTACTGTAGCGGTGTTCAGCATCTATGCTGGACGGTGAAAGTGAGTATACAGGTTAAATCAACCACGCTGGAATCGAATATCTTACTCTCATGACACCTAAATTTCAAAAATGCCCCTTTTCAGCGAGACCACACCTGAGAAAAGTATGAGGCCTCGTACTGTAGCGGTGTTCAGCATCTATGCTGGACGGTGAAAGTGAGTATACAGGTTAAATCAACCACGCTGGAATCGAATATCTTACTCTCATGACACCTAAATTTCAAAAATGCCCCTTTTCAGCGAGACCACACCTGAGAAAAGTATGAGGCCTTGTACTGTAGCGGTGTTCAGCATCTATGCTGGACGGTGAAAGTGAGTATACAGGTTAAATCAACCACGCTGGAATCAAATATCTCACTCTCATGACACCTAAATTTCAAAAATGCCCCTTTTCAGCGAGACCACACCTGAGAAAAGTGTGAGGCCTTGTACTGTAGCGGTGTTCAGCATCTATGCTGGACGGTGAAAGTGAGTATACAGGTTAAATCAACCACGCTGGAATCAAATATCTTACTCTCATGACACCTAAATTTCAAAAATGCCCCTTTTCAGCGAGACCGCACCTGAGAAAAGTGTGAGGCCTTGTACTGTAGCGGTGTTCAGCATCTATGCTGGACGGTGAGAGTGAGTATACAGTTTAAATCAACCACGCTGGAATCAAATATCTTACTCTCATGACACCTAAATTTCAAAAATGCCCCTTTTCAGCGAGACCACACCTGAGAAAAGTGTGAGGCCTTGTACTGTAGCGGTGTTCAGCATCTATGCTGGACGGTGAAAGTGAGTATACAGGTTAAATCAACCACGCTGGAATCAAATATCTTACTCTCATGACACCTAAATTTCAAAAATGCCCCTTTTCAGCGAGACCGCACCTGAGAAAAGTGTGAGGCCTTGTACTGTAGCGGTGTTCAGCATCTATGCTGGACGGTGAGAGTGAGTATACAGTTTAAATCAACCACGCTGGAATCAAATATCTTACTCTCATGACACCTAAATTTCAAAAATGCCCCTTTTCAGCGAGACCACACCTGAGAAAAGTGTGAGGCCTTGTACTGTAGCGGTGTTCAGCATCTATGCTGGACGGTGAAAGTAGTATACAGTTTAAATCAACCACGCTGGAATCAAATATCTCACTCTCATGACACCTAAATTTCAAAAATGCCCCTTTTCAGCGAGACCACACCTGAGAAAAGTGTGAGGCCTTGTACTGTAGCGGTGTTCAGCATCTATGCTGGACGGTGAAAGTGAGTATACAGGTTAAATCAACCACGCTGGAATCAAATATCTTACTCTCATGACACCTAAATTTCAAAAATGCCCCTTTTCAGCGAGACCACACCTGAGAAAAGTGTGAGGCGTTGTACTGTAGCGGTGTTCAGCATCTATGCTGGACGGTGAAAGTGAGTATACAGGTTAAATCAACCACGCTGGAATCGAATATCTTACTCTCATGACACCTAAATTTCAAAGATGCCCCTTTTCAGCGGGACCACACCTGAGAAAAGTGTGAGGCCTTGTACTGTAGCGGTGTTCAGCATCTATGTTGGGCGGTGAAAGTGAGTACATGAGATAAATCGACCACGCTGGACTCGATGATCGTATTCTACTGACTCATACCTTGCAAAAATTCAGACTTCCAGCGCGATCGCACCTGCGACAGGTGTGGGCCACACAGGGAAGTGCCTTTCAGCGGCCATCTTAGAGACTGAACATTTGTAAACAGGGTAAATCTACCACTCTCAACTCGAATATCTTATTTTCGTGACCCTTACTTTGCAAAAAATGTGAGGTCTAACGTCTTGCGCAAATTGAGCACTTTGCGGGATCGAACCCGTGACGTGTGTTTGGTGTATGAGTGGGTTTCGGAGAATGAAATTCGAAACGTAACCAGGTTAGATGACGCTCTTTTCAACTAGCAAGTGTTTTTGCCATGTTTGGTCTGGCTAATGTTGAAGCATCTATTTTCGCATCTAATCATTTTTAAAGCGTGTTTTCCATACATTTAGAGTGACGTGTTCTTCTCTGAAAACATATTTATTTCTTTTGTACATCTCGTCGTCTTCGCCTTTGCCAATAACTTTATTCATCTCGTCCTCTCTTTTCTTCCGCCCCATTCCTTAGCTTCCAATCTGTTCTTATTTGTAATTCAGT